>JAUPFV010000005.1:186231859-186581689 GCA_036936605.1 Limnanthes douglasii subsp. nivea
TCCACATAGGACGATGTCATTTACGTGATAACTAATTAATTTTTTTTAATATTTATTATTTACCTACTATTTGATCAATTATCCAACCCCACCCACTCAATAACCTGGGCTCACATACATTAATAATCCGATCCGACCTATTAATTTCAATGAGTTACAATCCCATATTAATAGCTTGGTGATATTATTTGTGTTTTATTCATATATATATATATATATATATATATATATATATATATATATATATATATATATATTAAATATATTTACTCCTAAACGAAATGAGATTCTTTAATATATTGTTTCCCATTGACCCTATTTTGGTGAAAGTTTTCTTCATTTACTCAAAATTCCATATTATGTATAGGATCATAACATCATTAAATCTAATTGTATTTTATAATACTAAATTAACGTTGTTGTCTTCTATTTTCTTAGGAAGTTCTACCAATCCTAACGAGAGAACTTATCCAAAAGAGATGATACATACACTGAGATTTTATCACCATTATTCGTGGATGGAAGATTCATCTTTTTTCTGCTGCTGATCTTCCTCTTAATAAAACAGCTGCTTAGATCTGCTGTCAAGCTAGCCTTATTAAGCAAAAGGAGAAAACTAATAATCTCATCCATATATATTGGACTCATTGGTATTTGTAAGCATGTTGACATGAACAAGATATTTGAACATCGTGTTATATTTTTTGTTTTATTTATTTAGTCCATGCGGAATCATGCATTTTGAAGCTTTAAATTTTATTGTCCAGTAATTTTGGAGTTGTTGGTATATTCTTATTTTATGTTATAAACTCAAGAGCATTGATTCACTGGTTATTCTATTGTATACTCTTTCTAATGAACATAATTACATAAATACATTATGTATTCTAATCGTAGAGAGAAATACAAGTTAAAGAGCTTTTCATTTTCGAAGTTTTGAAGGGTGTTGAGTATGCATTTAAGATCAAATATCGTATGATGTTTCAATATATATTCTATTTTAATTTTTATTTAATAAAATAATTTACATAACATGTTCCACATGAGGACGTGGATGGTGAAATTTTTTCTATTATATCTACTGCTATGGGAGTGACCATAGAGATATCTCAGTTTTTTAAATGTGATTTTGAAGAAAATGGATCAATGGAAAGAGTCACATTTCTTAAACTTCCTAACGTATTTGGCTCATTTTTCTTGGCCTACTACATGTGCTGCTATTGTTAGTGATATTGTTTCCGTCTTGTTATCCATTAATGTTTCTGCAAAGTTCACTCAATTCCTTATATTTCGGTGTTCCATGCCAATGATCTAACCATGGTACGAATCATTACCTTCGAATCACAACATCATAATATTTGGCGTATAAGCGCGGGAAAGGGAAAAACGTACTAAATAATCTCACGTTACTTAGGAGTAAGTATATTAACGATGTTAAGTTTGAATTTTATTTCTGGAGAGAGAAAGATGCAAGGGAAAATTGTAGAGAGAGAGATATTCAAAGTAAAAGAGTGTAACTCAGAAAGTAAAATTCATCCTTTATTCATCAACTCCCACCTCTATATACAGGTGCGTATGAAGACTTTAACCAAATCAGTTACAAAAAGGGATACATTGCATAGTAGTCCTTTATATTTACTATTAATACTAATCTCCTCTCATAACTTTACAATTTACCAATAGTAACTTTAATACCATTGAATTAAGTCCATAATAATTCATATCCTTATTAGGAGCCCACCTAGTTTTTATGAAGGAAGACGAATATGAACTAGAAATCTTCAAAGTCAGAGTAGAGTAAGGCTGTCAATTTGTCAAACTCTGTATAGCTTCGAATTTAAACCTTCCATCTTCTCATCAAAATTATTTACTTCAACACTTATCATCTTCGAAAGAAACCATATCCAAGTTTGCCTCGTATCATGACTTCTCATTATTACATTTACAATCTCCTCGAACCAGAGCTTTCCTATATTAGGCTTTAAATCTCTTCGAATGTTTATATATCCTCCTCAATTTGACTTCAAATATACATGTGGTCTTCCAATAATTTCTCTATTAGTAGCTAGAGACTCATAGGACACTGTAATGCGCGTGCAACATGCCACTAAGTCTTCCAATTTACATGTGGCACTCTACTTACTAGTAGGTTATTGTTTGTCGGTTCTTCAACCGTTGTCAATCAACTCTTCACCTTCTCTGCCCATTTCCTCCATCGAATAACCATCATCAACACTTCGTATTCTTCTGACTATTTTCTCTTTCATCACATTTTTATCATTCTCTTATAAATACCTTCTATTCAGTTATTTTCATTCATCATTTAACTTCTAAAGAGAGAAAAAGAGCAGCCTGAAAGCCTTTTTTTCCACCATCACTTTCACCGGAAAATCCCACTTTCCCGATTCATCTTCATCCTTCTAAATACTATTTTGAAGTTTTTTCTTCACTTTAGTTAATGAAAAAATCACTAGCTACTAAAAATCCCATTTTTGGCCTCTATGACTACTTGTTTATCAACGAAAGGGCTCATGAATATCGTGCATCGAGAGTGATAGAAAATTCATGGGAATCAAAATTCATCCAAGCCTATTCTTAAAACCTACTCGCCAAAACCTTCCTCACAAACACCGACTCGAAATCTTTCACCAGGAATCTCTGGTTCCATAACAATTCCTCCTCGAAATAATTGCAAAGTAACACATAACGTATCTTTTCACAGAGAATAAAAAAATATCCATCACCTAGCCACACTGAGCCACCTCGAATTTTGCGCAAAAAGACATCCTAAAATTCGATCAGAGGCTCAACCTTCCCGAAAATTTCCTCCCAAAAAGAAACCATTTGTAGGCATGAGAGACTTTAAAGACGAAAATACTCCACAAAATCCTGCACAGAAAAGCATAGAGAATCCTACACCATATTCTTCTCCCTCAAAGTCGATTGTTGAGACCAACCTAGAGTCACAACAAACTCTTTTGAAGACTCAACACTAAAACCTAGCAACAACGTCTCTCCTCAAATGCGAGATAAAGTTTATGAAGAAGAAACTTAATCAGAGGAAAGGACAAAAACAGATTCTACGTCGAAGTTACAGAAAGCGGTGCTGCTTTTGAAATCGAGGACGATGCTTCAAAGAAAGTGGCAGTAGAGAAAAAATAGAAGAAAAACTGCCTATTGAGCTCCCTGAAGATGTTTCTGCCAATCTAAGTGTAATACTTAAAACAAATCCTCCCCAAATATATCATGGCGCTGAAGAATGTGCCATATGAATATTACAGTCAAGCCTTTTCCGGGCGACTAATGAAACAATGAGTATTGTCAGACAATGTGGTGTTTCGATTACAAGAGAAATGAGAGACTCCACTTTGGTGTTGAGTATATGAATTAGTGGTCTATTCTGAGATCATCAGTTGAGGACTTCGGTTCCCATTGGACCCAATGATAGTGGAGTACTTCGAGCCCATTGACTTGTGCCCAACACAAGCAAGCCCAAATTTATGGTTCGCTCTCCTATCAGTGATTATGGCTTATAGACTGAGTAAGTTTGCTCTCTCCATCAAAGACTTCATTTTGATAACCGGTCTTTTAAAAAATCTAGTATTTCATATTCTACTATATGACCCTCGGAGATGATTCAAGATAAATGATGATCTTATGGAAGCAGAAAAGTTCTAGAAACAAAGGTTTTTCTTTATTTCTAGAGAATGAGAGAATGAAAAGGAAATATCGAAGGAGAACCCATCAAAATTCAACCTCATTTGGAGAAGTACAAGTAAGTTGTCTTTTCCTTTTCTTATGGTTTTCATAACTTATATGTCAATTCTTTTTTATATGTATTGCTACTGTATGCAAAAATTTCGAGGAGGTACAAAGCTCGTAAGAAAACTACCAGTCATTTTTTCCCATTTGGCTACTTGGGCATAAAATGCATGAGGCAATGAGTTCCATAGTGCTTTTATACCCATAAATTTCATCAACATCCATTTATAAAGAATCTCCCCGAATACTGTTGTCCCAAAAGATTTGTGGAACCGCTAAACTCAGACGATGCTGTGAAGATATTACTAACACATGATGCGGAAGTCATACTGCTAATTCGAAATAGGTCTTAGAGTCACTTACCTTACAAAAATAAGGGTAAAAATAAAAAGCAGCTGCTAGCTCTTTGACAAATCCAAAACTACAAAGAAGACAGAGGAACCCCAAAAGGAAAACAAGCGAAACAAACCTCCCCCTATTAAAGGAGTTGAGTTTGAACCCTCTCCGAAGATTAAAAAGACTATTGCTCCTAAAAAGAATAAAACCTCTTCGAAAACTCCTCCAAAATCTTCAAATAAAATAGTCGAGCATCTCCCTCGCATACAAACGCAAATGTCGAGGAAATGACAACTTCATTAACAATAAGATTATTGGTGAATATTCAAATCCAAGATCTCTACAATGATATGGATCCTGAAGTTCAACGAATGCAATAAAAACTTAAACAAATTGCTCACTATGTTACCGTCCCTATCCCGCCTAAGATTGTTAATTCAAATCGTATATCAGGTTTTCCTTCATCTGCCCTTATACATCATAGTAATCCTCCCATTCCTCTTACTCATCTTGTTATACATATGAAACATCATTTTGAAAAAGTATTAACTATTCTTCAACCATTATCGAACCTCGAAAAAGCAACAAAAATATTGGGCACATAAGTTACGTTTTCTCGAAACAAACTCGAGGCGATGGCTAAAAACATGATCCGATATAAAAAAGATATTGTAGGAGAGAAACATATGAGGGAAATTTTTGGTCGAAATATTGTTGATCAAATCCAAGGTTTCGAAGATGATAGGTCAAAGTTCATAACGTAAGCCATCCACCTCAAACGTCATTTAAGAGTTGTTCATGAACAAGAAACAACCAAGCTGAAGACTTCCCATCAGGTTGAGCTAACTGATCTCAAGGCAAAACATGCGAGGGAAATATCCGAGGAGAAAAATATAATAATCCTCTCATTAAGAGTCTCTTAACAAAAGTGAGGAGGAAAAGAAGAAGTTAGCTGACGAAATAGCATCACTCAAGACATCATTCAAAGGAGACAAAAATTTTGCTGTGAAAGCCTCCAAAAATCAATGCGGACTAGAAACCTTTGCTACTTTTAAAAATATCGAGAAGCAAAATAAAATCACTTTGCTCCATGAATTTCATGCCGCTTTTCCAAAGGCAGATCTGTCAGGTTTCTGGAAATTAATTCTCGTTGAGAATCGTCCGATCGAAGCACTCGATCATATACCTGATGACTCTTCTGAAGATACTGAGTCAGAAGAATAGAAGAAGAAGATACCTCTAATTATGAAAAGTGCTCATCGGAAGAAAGCTTAGATTACTCTCCGAAGATCAAGAGGATTAAAAAAGATTTGTTTTATATTTTATATTTTGTCAAATAACCAGTTGTTGTTGGTGTATCCTTTTTGTAGGTGCTTAAACATTTGGCACTTGAAGTTATGTTTTTTAGATCTGAACTTTAATATCCAAGGAACAATGCCTTTTTTATTTTTCAAATATTGGCCATCTTTATATCAAGTAATTTACACCTCGAACATTATTGTTATTAAAAAATAGTGCGTTTAAAGAGTGTTATCACTTCGAATCAAATAGTGCATTTAAAAGAAGTTAACACTTTAAATCAAATATTCACCTCAAATGTGTGCTTTAAATGAACGTATAACATCTTGAATACATTTATAACTTCAAAATTGTGCTTTAAATGAACGTATAACAGCTATAAATGAACGTATAACTCTTCGAATAAAAATAGTGCGTTTAAAGAATGCTAGCTCATCGAATATGGTTGTTTTTTTCAAACCGTGCTCTAAATGAACGTGTAGCACTTCGAATAAAAATAATTACTCTTGGCTAACTACTTCAAAGATGATCAATTTTTTATTAGTCACCAAAATAATTTAAGTATTTGTATTCAAAACAACCATCGGCTAATTTTTTTTTTAAATAACCTCGAATGTACACGTGGCACCTCATTAAAACCTTCCTCAACCAACAAGATAGGAAAAAGTATGCCACTTATTCAAAACTCATTAAAATCTTATAAAATGTCTAAAAATAAAAAATCACCCCCAATATAGTTTCAAATTTTCTATATTCTAAGGATGTTGAAGTAATCTGCCATGTTCATCGTGAAGGTGAAAGGTACCCGGTTTTACTTGTTCCATTACCATATAAGGACCATCCCAATTCAGGACCATCTTTCCAAGCCACTTGTCCTTTGTATGGAGAAATACCTTCCTTAACACTTTATCTCCAACCTTAAAATCCCTCATTTTCACCTTCAAATTATAACAACTCCTCATCAAAGTTTGATAATGAGTCAAATTCAAATGTGCTCTAACTCTTTTCTCTTCGATCAAGTCAAGGTATGTTCTTTTTGCCTCCTTATTTGACTCTATAGAATAATGAAGTACTATATAAGAAGGTAAAGTAGATTCTGCATGGCTTATAACATCCATACCATAAACCAAGGCAAAATGAGTTTCTTGAGTAGGCTCTCTATGAGTCGTCTAATAAGCCCATACAACTTTTTGCAAATAATTAGGTCATTTTCCTGCAGCACCTGTTAAAGTTTTATTTAAACCTTCAAGAATAGACCTATTAGCTACTTCTACTTGACCATTTGCTTGAGGATGAAAATGTACATAAAAACATTATGTAATACCCCTCAAATTGAAAAAAACCATTTATCTGTTGTCAAATAGAGGATCATTATCTGTGGTAATTTTCTGGTGAACTCCAAAGCGACAACAAATATTATTCACAATAAATTTGAATAACATACTTGGCGCTTGTACCATATATGGTTTAGCTTCAGCCCACTTCGAAAAATAATCCACACTCACAATAATCATTTGACGTCCCCATAAGTCATTGGTAATGGCCCTACTAAATCTATTCCCCACCTATCGAAATGAACAACCTCGGATATAGATGTAAGTGGTACTTCTGGTTTGTGAATAGAATTGGCAAAACGTTGACAAGTATCACAGCCTCGTACTAAAACTTTAGCAGCATTCATGATCGAAGGCCAATAATAGCCTGCCAACAAAACCCTTCGTGTCAAAGACTTAAACCCACAGTGAGCTGAAACTTCACCATCATGCAACTCAGATCAAATCTCTTGAGAATATTGTTTATCCAAACATCGTAGTAGTGGTCTACTTAAAGAATTTTTGCATAATACTCCATCTAACACAACATAATCATGAGTCTTGTAACGTATCCTCTGAGCTAACTTTACATCATGAGGTAACGTACTGCTAAGTAAAAGATTGAGAATATTAGATCGCTAATCACCTCGAATTATGTCTGGGTTAACAAATACTTCCTCAACATATATACATTATCCCGACCATGTCAAAATCGAAGGGCTTTCCTGTAACAATATCCACGGATACTCCTCTGTGTAAACAATAGTTACTAAAGAATCAACAACTGTATTATCTCCTCGATTGATATGCTCAACAATCACTTTATCAAACAAAAGAGTTAAGCTTTGAAGTTCTAGTAGATATAAAATTAACTGATGTTTCTTACCCTCGGACATGCTTGTCAATGATTAGCCACTAGCTATGAATTTTACTCTAAACGGACTGTTTTCGCTCCACAAATTCTTGCAAGCATCCGTATAGCTAAATAAGCCTCGTATTAAGCCTCGTTATTCGACGCATGAAAACCAAATTGAATAGAATGGTACATAGCTTCTCTAGAAGGAGAAATCAATTAAACCCATACACTTGATCCCAATATGCTAGAGCCACCATCAGTTCAAACCACCCATGTTGAAACTTCTGGAATTGACTCTTTTATTGTTCCCTCATCTGATCGACATGAATGAAATTCTACCAAAAAATCTGCTAAAGATTGAGCTTTGATTGTTGTTCGAGGATCAAAATTGATATCGAAGTCTCCCAATTCTACTGACCACTTGGTCATTCTACCTGAAATTTCTCGTCGTTGTAACACGTTCTTTAGTGGAAAAGAAGTCGGAACAACAATGGTATGAGCTTGAAAATAAGAGTGCATCTTTTTAACAGCCACCACTACAACCAAAGCCATTTCTTCAAGCCATAGTTATCTTTTCTCTGATGCCAACAAACTCTTGCTAACATAATAAACTAGTTTTGAAGCTCTATTTTCTTCTCGTATCAAAACATCACTAACAGCAAAATCAGACACTGATATATACAAAAACAATTGTTCCCCAATTCGAGGCGTAGATAAGATTTCAAGTGATAACAAAAGTTACTTAATCTTCAGAAAAACCACTTCACATTCCGACGTCCACCTAAAATCTTTGGGCCTTCGTAAAACTTGGAAAAAAATTAGAACACTTGTCATAAAATCTAGAAATAAATATATTAAGAGAAGCTAACCTTCATGTCAAAATTTGCACCTTCTTCATAGTTCGAGGTGATATCATTAATACCAAATATTTTTACTGTCCAGGATCAAACTAATGATATATCATAGAAATTTTCCTGACCGTACACCAAAAGTACATTTTTTAGGATTGAGCTTCAGTCGAACAACCCTTAAAATATTAAAGTCTCATCGAAATCTTATAAGTGTTTACCATATGTTGAGATTTGAACAAGTATTTCGTCAATTTAAACCTCCATATTTCTCCCGATCTGAAAAACAAAAGCTTTATTCACCAACTTTTGATATGTTGCACCTACATTCTTTAAACCAAACGACATAACTCTGTAACAATGTAACCCTCAATCAATTATAAACGTAGTACTCTCATGACCATTTGGATTTATCTCGATCTGCTTATACCCAGCAAATCCATCCATAAATGAAGGAATTTTGTTCCCCAATCTAATTGATGAACATGAAATGGTCTTTACTACATTACGATTTAACACATAATTTAAAAAAAAAGCATATAACCACCTATTATTATAGCTTGTATCCGAATAAAAATAAACTTGTCAAGAGAACATATAACTTTTTTAATAGATTTTTTCACAAATTTTTTAATTTTATATTTTGAAACAATTACAAATTATTTTTTAAATATTATTTCTGAAATGAATACAGTTTCGGTAATATATTGCTATATGTTCATTTAGTATAGTTTTTTGTTTATTGACAGTTTCGAGTTTGAAATATTAAATTTTAATTTAATTTTAATTTAATTTATTATTATTATTTATAAAATTGGTTAGATAATGATATATATTTTGATGGTTTTTTATGTTAGTGGATGATTTTAAGTTTTCAATAAATATATTCTTTCGATCTTTAACCTTTTATAATTGTAATTTAAAATCTTTAGAGATATAAAATTTAGTGTTTAGCTATTATATGTTCGTAATTTAACAGTCCGCTCAATTAGATTTAGAGTTTGGATGGTTAATGAGATAATATAATTGTAGGAACAAAATTGGTACACCCTCTGGCTTTTTATATTTGTTTTCCAGGTGTATGCACATTTAGTTAGAAGGACGTTATTAATTTTGAAATTGTAAAAAGTATTTTTAATTCCCATAAATAACTTTTATGAGCAATAGATACGGACAATACTAGAATTTAGAGTAAATTAATTAAATTAAATGGGATAAAAATGGTATATAGCTATTAATGCTACTTTGATATTTGAAAACGTTAATTAAATTATGATAAATATGTTTTCTTAGAACTCAAATAAAATATTTGAAGTAAAACCTATGAAAATATCGTGGGATCTTAAAACTGACCTATTATAAGTCTATAAGTCTAAATATTCATGTAAAACCAACCCTTATATTTTTTACATTTTGAGTGATTTTTTTGGTGATAAATTGTTCTAACATTTAATATTACTAACGTTTTTCTTGTGCAACGATCTGCCAACCAATGTGAACGTGGATGAGAATGCAAGAAAACGTATCACATTGGTTGGTGTATGTGACCAACTAAGAGATTTTCGTTGTAAAGATGATGATATTGACCAGGTTCTGTCGACGTCTTTATATAATTATGTTTGCTTGTTGTCTTGTTGAAGCCACGAGGGGACACTGAATTAGACATTACAGTACTAATTAATACACCATGTGTTTCGTACTGTTTCTTGGAATTGTGTCAGCAAAGTACCATGTCCACCTTTTCCTAAATATATATTACTCCAAAATATATGCTACTCCAAAATATATGCTACTCCAAAATTTATTATTAGTGCTGGCTAAGTCCACCGAATATAGGACCGGCTTGTTTTTCTAATTTTTGTTTCTAATTTTATATAAAATTAAATATTAGGAAAACATATTTAGGATCCAAATCTAAAAAACGGGATAATCTGATTCAATATTTAAAAAGAATTTATCCAGGTTATGTATAAGTATATAGAAGCTTAAAGGGGTAACGGGAACATACATTCTACGATAATTTTTAATAATTTTTAGGGTAAGGCTAAAACGAAATTTTTTTATAGTGAGATTTTATTTTTAGATTGTTTTTGTAAATTTGAAATTATTAAAATACTTTCACATATAAAAACTTTCAATTTTTCAACCAACTCACTTTCTACCTCTTCTCTTCTTTCTCCTTACCATTTTTCTCTCTAAAATTTAAAAAAAAACACAAAACCCATAAAACCAAACTCCCCAAAAAACATAAAATCAACCTTAATTCGTAGAAGCAAAAACTCAAAAACTCAAACTATAGATTTGTGTGACTATAACGACGATTTCAGTTGCAATATTGATAATTTCCGTTCGGACGAGAAGCCGCTTACTGACTATATTGAGAGTGTCCTTGAGGTAAAAATTAAGTTTTTTTTAACATAACACAACCTCGCACGAAATCGTGCTTGGAATTGTACACTTCCACGCAAGAACACAGGTGAAAGATATAAAATCGCGCACATTCATGCGAAGATCGTGTCAAATCTTCACATGAATGTGCACGATGTTGTCAAATCATGACAGCGTAGATTTGACACAATCTTCGCATGAATGTGCGTGATTTTGGCAAATCTTGGCATGAAATTGCGTAGTTTTGTCAAAACTTGGCATAACTATGCGAGATTTGGGTTGTCTTTGTTTTATATGCCCGTTTATCGCTGAATTTTGCGTTTGTCTTCACTTTTCAAAGTGTGAATACATGTATGAAATTGTTTACGATTGATGGAGTTATTTTTGTTGGTGATATAAAAGAATGGTGATATTGTGGGAGCTAAATAATATTTGTTTGTGTAGGAACCGGGACAAGCACCATGTAACATGGCCGGATAATGTCTACACTAAAGCGAAATTGCTAGCATGGGTTGATAAGGAAAGCAAGAGTATAGGATTCATTGTTTTGGTCGATAAAAATGACGATAGTTGTAAAAAGGATAAAACTCAGCGGCTATATTTCAAGTGCGAGAGGCACAGTGTTTACAAGTCGAGGACGAAACCGAGGATTATGAAGAAGCGGCGAGATTATACATCCTAAAAATGCGGTTATCCGTTCATGCTTAGGGGCAATCCGGTGTTAGAACTACCCGGTTATTGGAAATTGGTAGTTAAAAATGGAAAACACAACCACCAACCCTTCTTGCACTTGCATGGTCATTCACGGGCGGTGAGGCTAAAAGGGAAAGAGGAGGAGTATGTTCGTAAACTCACAACAATTGGTTCTCGGCCAAGAGATATATACCGTGGATTGAAGTTAAAAGATCCGAAAATGTATCTAGTATGCGTACCATTTACACCATACGACAAAAACACCATTTGGTTGATAAACCGGACAAATCCCAAATGTAATACTTGTTCGGTAAGTTGAAAGAGCACGAGTACTATGTTTGGGAGCGAACAAATAAAGAAACTGACGAGATCCTTGAATTGTTTTTCGCACATCCTACAAGCATCGATTTGTTGCGCACTTTTCCTTAAGTGCTTATAATGGATAGCACGTACAAGACTACAAGATATAAAATGCCTTTGCTAGAAATAGTTGGCCAAACTTTGACGAAAAAGACCTTTTGTATAGATTTTGTTTTTATGAGCTCAGAGAAAGAAGAGAACTACATGTGGGCAATGAGCGTTCTAATGAGAGTGATGGTGAACAACATATGCGCATTACCAAATAGTATCATCATCGATAGGGAGTTGGCTTTAATGAACGCTATGTATGGGGTATTTCCAGATGCAAGTCATATGTTATGCACTTGACATATAAATAGGAACATTAGCTCATACTCTAAGAAAGTTTTGCCTAAAGCGGACATGGGTGAAGAGTTCTTAGAATTTTATGCCGCAGTTCAACATTCAACGACGATCGAAGAGTATAACAAAAACCTCGCCGAGTTGCACCAAACCTATGCATATGGTCCCAAGGTTCTCGAGTACGTGATGAAACAATGGATAAACCCTTACGGACACAAATTCCTTAATATCTACACGAACAAAATTAAACATTTGGGCAACTACACTAGCAACCGGTGAGTTTTATTATCATATATATACATTACTTTATATAATTAATTGTTAGAGTTGTAAATAATTTAAGTTTATGTTATAGGGCGGAGAGTGCTCACTCGAGCCTAAAACGAGAAATCGGCACAAGTCTATGCATGTTTGAGTAATTTTGGGATAAAGTTCACGCGTTTCTTCGCATTCAACAATATACCATCTTCGAAACATTCAAACCAAGTTTGTTTCGTCCTAAACAAGCATCTAGGAGAGCTATCTTTAGCGACATCAAAGGTAAGCTTTCATGTACGGCCATAGAAATATTAGAGAAAACTATTAAAAAGGCCGGGGATTTATGGTTCACTCCCGCAATGTGTGGTTGTGTTATTAAGACAACGCAAAATTTAGCTTGTGCGTGTGAGTGTGCTATGATCGCGAGAGAAGGTAGGTCGATTCATAAGAGTGAATGTGATGTTTATTGGAGTACTTTAGAGATCAAGTCTAGGGATAACGTTGGTACCGAAGATGAGCTTACAAGAAAACTATCCTTAATCGATAATACCATCCGTGGTTACGGTCCAAAAGTGTCAGATCACATGCAAATCCTAGATCCCGCTAGAAGCTATGTTTTGGAACCTAAGAAACAAGTTTTCACTAAAGGTCGGAAAAAAACCGGTCCCGACAAGTCAACTAAACGGAACCCATCTGAGTGGGAATATGGTGATAGTTTAGGCGCTAGTACTCCAGGTACGATAGGTAGCACGGCCGCGTCGGCGGTTAAGGCATTTTTAGTACCCAAAGCCAAGTCCAAATCTAAATCCCCACCAAAAAAAGAGAAAGTGACTCGATCTAGAAAATCGAATAAAGGAAAAAGATTGAGCGCGTACGAGAGTTGTTTTCTTGAGTACTTGCATAACTACATAACTAGCGTTGAAGACGTTTCTCCTGACAGAAATTGTGGATTTAAGGTCGTAGCTTTGACGATTAAAGATAATGTTAAATCATAGGATGAAGTAAGACGGGATTTGATGTACAAACTTTCGAGTCAACGTGATCTTTGGGAGAGGGTTTTTGATGGTGCACAACGTGTTGATAACCTATTGCGGAGATTGGATTGTTTCAAAATGCACGAGAGCGGTTGTAGGCACTTGATGACATTACCCAACTTCGGGTTGGTGATAGCCACTCAGTATCAATGTATAGTATACCATGTATCTCTCCAACTATCATACACGTATCTTCCTTTGTGTGGTGTGCCTCCAAGATCGTGCCCTATTGTAGAAGTTGGAATCGGTTTCGTGCACGGTAATCATTTTGTGAAAGTAAGTAAACAAATATATTCTATTTATAATTCATTGTTGTTTTATCATTAATTCCGATAGGTATTTAATTCTTCCATATTATGAAAATTTACAGATTATCTTAGATGGACCGTTATTGGATATATACTCATGCTGGTTTGTGTTCCGCACTAGCGATGACGTTACAAATTGGGCCATACAACTAGGCAAACGTCTAAACAAATATCGTCAAATTAAACCAGCACAACCACCAACATTACACGATGATATGACCAGTTCTATGATTTGTGCGGGGATGTATAATACGATGTAATAGTTTTATTATTTTGTGTTGTTTGTTTTCTTGTTTAATCCTTTCCAAACACATTTCGCTACCTTCGAATTTATTGTTTTGGTTTGTATTAATTAAGACTTTTATTTATGTTTGATCTAAGTTATGCTTACAAGTTTGATTTAAAAATTTGGTGCAAAATGATTGAAAATAAGTTTTTTTTAACACTTTACAGTGTATTTTTTCGCACACGCATGCCCGTGCATGTACATATCCACGCACGAACGAGCGTGGATATGTAAATGCACATGCATGCGTGTGCGAAAAAATGCACTGTTAACTTAAAAAACTTGGGTTTAGGCTAACCTATGGATTGTTAAATGAAACTACATTATAGGTAATGGTTATAATAACGTAATTTAAATAAGTTTTGGAGTAAAATAACATTAAAAGGGGGAATTGTTTTTTTGAGTTCAACACTACATCATAGTAAATGGTTACCAAATAAGAAACTTGAAGGAAATACATAAAAACTAAAACAACAAGTTAAAACATTAACTTAAACAAACAACACAAAATAATTAAAGACAACATGCAAACAACCAAAGAAATCAGAATGCTCAATCGTCGAAGTCGTATCCTAAGTTTTTGTTAGAATCAATCCCCTCTTCTCTTTCCGCAATCCTATCCTCAAGATACGCTACCATATCCCTAGTGATGTAGTCTACCACCGTCATGTTCCAGACGGTGCCTGCTTCTTGCTTAATTTTAAGTGGCAAAAACAACAAACGATCCATCGGTTTTCAAAAAAGGTACCTCTGCTTGATTTGTTCACGGTTGCGCACAAGTAGACCTCTGGTTCCTAAACGGTCATAGTTGTAGTACATCTTACACAGGACTCACTCTAAAAACGCATCGCTAATATCTTCCCCCATCTCTCGGCGGGCAAGCTTCACTGTCTCAAGAAAATAGTAGTCTTCATGAGGCGTAAACTCCATTTGTTAAACTGTTTATGTTTGATGAGTGTTTAGGAATGTTTGATGGTTGTCATGTTGATATTGTTTTTAACGTCTTTTTATATGGGTTTGGAAGTTTAGTCTCAAGTTTTTTTAGGGTGGGATTTTTTAATAAACTGGAGTCCAATTTGGCAGGACTTGATATTCGGTCTCGTTATAACGAGACCCTTAATAATGCAACTTACGCTATAATGAGACCCCTATTAATTCACTAATTTATGTGCATACTTTGTAAGTATTAGGTGTCAAAAAATCATTTGTCAACTTGGATTGTGTTATCCTTATCTTACAAGTGTCGTTTATTAATTGGTCTACTTGGATTACGTTATCTGAATCGTAAAAGGCCTTTAAGTAGAGGTTGTTCGAGGCAGTAATAAGTATAGCAAATATAAAATTGCAAAAATGTGTCTATGAAGTGAGTTGGAAGATGAATACCTGATAAAAGCATCAATCGAAGTTGGTGAAACAAACCTGGAAGAGTATGGTAAATAATACTGGGAGGCAATGCAATGCTAGATTTATTTCCTATACGACAGGGATGGTGTCCAGCCACCTAGAATTTCAAGGCGTTTGGATGAGGTAAAAACTAGGTGGTCAGTCATAGTCCAGTTCCGTGTACATCTAGTTTCTGACCTCAACGACTTGGAATGTCATGTTGCTTATAACCGGTTCAACTACCAGGTCACGGATTCTTTAACAGAGAAGCAGTTGGATCAAGTCCATTCTAACATTATGGAAATCCAGGTAGAGAAAATGTGTGACTACGAGATTGCGAAAGAAGAAAGTAGGTTGATGAAATTGAACTGGCCTGATAGATGAATTATGATTTGTACAACTGGATGGCTTATGTTTGAGTTTGTGTTTCAGTTTATGTTTGAGTTTGTGCTACTTTGATGCTATCTTTAGACTTAAATTTCGAATAATTTTGTTTGCATGTTATAAAATGATTATATCATTAAAATGTAACAAAATACAAATTATATCATTAAAATGTAACAAAATACAATAATACATAATTAAACTGTAACAAAATACCATAACACATAATTTAAACTACTCGTTATGTAAATAACACATAAAAGGTCTTAAGCTTTCAACCATGAAAACATAAAATAATAAAACCTAAGAATCAATCCCTGTACTCGTGAGCAAGACGGTAGCACTCGTCCAAACGCTCACAAAGTTTCTCCAAACTAATCCCAGGGTGGCTCTGCTCGTACGATTGTAAATCGAGTAGGGTGTGTAGTCAAATCATGCAGTCTGGTGGCATGTGTGGCTGAGAAGAGGTTCACCCTACCTCTGTATCATCTCGGTGAGTCTCTCGATCAGAAATGACGTACCACAGGTTTTTCGTAAACCATGCGGAGTAGATCAACGTAGTACCATCCTCTTGACCCGGAATATACTGCCCACCTAACAGACTAGGGTGAATACAGTGGGACTCCTACTTGTCTCAAGTGAATGCATCCCAGTTGTAGAGGGTGTTCGCACGAAGAACCCTACTAGAATAGGTAAGAATGGGGCGCAGTGCACCAGGTACCAGTAATTAAACAATTAGTCCATAACACACATGCGCAAAACAAACACTATATTATATCGAGTCAAGAAAAATATTACCTGCTGGATGCGACCCAACTGGCTAGCCACCCGTAGCAGATAGTATGCTTCGATAATGTCTGAGGCCTTCAGTGTCGCATCTATCCAAACTACATCAGAATGACCTCGAGCATCCCGTATGTTTGTATAAGTCATGAATGATACCTACAAGATATGAACAAATCCTTTAACATTAGAAAATTATATTAAATTAAAGTATTACGATAATTAAATATGAAGATAATTATACCTTACATCGTGCTCGGTGAAGGTAGCTAGGTAATCTCGAACACTATTTTGAGCCTGCTGGCTTTGTCGAAACGGTGGAGACGCATAGTTGCAAAAAGTCGATTGTGCGATACTAAACTTAGGGTACTGGTGAGATGAAAATATGGGGAAATGATCGTAAATCCATACCTCTAACAATCCCAAGAATCCAGACATACCGGAAATAGAGTGTAGGCATCCTCTGCCTAGCTGGAAGTAGAGCTGAGTGAGTATCATTTGTCCCCAATTATACCTTCCTGAGCTAATGTAATCATCTATGAACTGTAAGTAGTCGAGGCTAATGTTGTTTCCCCACTTGTTGGCCAGTATGGTACAACTAAAGAAGTGCAACAAGTATGCCCTAGTAGCTCGGCGAACATCAGCATCAGTAATCTCATCGTCATAATACTAATGAGTGCATAATCTCTTCTTCAGCCATGCAAGGCGAACATGCCTCTTGTCGTTCCCTTTGTTCTCCCCACTCCGCCACTAGCTCTTGAACACCGCACCCAAGTAAGCGAATATATGTCGCATTACGCTTATCGGCAGTAGAGTACTCATATGTCTCACAGTTTACACCCACCACTGGTAGCCCGGTGATGATGTAGACATCATTCAGTGTGAAAGTCATCTCCCCAAAAGAGAAATGAAATGTGTTCGTATCTGGATGTCATCTCTCCAAAAACGCCTCTATCAAATGAATGTTTGTAGCCCATGGAGCGAGAGCGCCGATAATGGGTCCGAAACATGTGCCCATAACCTCATCACGTACTCGTGTCTGGCGCACTTTCAAGTCTCAACCACGGTGTGTTTGGTACATAGCATAACACTGCATATATACCCTCGGCTGCATAAAAGAATACAATGTATAAGACAAACCAATAACCAATAAATTCAATAACAAATATAACATATAAGATAAACCAATAACGAATAAATTCAACACAAATAAATTAGAAAATAAAATCAATCAAACCTAAACTAATAAATTCAATAACAAATATAACTTATAACACAAATCTGAAACTATAACATAAACCACATTGTATCTAATAATAATAATAACCTTAACAAATATAGGTTATATCTACGGAAGCGTTGTAGGAGTGGAAGGTCAAATATAGGTCGATGACATGTCGGTTATATCTATGGAAGCGTTGGTCCGTAGTATGACGACGACGAACATTGGCGACTTGTAAGTCCCCTCTAGTACGGTGACGGACGCTCCTAGATGTCTCGCCTACTACCATCTCCTCGGCATCATTATCCGTATCTCGCTTCATAGTGGGAGAACGAGGGCGTGGAGGCATCCTACAATCACGCAAGCCAAACAATATAATCAATGTATTTTGTCAAACATGCATAATTTACTTAAACAAAATTAAAATGAATAAAAAAATTGTGAGCAGGATAGAAAACTGTATCGTAACACACGGCACAGTTCAACGGAATCAAAATCGGGGGGAAAAAGGTGGAATTTTAGATCCACGCATTCGATTGCATGGATTTGGGAAATCCACGCATTGTGGATTTCCTTAACCCACGCACCGTGGATCTGTCCAAATCCACAATGCGTGGATTTAGTAATCCTCACACGATTTGGTGTGAGGAAATACCGAATGCACACATGTTCTTTCGTGCATCCGGTATTTCCAAGCACGAAACCGTGCGAGAAAATACCAAACCCAGAATTTCAAACCCAATTTTCTAAACCTACCATAAACTAGCCCAAATCTGTAAAAAAAATCACCCCAAATCGAACCTACACTCCTAACTAAACACATACATGCATTGAAACATCAAGAAAACAACTACAACTACATGAAAATCCGATTTTTTCTCGAAACCTAAACTCTAAATATCTCTAAAACAAACCATGGAAATTTTTAAAAAAAATTACACCAACATGTAGAGAATGCTTACCTTAACAAGTCTTGGGTGTTGGATTTGAAAAAACTTTGCTTACAAAATCAAGGGTTTAGAGAGGTTTAGGGGTAGAAAGGAGAGATGGAAGTGGAAATTGTGATTTTTTCTATTTATATGTGTGACAATTTCGTAATTAATGGGGTCTCGTTATAGCCAAGCCGGGTCTCACTATAACCGAGTCTCGTTATAGAAAAAACGGGTCTTGAATTAGCCTAACTCTAATTTTTATGGTTTATGAAATTTCAGTTTATGTCTATTTTGTTTGTTATTTATTATTCTTAAAATATACATATTATTTTTGTTTTAATAATAATTTAAAAGTTTTGACCGTATTTTAATGGATATTGGTTATAAAGTTTTTATTTGAGTTTGGATAACGCTAGAGACCGTGTGTGCAGTTTAAGAAAATATGTAATTTCATTAGTAGATTTTTATTTAAAAATAAATCAAAATTGTGACTATAGATGGATTTGTAATTATATTTTTTATTAAATAAATTTATGAGAAGTTCTATTAACGAGTGTCTATAGCTGATCTGACAACCTTAGTCTGTAATAAGTACAATATCCCACAAAAGGTTTTTATTTTTTATTTTTTGGATGACCTTACATGAAAATTATTCATTATGTTCGGTGTATGCTAGAAGTAACTCATCAACAGAGATATTTTTCCAAGACTACATGCGCATATTTGGATCTATCAGAGACATGTATTAGACAAGTACTGTTGAAACTCTCTGAAGCTTTAGTCGTGATATAGTTGCAGAGATGTATTTTGATCCTAAAGGCTGAGACAAACTGTCAAAGACTGACGACCATTGTGTCGAAGGAGATATGTGCTGAGTCGAAGGAGGCTAGTTCAAAGTGAGCTGATCCGAAACACCACTATGATCTGAAGTGAGTTAGAGCGTAGCACCATAACTAGACGAAACCAGAGTGTTTTGTTTTCTAGGTGTCTTATATTAATTGGTCTCCTATTTTGGTCTTCTTATATTAATTAGATTCTCTATATTAATCATGTCTTCTTTATTAATTAAGATTTTTTATTTATGAGGTTTCTCATATTAATGGATTATGATTTATTTCAATCGTGAATTAATGGGCATTAATCTAGAGCGTCTCATAAAGAATGATGATATTCATAAACATATAAATTGAATAATATATTGTTATGTAATATGCCATGTGACGTGGCATGACTGTGGTATGCAATTACGTGACCAATATTTTTCTTGGAACAGTGAAATATATCTCGGAGTTTTGAGAGATAAATGAGGTAAGAGTTTAACACTAAAGAGAGTATTGTGTGGATCACGTCATCTTTTGTTACGAATAGCCATTGAGTCTTTTGTGTTTTATGATTATTTATGTAACCTAATTGTTTAGAAAAATAGTATTCGATACACGTTAATATAGGATATCTTCACAATCATAACCATGTTAAATACTGGCTTGCGTGCTTGGTTTTATTATATTTGTTATTTGTTTCTCTTCTTGAACATGGTATTTAGATATATCTTTTGTAGGTTTGTTTAATCGTATATCGATTCTTGTCTCGATTGACCGGTAGTGGTTTTCCCAACAAGTGGTATAGTGAGAATAGCAGAAGAAGTAAATTAATCACATATTATGAAGTCTGGAGAAGTAGACCTCGCATGGAAACTGAAAAGCCACAAATGATGAGTATCATGAAGCTTATCTTAGAAAAAATTAACGATCTAATCATTTCAACCTCTAGATAATTAAGGTTAAGGATTACATAGTACATAAGGCATTGGTTGCTGCTATCGGCGATAAATCTACCTAGCCAGATGTTGTTGTACTATTTAAAGCTCATAGTGCCCTCATATTGAGCTTCTGGATGAAGTGTTATGAGAGGTATTTAAAGAGCTATATTGTTGGGGATATGGAATCGGTTGGATGCGATTTACATGAAAAAATCATTAGTGAATAAATTTTATTTGAATAAATGGCTTTACATGATGTCTATAGATGGTATCATAAAAATTTGAAGGCACCCATATGGTTACAATCAAATCATACTTGAATTAAATATAGTTGGTGTAAAGGTAGAATATTAGGACTATTAAATTATATTTCTAAGTTTTCTACTGAAATAATATGAACATTTCATGAATACCATGCTCTGCAGGAAAGAATCCTATACGATGACTGAAATTATGGGTGACTTAAACTCCAAAAATCTTCAAAAGAATAATGTTATGAAGGGTGGCTCTTAATGGCACGAATTGAGTATGAGAGGTTGTTCCCTAAAATAAAGATTCAACTAAGACGAGAGAAAGCTCTCGATCAATGTCCAAAAGGGCTAAGATGTATTCAAAAGTAATATGCTGGGTATGCAAGAAGAAATGACACATCACATGGAACTTTCCAGAAAAAATAAAAGGACAATAACTATCAGAAGATAAAAACGTACATGTTGCAATGGTGTATGCTGATTGTGAGTATCATAATGGTCTAATAAATTCTTATTTTTGGAGTATAACGATAAATGAGTGCTAGATTTAGATGCATCATTTCACACGACTACCAATACGCATTGGTTTGAAGACCTGTGAACACTTGATGTTGAAAGAGCCATCTCTGGGTATGATAAATCCTGTGATGTCAAAAGGATTAGAATGGTATGGATCGATTTATCTATATGACTTGAGAAATTAATTAACAACATAAGGCATGTACCCGAAATCAAAGGTAACATTTACATTGGTATTTTAGATGAGAAAAATTTAATATATAAGGGTGGAGATGGCGACTTAGGGTCTTGCAAGACTCCTTTGTTATTAACAGTAAGGTTAATGGTGTGTTGGTTCTTGAAGGCTTTGTAGTGGTATGGGGTGTCAGTAGGGTGAATGATTCTATTAGTTTTCTGCATCATCTCCTGAGACATTTAAGTGAGAAGGAACATAGTGAACTAAGTAAACATGGGTTATTATAAGCTAAGCTTTTGTGAAATGTGTGAATTGGGTAATAGAAAAAATTGAATTTTCTCCCTAACTACGAGACATCGAATGGGGTACTTGATTATGTTTATTTAGACCTTTGGGTCCAACATGGGCACCTACCATATGTGGTGAAATGTACTTTATGTTGCTAATTGATGTCTATTCCAGAAAAGTATAAATTCTACTTTTGAAGACCATAGATAAAGTGTAAACTATCTTTGTGAACTTGAAGATTTTGGTGGAAAATAAAACGCAGATATAGTTGAAAAAACTTCAGACTGATTCGAATTAAAATCATAAGAAAGTTTGCTATATTCGAAGTAAAATCAGTTGGAACTTGCATTGGTTCCTAATTCAAACTCAGTGTCACTCAAGAAAAAACTGAAGCAACACATAGGAAATATATGCTAGATATACCTTATATCAATGTTATTGGTAGAATTATGTATGCTATGATTTCCATGAGACCTGTCCTTACCTACACTGTAAATGTTTTAAGCATATTCATGCTGAATTCAGGGAAGCCGCATTAGCATTAATTCAAGTGGCTCATGAGATACTTGAAGGGCTTGGATGTTGTAAGGTTATGAAAGATACGAGTGATATACTGCTGAGAGGGTATGTGAATTTCGATTATGCAGATTGCTTCGATACATAGAAGTCTACTTTATGTTATTTTTTTATTTGATGAGAAATCTAAAGTTCTATGAGCGAACTAAACATGTAGATATTAAGTTGCACTTCATCCGAGATGTGGTGGAGAATAAGCAAGTGAAGGAGGCTAAAATTACAAGTAAGGAAAATCATTTTGATTGTTTGATAAATGTATTGTTGATTTCAAAGCTCACGAACTACACAAGACTGGTACAAGTCTGATATAGAGGTGAGTTGGTCTCTAAAGAGTAGAAAATTAGGTGTAACAAATACTAGAGTTACTATAATCCTTGGTGAATAATTATTAGGTATAAGCTAGAGGTAACTCGTCGAAATAGGTGTTATCAAATGACGACATGAGCATAGTTAGATCTATCGATGATATGTATTTGACAAGATCTATTGAAAGTCTTTGAAGTTTGAGATGTGACTTAGTTACAGAAACATCTATTGATCCTAAAGGTTGAGACAAGTTATCAAAGATTGGTGGCCATTGCGTCAAAGGAGATATATGCTAAGCTGCAGGTAGACTGGTCCAAATTGGAATCATCCAAAATAAGCTAATATGAAGCACCACTTTGATGTGAAGCGAATTGGACCATAGCACCACGGTTGGACTGAAGCAGAATATTCTATTTGCTAGGCTACTATATTAATTAGATCTCTTAGTTTGATCTTCTTATATTAATTAGATTTTTATATTAATTGGGTTTTTATATTAATTATGATTTTCTATTTAATTAATGAATTATGAGTTATTTTAATAATTGATTAATAGGTTTTAATTTGGAGCGTCTTGTGAAGAATTATGATTTTCCCAAAAACTATAAATAAAAGAAAATATTCTTATGACATTTTTAATATGCCGTGTCGTGAATGTGGCACTGCAATTATATAAGCAACATATTTTTTAGAATAGTAAAATAACTCTAAGTATTTTTAGAGATAAGTGAGGTAAGAGATGAACACTAAAGTGAGATTTCTATGAATCACGACATCATTTGTTACAAAGAGTGATTATATTCCACAAACTATAAAAAGAGTCGGTAAATAAAAAGTACTAATTTTAAAAAATCATAATTCAAAAATTATATTAATATAGTTCATATTTAGAGTTAAAAGTGATAATAAAAAATCAATATATTAAATTAATATATATAATAACTAAAATTAATTTTTTAAAATTGTTTATGACGCTGTTTTTATTGAGTTCATAAATGTATAGTATATATATATATATATATAAAAGATTCGAAATGTATTTGTGTTTGTCTTGCTTATTTGTATGTATCAATTAATGTTGAAAGTTATAACATTTTTAGTAATATGCAAACACGTAGTCTACTGTAAACATATTAAAGAATAATAGCTATATGCCCCAATAGATTTGGTTGTAGAAAAATAAAAATTTATGTTTTAAAATTTTAATATATTTGTGATATATTTTACAAACTGTTAAAGGTTTTTTAATATATTATAATTCAAAAATTATATTAATACAGTTCATATTGATAGTTAAAATAATAATATATTCAATTAATATGTAAATATTATTATTTTCAAATTATTCTATGATATTGTTTTTGGTTGAGTTCACGCTATCGTATTTAAATTATATAATTAAACATATAGTTTAAATATATATATATATATATATATATATAGATTCAAAATTTATTTGCATATATTTTGTTTGTTTGTATGTATCAATCAATGTTGAAGGTTATAATTCTTTTAGTAATATGCGAACAACGTTGTCTGCTATAGTCGTTTTAAAGAATAATGAGTATATGTTTTTATAGATTTGGTTGTAGAAAAACATAAACCTATGTTTTAGAGTTTTTAGAGATAAAAAGATTTAATAAACGATATTTGAGAAAAATCATACGTTATCTTTTTTCTTCTTTTTCTCTATAAAAATTCAAGTATTTGCAAATGTACTTGCACACAATAGTGTATATATTCATTTGTATATATTCTTAATAATATATATATATATATATATATATATATATATATATATATAGTTTACCAACTTATCCAAATGATTATTGCTATTAAAATTTAATGGTTAGATTTCCATTAGGGACCATAACCTTATTTCTTTAGGGCCAACATATATAGTGTTAAATCGATGGATTTTCCCCGATTATATTGCATCAATCCAAGTAGTATTTACATTATGTATTTCGTGAGACTATCTTAATTACCTTTTAGTCCAATAAATGGACTATTGATTATATTTAATTAATCAGATTTATAATTACAAAAGTTTGGATACTCTAATTCTATGAAGATGATACATTAGAAAAAAAAAAATACATTTAAGACCATAATTGTAAAAACATAATGAAAAATAAGGGTTAGAATACTCATCTTGAGTGTGTATCATCGAAGGTTTGTCTGAACCAAAAACAACATAGAGAATTTTCATGAGGCTGTGTCTTATGTGGCTTACTCACAATGAATTCTTGTAGGATTATCGCATGAGTACATAATGGAAAAGAAGGTTTTTCCCTTTGGCGATGTCCTAGCATAAGTTGAGATACGTATTAATATTTACCAAACTATTCGCATATGTCTTCCAAAGGATTCCAATGCTTATCATTCCTAACACCCAACTGTGAACTCTATTTTTTTCCTACTAGACTTACCTTATCCCCAATTTATAGTTTACACCCTCTCGTTGATCATTCATCAAAGTCAAAAACTTCAAACCAAAATAACAAAAAGTGCAAAATAAAATAAGTAATAGTGCGAAGAAAAATCATACTAATATATATTATGCTGACTTGGTCCATTTGTGCTAGCCTGAAAATATTTCACCTAAAAGATCAATAGCAATCCGAACAAATATTGCAAAACCATAATAATATGACCAAAGATCCCAGTAAGATGAAAGGGAAGAAGAAGAAAGCCACAAAAGAGGCAGTCCACGCTGCCACAGTGGGGAACAATTCGGGGAATCGACACTGCCTTACTCAAGGTAGTAGAGGCTGAGACTGTTAGGGAGGCAGGAGAATCACAAATACCACCAAGGCCTTCTAAAAAGGACCAGAAAAGAAGAGCAAGCAGTGACGAAAAGGCTGCCAAAAATAAAAAGGTCACCTTAGGGGAATAAATAATTCTTCGCCCTTCGGAGCTTCTACCTCCACCAGCCCCTATTGTACCCACTATACTAGAGAAATTTCCAACAGGTATGCAGTCCGTGGAGGGTACCGGAGGAGGGATTGATGGAGTGGACAATAGTGCCCTTTAAGACATTGATTTTTACTTTCAACGATTCTGAGAAGGATGATTTTGCTGGTCCCTTTCGTCCTTCAAGCTCTTCTAACATGGTGACTTATAATGGTAAGTATTTCTCCGTCTTCGGAGAACAACATATTGTGGCCTATTCCCTTCTTGGTCACCTCCAACCAGTGCTTGATCTGGAGATACAAGTGAAGAGTCAAACTTCACTCATCAACACCCTCATTGCTGACAAAGAGTCTTTGTCAACCAATCTTCTCAATGTTAATCGAAGCATAGAAGAACTGAAGAAAGAGATCGAAGAGCTGAGGAAGGACAAGGAAGGTCTATCAACCAAACTTTCCACTTTAGAGACGGCCAGTACCGAGCTCCAAACCAAGTGCTCCGGTTTGGAGAAGGATCTCACAACACTAAAGGAATACTTGAAGACCAAAGATGGTGTCATTCAAACCTTGTCCGGTGAGAAGACTTCCTTAGAAGGTACTGTGTCTAAGGTGATCGAGGAGAAAAAAGACTTGGTAAATGAGCATGAACAAACTATTCAGGAAAACATTGATAAATGTACCAATGAGGTGATAGACTCCCTTGAGAAAAAATACAATGAAGTTAGGTCTGACATGGTGCTGCTCTTCCATGAGACATTTCCGAAGAGGACTCTCGGTCCCCTATAGAAATATGTAGAATAAAAAGATCTTCCTCATCACACCATGACAACTGGCGATAAGTACAACTTTTCCAGTGGAATTGATTCCACTACTGATGACGAAGAAGGAACTGGTGAGAGTTCGAGTGCCGAACTCAAAAGTCCCAAGAAAGAAGGTGATGAAGGAAATTCCGAAGGGGATAAGCCGTAAGGTTTTAAATCTTTTTGTTTTCTTACTTTTGTGAACTACTAAAGTCCTTGTATGGCCAAGGCATTTTTTGTAATGTTATCCGGTTTGAGTCCGGATAAGTCCTTTAAAATACTTAAAGTCCTTGGATAGCCAAGGCATATTTTGTAATTTGGTAACGTTATCCGGTTTGAGTCCAGATAAGTTTATTTATCAAATCTTGCTTTGTTTAATACTTTCTTTCCTTTTAATTTTAATGTTTAAGTAACCCCAATTATTTAAGAAATATTAAAGTGAGAGTATTTAATATCTCTGATGACATGTATTTAACGGTCATCGCTCAACCAGGTTAATCCGATCTATCAAAGATCCAAAGTGTTAAACCAAAGACTTGCACTTGAGTGGAATTGTAGTTAAACCACATCAGATATTTTATTGAATGAAAAACCGGACACCTCATTAACACCTCCTCGCACCACCAGGGTAGGAAAGAGTATGCCCTCTAATATTTATATTGACATTTAACAAGTAAATATTTACACAAATTTTACTCTAGATATAACCTGAGGTGTTCAATATTCCAGGGGTGCTTCAAAAGCCTCCCTTCTTTATCCTGAAGCCTATGTGTCCCAGGCTTAAGCTTTTCGGAGACCTCATAAGGGCCTTCCCAGTCCGGAGCCAGCTTACCGAACTGCTTCTCCTTGGTGTGTTAAAGACTTTTTCTCAAAAATTCATCTCCCAATTGAAAATATCTTTTCTTGATCTTGGAAGCAAACCTGTTTCTCATCAAGCCTTGGTAGTGGGTTGTTCTAAGATGAGCTTTAACCCTTCTTTCTTCTATTAAGTCCAACTGATTCCTAATTGCTATCTTATTAGCTTGTTCGGAATAGTTATGGACCTTGTATGATGGTAGGGTAGCTTCTATAAGAGTAATAACATCCATCCCATATACTAAGGCAAAAGGAGATTCATGTGTAGCAGCCGTAAGAGTAGTTTGGTATGCCCACAACACTTCTTGCAAATAGCTTGGCCACTTCCCTACAGCCCCTTCTAAATTCTTTTTTAATCCGGACAAAATACTCTTGTTGGCCACTTCAACTTGGCCATTTGCTTGTGGGTGGAAAGGAGAAGAGAAGAAATGTTGAATGCCCCTGGAGGCACATAAATTCTCCATAGCATTGTTATCAAATTGTGGCCCGTTATTTGTGGTAATCTTCTGAGGAATCCCAAATCTGCAACATATATTTGATAAGATAAACTTTATGATAACTTTCGAAGTGCTTCCTGCCAGAGAAGTTGCTTCTATCCACTTTGAGAAGTAATCAATAGCAACAATAATAGTCCTGCACCCTCCGGACGCCATTGGTAGAGGTCCAACTAATTCCAATCCCCAACGAGCAAAAGGTACTGGCTCAGAAATAGACTCCATAGGAACTGCTGGGACATGAATTTCGTTACCATACCTTTGACATAGATCACACTTTTTTACCATTTCTTTAACATCTGTCATTATGGATGGCCAGTAGTATCCAACCAACAATACCCTCCGGGTTAGTGCCCTGTAGCCACAATGTGTTGATCCTTCTCCATCGTGTAGTTTGGATAAAACGATTTGGGATTCTTCAGCTCCCAAACAACGCAGAAGAGGTCTGCTGAAGGATTTTTTTATAAAGAACCTCTTTTACGATAAAAAAAACCCACGATCCTTGTGTTTAATTTTCCTTGCGATAGCTTTCTCCGAAGGAAAAACCCTATCAGAGATATATTGAAGAAGAGGAAATCTCCAGTCTTTAGGTTGAACTACTTGTATACTCAAGCTTTCCTCCTTTTTCTTGTTCTGATTTAATTGTATGGATGGGCATTCTTGTATATGGATCCAAGGGTAGGACTCAGAGTATGCTATGGTTGCTAAGGAATCTGGCAGCGTATATTCTGATCTAGGAATATGCTCATAACAAACACTCTTAAAGTGGGCTGCCACCTTTTTAAGGACCAGTAAGTACTTGATCATCTGTTACTTCTTGGCCTGATATTGACCTTGGACATGGTGAATAAGAAGTTGTGAATCACTCATCAATATGATTCTTTTAGCCCCACATAGAAAGGCTAATTTGAGACCAGCTATAGCTGCTTCATATTCAGACTCATTGTTAGAGGCCCTAAACCCAAAGCATATAGCCTGGTACATTTTATCACCATATGGAGAGGTTATGCAATTTTCAGCCCCACAACCCATTGTGCTTGATCCACCATCAGTCCGGACTACCCACTCTTTTTTAATTTTCCATTCAGATACTTGTTTAAAACTCTTATCCGAATGGAATTTTACTAGGAAATCAGCAACAGATTGAGCCTTGATAGCAGTTCGTGGGGCGAAATCAATGTCGTAATCACCCAACTCTACTGAGCACTTGGTCATCCTGCTTGATATGTCTACTCTCTGAAGAACATTCTTCAATGGAAAAGACATTCGAACAATGATGGAATGAGATTGAAATTACAGCCTCATTTTTCTTGCAGCAATCACTAAGGCTAGTGCCAGTTTTTCAAGCTTCAGGTACCTCTTCTCAGCATCTATCAGGCTCTTGCTGATGTAGTACACCGGACGTGGGTAATTGTCCACCTCTCTTACCAACACTACACTTATATCATATTCTGACACAGCCAAGTATACATAAATTATTTCTCCGTGTACGGGCTTGAAAAGGGTTTTTGGTGACGATAGGTGTTCCTTTATTTCATAAAAAGCTTTGCTATATTGTGGAGACCAATTGAAATCTTTAGCACTCTTCAAGGTCTGAAAAAACGGAGCACACTTGTCCGAAGACCTTGAAATAAAACAATTCAAGGCAGCCAATCTTCCTGTCAGCCTCTGGACTTCTTTAATATTTTGAGGGGGATCCATTTCTAAGAGGGCTCCAATCTGATCCGGATCCGGCTGTATCCCTTTTTCACTTATCACATAACCCAAAACGTTTATGGACTGTACCCCAAAGACACACTTTTATGGATTCAACTTTAAATTTACCTTAGCCACATTGGCAAAAGTCTATTAGAGGTCAATTATGTGCAAATCCTCTTCTGAGCTTCTAACCATCATATCATCAATGTACACCTCCATATTCCTGTCAATATGATTAGCAAATGTTTTGTTCACCAACCTCTGATAAGTAGCCCCAGCATTCTTCAATGCAAAATGCATCATCTTGTAACAGTAGAGACCCTTGTTAATAACAAAGGTAGTGCGATCATCGTCCTTCAGATCCACCTATATATGGTTGTACCCAGAGAAGGCATCCATGAAGGACAAAAACTTGTTTCCAGATGTTGAGTCTACCAAATGATTTATCCGGGGGACTGGATAAACATCTTTTGGACAAGCTCTTTTGAGGTCAGTAAAATCGATACACATACGTCATTTCCCATTCTTTTTCTTGACTAACACCGGATTGGCAGTCCATAAAGGTACTGGGATTCCTTTATGTGCCCCATCTTGGTAAGTCGATCGACTTCTTGGACTATTACATCGGCTTTCTCCTTAGAGAAAGCTCTCATTTTCTGCACAACAAGTGCAACGTCACTTCAGATGGAGAGCTTATGTGAGATAACACTTGCGGGCACTCCGGTCACATCAGCATTGCACCAAGTAAAGGCATGTTGATTATCTACCAAAAAGGACAACAACTTCTTCTTTAATTCTGGCGCCATCTTGGAGCCAATCTTAATACATTTACCTTCTGCCATAGAGTGGGTTTCAACTTCTTCATTGATGAATGAGTGGGTGCTGTCATGGTATCCCCTCAGAATATGGTAAGTGACTCAAAGAAATTAATGAGTCCGGACACCGTCTTGACCTGTTCTGTTATAACCCCTACTTTATTCCGAGTCGGATCAGGATCCACGTACTTCGAATCGATATCAAATCTTTCAAAGATCACCATTTCCCCCTCCGGAGCAGATGTTCCTGCATTGTTTGTAGGACCAATTCGGGGACCATTGTCAGGCCTATTCCCATTTCTCCTCTTGACATAAGCTCCCAGCTTACCTATTTCAATGAGTTTCTGTACTTCCCGTTTCAAAGCAATGTAGTCTTGGGTATTATGGTCAACATCATGATGATACTGGAAAAAACAAGTATTACGACTTTCTCTAGGAGATTGCAGCACTGTTGGTTTCCGAAAATGGACCTCATCTTTCGTCTTGTCATAAATGGTAGCCACGTTCTCTTTTAATTCTGTAAAGCACTCTGGTTGAACCCATGGGCCTCTTTTACTCCTTGACTGTTGGCTCTGAGCTGGATTTGGGTTGGATTGAGTTTGTTTCGCCAAGTTGGACCCTTGTCCAGTTTTTTTAGCCTTCTATCCGGACTGGTTTTGGTTTTGAGCTGCCGTAACGGACTTCACCTGATGGTGCACCTTGGTTTTCTTGGTTTCATCCACGTTGATCTGTTATCCTACCTGGTTTAACAAGCCACCCCAAGTCATGGCCTTCTTCATCGTCACTGAATCAACCATATTCCCAGGGTTCAACCCTTGTCTTAAAGAAGCAATTTCCACCCGCGATGAAGTTCTAATTTAGGGTATTAATACTTCCCTACCTGCGTTTTCTGTAATTCCGCCAACGAAACTATCAATCACATTCTTTTTTATTGTAGTTTCTCCCGGAACCTATGGGAGTTCACAAGTTCTAAGCTTCAGATACCCTAACATAATAACTAAAATTTGATCTCTTAGCTTATAAAGGCTTCCAAGTGGCCTCCTTACAGCTCACGCCGTCTATGGCGAGCTTGCTTTGGTGCTACTATATACCATATTTGGGGTGAAAGAAACAATGGAATCTTTGGCTCTCCTCCAAGCCTGGACCCTACTGTCTCGTATTGTATGCTAGCTGATCTTCATTTCAGATTTCTCGGAACTAAGATTTTCTGACCTATTCATCCCTCATATTCACTAACTTAATTTTGTTTACATCCCCGTGCTAGTCTTTGCTTGGTCTTCTGCGTACTTTTTCACTTTTTCATGACTACGGTTTTCTGTCGTTTTGATTTATTTATACCACTTGTTAGTCTCTTCTATTTTGTTTAGACTTTTTTACGCATGCCACGATCTGCTTACTTCTAACTTGTTTTCTTTATGGCTTAAATGCCAACCCTCTCTGTATGCCTTAGGTATATGTACGAACATCTTCTATTGATTTTAATATTTTTTACAACAAAAATAGTACTTATTTATTTCAACATAAAATCATAAGATAAATATAATAAAAATAAAAATTCTCTCTCTCTCTCTCTATGTTTTTTCCTTCTAAATTTCATATCTTTCAAATCATATTTCCAAAAAATATCTGAAAATACCATTGGTTTTGTTTTTGTAACGCAAACAAAACTAGGTCCATTTTTTTTTTTGATTTTTTAGTTGCAAAATTACATGTAAATTGGTTGCGAATTATTTTTTGTTTAGTTGTGGAATTAAATGTAATTTGGTTGCGAAAAAAAAACGTTACTTAGTTGCGGAATTACAAGTAATTTGGTTGCGGAAAAAATTGTTGTTTAGTTATAGGAAATACGTGCAAATGTGTTGCAGAAATAAGAAGAAAATAATTATAGAAATAGGACTTTGATAGCTAAATAATTCGTATTGCGTGAAAAAAGTAAAAAAACAAACTTGTTTTTGTGAAAATAAGTATTTATTAGTTGTGAAATAACTAACGTTTTTGTAGTTGCAAAAATATGAACATTTTTGTGATAAAAAATCTTTAAATAAAATAAAGTTACGGAATTATGTGCAAATGTGTTGTAAAATAGAAAAAAATAATTAAAAACATAACTTTGTTGTTTAATAAGTTTGATCATGCTTTGTTTTGTAAAAATAAGTGTTAATTTAGTGTGAGAAAACTAACTTTTTTGTAGTTGTGAAATAGGTACATTTTAGTTGTGACATGTTTTAAAATATAGTGGTGTTGGAGAATCACGTACGATTTGCTTGCGAAATAAATTTAAAAAGCAAATGTTATTCAGTTACGGAGTTACATATAATTTGGTTGCGATATATATATATATATATATATATATATATATATATATATATATATATATATATATATATATATATATATAAATTTAGTTAGGAGTTTAAATATATAAAATTTTAAAAATTAAAAATATTTGATGATTAAAAATTGTACGTATTTTTAGAGTATTATTCAAAATTTAAATAGCTATTGACAATTTGAAATTTATGCAAATATTTATCTTTAAAACATGATTAGCGAAGTAATATAAATTAGTAAAGAAACAGGACAAAAAAGAGTTTAAATGTTAACGTATTTTGAAATAGTAACGGGAGAGTTAATAAAAAATATTATAACATCATTTAATACTTAATATAACACGTGGATGGTCGTTTTTATTTATTTTTGATATATTAACTAAAAATAAATTTACATGTCATTTAACCCGTTGAATATTCTAGTACTTAAGATAATGCATATATTTAGCACTTAATTATACATATCATTTAAACCCGTTCGGACCTAACATGACTCTGATATGTTTTTCTTCTAATGTCAGACGTACCATTGTTGTCCGTGTGTGGATTTTTCGAATCAGACAATATCGGTCAAGCAGATCGGACGAGAGTTTGACTCTAACCATCTAATTCCGGGTAAGTGAAAACAAGATGAACAAATGAATCAAATCTCCATTTACCAGGTTTTTTCAATGTTCGAAACTATAAGAAAAAGGTAGTCACGCTTAGTTTAAGCTAATCACAACTGGGTTTTAAACAATAGATCATATTAGTGTCGACCACATACGGATAATCACATTTTAACAAGATTCTTCTTTGTCAATGTGAATAAGAATTTGTATTCAATAAATAGATTTATCTTCTCTTACAATTCGAACTCGAAGTTGAGAAGAACAATGATCTAATTATACTTGCATTATCTTGATTTATTATGTTTCTGCTCCCTCTTGTTTTTCATGTTTATATAACTTCTTCATCTGGGTTTCTATCTCGTCTTACATTATGCCTATTAAGAACGGGCAGAGAAATTGGGGCAGGTATCCGGAAGGATCTTGCAGAACCCACCACAGTTCTGTCCTGACTCTTTCCCATTTCCTTACAGACATGATCGAGTATGGAGAGAAAATCTCTAACGACCATAAAGATTCTAAAAGGGTGTGCTTCTTCTTTTGCAGTATCACCGTGAAAATATTCGGTAACTTGTTTCACAAGCAATAAAGCATTTCGTTCATAAGCTTTTACCATTGAAATTTCTTCTTCAGCATCTCTTAAGAAAATCTTCATTAAGTCAAAAAAATTATCTATGCTGTCTGGTTTGTTATATTGTAAAACTGATCTTACTCTTTGGAGACCAGTTTCGAGCTTCGATAAGTAACCGCTTAGCACGTGTGAATCCATTCCTGCAGCCTTTTTAACATTGCTCAGGTCTTTACTGAGGTCGGCCACAACCTGCAATCCTTGTTTGCTGAACTCATTATCTTTCATGTAGGACTGCTCGCTGTTTTGAAGATTCTCCTTCCTAGGATTAGTGTCTATTTCTTCAGTTCTAGTGATTTCCTGAACTACAAAATGAAGTAATGTTGTCTTGCCGTCTGTACCTTTTATATCTGCAAGTTTCAGAAGTGTATGAAGCTTAAAAGCTTTAGCATCCCCTCGATTAGTGCCAATGTTCATTCGGTTTCCTGTTCTTAGAACAGCTTCAAGGAGTTTGAGGAATAGCTTGCTGTTTTTCAGCTCCTCACATGCTTCCTGATAAGAAAAATAAATGACATTTAAATTTGATAGAAAGCTGATTAACTTTTACAAGTGAAATGGCAAATATATACCTCTAGCGTTTGAAAAGAGTTTGTCAGATATTTAACTTCTGAATCAAAGTTGGCCCTATATAACATCGCTTCAACTCTTTTAAAGGCAAATGGGACATCAAGGATTGTTTTAAGAAATCTTTCTGCAGCTCCTAGCTTTGAGATATCACCCGAGTATTCTCGAAGTTTTATTTCTTCCTCTTTTGTTGGAGCCATCCTTACCAGGGTTTCCAAAAGTTCAGGACCTAAGCTTTCAGAATTACCTGTTTCACCAAACAATCATTACGTTCAACATGACAAAACTAATAGAATTGAAAGCCTAAAGAGTTCGCTAATATACTAAATATTTAAGCGGATAAAATATCTAATTGTCCTCTCAATACTTCACACACATTTCTTTAGCTAGAGTGTGAAGCAATTATGAAACATTCTACACAACCACTAGCAGTTGAACTAATTATGAAGCAATGAAAGTTCATAAGGCATGGGCATAGCTTGTTTGGGTTACAAGTTGTTGGGGGCTGACCTCATAACATATCAAGTGGTGTAAAAAGAGCAGAGGAATAGTGGGGTAGAAAAAGATTTTTGCCAAGTAAATTTGAAAGCTTAAGATCACCATGAGAATTTTGATACCTAGAAATGTTTGTATGATTGTTCTAGCAAAGAATGAACTCAATTGGCTTTGTTATACTTCATTGCCATAAAAATTTCTTCATGAAAGCCAACACTATGATTTATTGGGATAATCACAAGTCACTCTTGTGTCATTAACTGCAAGCATTGTAGCTTACGATTTAAGACTCTTAGACTCTCAATTCTATGTGTGTAAATTACATCCTATCTAGCCCAAAGTTTCGGTACCTAAAGTGCGAGATAATTTACAATATAGGAAATCAATCAAATCTATCTAATTAATGTTAAAATAGTCGAAAATGCAAATAATCTAAGTTAATATGAATCCCAATCACTAGACATACACATCATCAGAGAAGAAGAGAACTAGTTACCATCTAAAAGAGCTTCGGAAACTTCATCTCGAGTTACATTCAGTGCCCTCAAAAGTATAGCAATGTTCTGCGATTTCTTTGGATCCAGAACTCGGTTCTGCTCTAAAGGTGGCAGAACTGATCTTCCGATAGGATCTTTTGGGGCTGAATTCGTAGAATTGAACCCAAAAAGATGTTCCATGGCAACTTCATTCAATCTGAAAACATGTGGAAACCAAGTTATAACTCAACGATCTAAAATTGTACATTATGCAAATAACAGAGTTGTTGTTTTTCATTTGTATTGTTGCGGCATGATTTACGGACCTGAAGGAGCTCGATTTTAGCTGGTCCCATACTGTGGCTTTGTCTGATGTTGCCCGTACTTTATCCCAATGCAGAGGCTTCAATCTCGCCATAACTCCATCTTCTTCATCCCTAATACTCTCTTCAACTGGCTCGGTTACCGTAGCTATGGAGCTCCCCTCGTGGTTTGGAATCAGCCAAGTTTTCCGTGTCTTTGATGGTTTGTCAGCCTTTGTAAAACCATTTGTTTCCAAATTGTTTACGCGCTGTGAAGTTTGGGGTACAGGTAGCCATGGTGGCTGTAGTGGCAGAGGCGGTGGTGGTGGAGTCGGAATTTTGGTTTGTTCTCGGGCCCTGTCATTGTTTAACGAACGGAGAATCCCCATGTTTGGAGGGGGCGGCAGCTGAGAAAACTTTGGCCTATTAAGTTGTCGATGATTTTCCACTTCTTCTGATGGGACCTCTGGTAGTAGCTGCTGCTTCACGGAAGGGATAATATCGAGCTTCATTTCCGGCGATGAGGAATCTCCTGCAAGTCTTGATCTAGGAGAGGTTCTTTTCGAGTGAGGAAAACCACCGCTACATTGGCCATTGTTGTTAATGACAGACCTAGAAACGGGAATATAATAACTATCGTTGCTAAACGAAGATCTCCGTGGTTTGTGAAACGACGAGTCACGACTCTCCCAATCCGAGGATGAAGACGACGTTATTGCCGACATCGAATTCCCCGGCGGAGGTGTCTTCGCCAGTGGCGGCAGCGGTTGTAATTCGGGGCTCGTCCGGAACCGATCGGATCCTTTCACCGAATCCAACTTCTTATACGGCGACGCATTTGTTTCATTCTCCCCACTGACTTCACTAATTCCTCTTCTGTTCGGCTCCACAGTCCCGACGTAAGGAAAAGACGACGGCTCCGTTCTAGAATTTTCTGGAAACCTCACATCGCGACCTCCATTAACGTTAACTAGCTTTTGACTCTCGCTAGGCTTTTTTCTCGTCCCATAGCGAAACATGAAGATAATAAGTACAGAAAGCAGTGCGAAGGTAGCGACCCCAACCGAAATCGCGATTGCGATTTTCTTCGCCGGTTTCGTCGGTTGGGTAGCCCTAGGTACCGGGATTCCACCATTTTCAGCGGCAGATTCGGAAGAAGGCGGCGACGGCGGAGGCTGTTGGCTCTGATCAGTAGTCGCCGGAATCTCCGGGAAAAACGGCAAATCCTGGTCCGGACTACTTGGTGGTGGCGGAGGTGGAATTTCGGCGGTCGGAGGCGGAGCTGAAGTTACCGGGAAAAATGGTTGATGAAGGATTCTTCTATGATTTACGCCACTAGCATCAGTATCAGTACTGGTTACTGTTAGTGTCGAAAATGTAAGTACAAAAACTGAAAGAATGAAGAAGAAAAAACTGGATTGATCACACAAGTCCATAACCAAATATTATTTGATTAACTGTTGCCTCTCTTTTCCACTGAATTCATCCTCTTCGTTTACGTGTTGAGGTACAGAGAGAAAATTAAAGTCAGAGAGAGAATATAACTCTTTTGTTGGACGTTAATCTTATGATTAACGACGTTTAGCATAGCGGCAATTTTATTTATTTTTGGAGTATAAATATAAGATGGTGTTTTTATCATTTTACATTTGAGTATATTTTTTCTTAGCCAAAGCTATTTCCTCCATGTTATTTTTTATTTCCTCCATCATTTGAAAAATCCTCCATGATGTTATTTCCTCCATAAAGGAAGTTACAAAATTGCCCTTTTACCCATTTTTTCTTCACAAAACTATTACCCTAACATACCCATCCAATTTAGTACAACAAAACCCATTCTTCACCATAAAGAACTACCTTACAAAGAAGAAAACCCATTTTTTACTTATCACTACCTTACAGCAGCTGATTCGAAGATAGAGAAAGCTTGGAGAAAAAAATTCTAGGTTCTTCCCCATTATCAAATTTAGGGTTTGTAGTTAGATTTTGTTGTTCGATTTCGATTAGAGTTTGAAGTTAGATTTCTATGTTAGATTCGTATCACAAAATTGAAGACGGCAATAAGTTGATTATATTTAATAGCGAGCACCATGCTTTTCTTACACTGGTGTTTTACACTTGATTCCGAGAGGGCCACTCAGAATCAAGTGCAATGTCCCAGTAAACAAATTATCACATAAACTAACGAGACAGAGGGTTTGCAACTGATTCCGAGTGGCCCTCTCGGAATCAGTTGCACATTTTTTTTTTAAAATTGCAACTGATTCCGAGTGGCCCTCTCGGAATCAGATGCACATTTTTTTTTAAAAAATCACACCTGATTCCTAATTCCCGACTCGGAAATAGTTGTTTTTTTTTTCAGAACTGTAAAAACGGGTTTAGCTGAAAAAAATAAGTTTCGAAATAGGTATTTTCAAGCTACGAAGTTGTAAAACGTAAAAAAAATTTTAAATTACATTGTTTGTCGATTGAGTGCTGTTCTCCGGCTTTGTTTGGGTTTCTTCATTTTCCATGATTAATCTTCAATAAAATTGAAGTTATTTGTTTTAGGGTTAATTTTGGAGGTAGAATCATATATCTTGGATTAAAATTAGGTTAATGCTGTGTTTTTTCATATAAGACTTTTAATTAGATAAATGGCATCTAATGATAAATTTGAAATAAAAATAAGGATAATTTGGTAAAAGCAAGTCAATAGTGTTTTTGAAAGTTTGAAAGATGGAGGAAATAAAAAATAATATGGAGGAAATAGCTTTGGCCTTTTTTCTTTTGTTGAGCAGGACTATTTTGATTAATTTATGTTTTTGAAATAAAATAAAATTTTAAATGTCGAGAGCCAATAGAAATAAATTGAAATTTTTTTTTTTTTCGGCAAATCAATTTTATTTAATATCAAGTCGAAAACCAATACAATTGAGCCCAATTACATTTGGCCTTATTATGACTAAACTGAGCCCAACATTTAGACTACCCGACTTGAAACCAAATACCCTAACTGGTATCGATCCCAAAATTAGGAAACCCTAATTTCTATCACAGCACCTTCTCTCCTTCTCTTCTTCATCTCCTTTCTTTACCACCAAGCTCTAACCTGGATCAATATATCCAACGCCCATACTTTCGAGCATCAAAATCGCAAGTAGCGAATTTGGTACTTGATTCCCATCAAAAATCCAATTCCTTCTCAATTTCAACACATGCTTTGAAACCCAGTCTGCCGCCGTGTTTTCCGTTCTGGATACATGGGCGATTTTCATTGTCGGAGCCAATAATCCTTTACACATTACAATTCCTTGGTAGTTAGAATCTCGAGACGAGATCTGGCTCACCAGAGACAGACAATCGACATCAAAGTCGACATTTGTCCATCCCCTCCTGTAGCACAGCAGCAGTGCCTCCATCAGCGCACGCCTTTCTGCCTGAAACGAAGAGAGCTTACCAAAGATGAAGCCAGCTCCCTCTATACACCTGCCCATATGATCTCGAACAATTATCCCACCAGACGCTTCTCCAGTGAAGTCACAGCCACCATCAGTGTTTATCTTGAGGCGTCCCAGATCAGGAGCATTCCAGCACCGGTAAGTCACCTTTCTCTTGCATACAGATATAGCACCTAGCTTAAGTCCTGCATCTTCAACACGTACCCAATGCTTAGGACTTAGATTCATATCAATAGCTAGGATAAATCTGTTTATTCTATTAACTGCATTTTGAAAACAGTCAATTGTTTTCCCAAATTTGCAATGATTTCTATTATGCCAAATGGTCCATGTTATCAACTGTGGCACAATATATGTAATGTGTAGTTTACTATTAGCAGACTTGAACCAGACCAAAAGCATGTGCCTTAGACTCATATATCGTCTCACTGGTATTCTGAATAACAATCCATAGTAGTTCCATAATGGCCAAGCGAAGCTGCAATTGACGAAGAGATGAGAAGTTTCTTCACAATTGCAGCAGAACTGGCATTTTGAAACTATGGTGAAATGTTTTTTTAATAGAATACTGTCAACAGGGATGTAATTCTTAAGTAACTTCCAGCTTAAAAAAGAAAAAAATTTTGGTATAAAAGTGTGCCAAATCCTTTTAAAGAAAATTGAACTACTGTTTTTTGTTCTTATGTTTTCCCAAGTGTCTTTTATACTGAAATTCTTATCTTTTGATAAACTCCAGTTTATTTTATCCTCCTTATCATGAGAGATTACAACACTTTGTATTTGTTGTTGTCTCTCATTAGATAGAGAAGATAGTAAGCTAAAATCCCAACATTCATTTAACCAAAAGGTTTTTACTTGAGCTGGAAGATACCATAAGTTTTCAGCATTTATAATAGGAGACATCTCATGCCATGAGTCTCTCCAAAAGTTTACATTTCCACACCCAATTTTCCATTTAATGAACTGGTCTGCCCTTTCTCTAACAGAGCATAATCCTTTCCACACAATAGAGTCATTGACTCCACACTTTGCATTAGTTGGATGCCTCTCTAAACAATATGTTTTAGAGATTAGCTCAGACCAAAGCGAACCCCCTTTTCTAAACCAAAACCATAGTTTGTAAGTAAAAGAGAGTTGAATGTCAGACAACAGTTTGACATTCAATCCTCCCTCTTCAAATGGCAGACAAAGGTATTTCCATCTTGCCCAATGCATTGCATCTTCGTTTACCTTTTACCTCCACAGAAATTTGTTGAAATATGTTTCAATCTTACACAAAACATTCTTTGGTATTATACAACTTTGCATCCAAAAGAAGATGATTGGGTATAGAACATGTCTTATAAGTGACAACCTGCCACTATAAGACAAGTTCTTTAAATCCCATTCATTTAACTTATTCAGTAACTTATCTAAGAGAAGAGAATAATGCTTCCCTTTATTGTTAGGTGCAATTGTGATTCCCAGGTAGCTGAAAGGAGCATTCTCTATTTTGAATCCCATTGTAGCTTTAATTCTTGCAGTGTGAGTCCTAGCACATCGTTTTGAGGTAATCACTTTTGTTTTTTCAATGTTTATCAACTGCCCAGACTCACTCTGGTATTTGGATAGCAGATCACTTAAACATTGGATTGACTGTGGAGAACTATTGGAGAATATCACCACATCATCTGCAAAAGCTAGACACGGTAAAATGTAACCTTTCTTTATATAAAATTGCATAGAATTATTAGAAACATAAAGATTTGACAGTCCTCTCAAAAGGGCTTCCTCTGCTAGTATAAATAAACAGGGAGATAGTGGATCTCCCTGTCTTAATCCCACCTTTTGAGGGAAGTAACCTGAACTAGTACCATTAAGAAACACAGATATCATTACATTAGAAATAAGCTTTTGAATCATATTTACAATTGCATCAGATAACCCAAAACACTTTAGTGTTCTTATGACAAAGGTGTGAGACAGCCTGTCAAACGCCTTTGTCATATCCAGTTGAATAATTATGTTCCCTTTTGATGGCTTTCTACCTATGTTGTGAAGCATCTCTTTAGTAACTAAGATGTTTTCATGTATAAGCCTTTCTTTTACAAAAGCAGACTGTCCTCTAGATATAATTCTAGGTAGTATATAGGAAATTCTCCTATTAATAATAGCAGAAAATAGTCTATTAACAATAGAACACATACTTAACGGCCTAAAATTATTCCAGGTTATAGGATTTGCTACTTTGGGAACCAGGACAATCCCAGTTGCAAAAATCCCTTTAGGGAATTGAGCACCAGAAAGGTAAGCATTTATAGATTTGCAAAGATCTACTTTGATTATTTCCCAACAGTGCTTCAGGAAAAAGGTATTATAACCATCAATTCCTGGAGCACTATCTTTCTTCATTTCACTTAAGACTGCTCTAATTTCCTCATATGATGCAGGCTTTATAATGTCAGCATTATCAGAATCCCTAACAATATTAGGGATATTATTTAATATTGTGTCACTCTCATTCAGAAAGCTATTATCATCAGGAACATTTGAAAGTATCTCCTTGAAATGTGCAACTAAATAAATTGAAATTTAACTTAGTCTGATATTTTTGGTAATATTTTGTTTCTATTTCAAATTTAATAGTTTACAGTTTTTTTTTTCTTATAATTTTACATTTTTAAAAACAATGTATGGATCTATGATGCTCATATAATTTTAAAAAAATCAAATTGAACAAAACTATAGTGCATATAAAAAAGTATTTTAGGGCTAATTTTTGAAAAAAATTTAATATTCAAATAATATAATATTAATTATTTAGTGTTTTTTCAAAATAGATAAAATATCTATTTATGACATTATAAATGATTTTTTCACCTAACAACTAACTACCATTAGGTTATTAAAATATCAACAAATAATATGTTATTTTTTTTTATAATTAAATGTCGATCCAATATACATGTCAGATTTGTATAGTGATTTGATGAATAGCTTTTTATTAATTAATATTGTCCATAATCTTTGGGAACTAGTCCATAAAGAGTTATATTGAAACAATATATGAGATGATGCCATGTTATTATTTTATTGTGATAGTTGGGTGACAGATTTTACGAGAACTTTTAGACAAAAAAAATAACCTAGTAAATTTGATTACATGGTCATGAAGAATATAAAAAATCAGACTCGTGTTATAAATGGATCAGATATTTTTAGAGGATATGCTAGATGTGGTGAGCGAGTGATTCCAACTTCGGGCATGCTATAATAATTGGAACATATAGGTGGGGGTCAAAGTTGCATATATAATTATTTTTTTTTCAATCAAAGTGGATTGCTTTTATTAAAAGAATTTGAAAGTACGAGGGTTAAATTGAAAGTACAAGAGGACTAAGAACACTTAAGGGAAAATAATTCAAAAATTAGAAATGACTATCACCATTGACGAAAGAGGCAGAGTTCCTAGGGCGAAATTGGAGAAAATAATAGCTTGAAGAAATTTTGACCAATTGATGAAAGAGTGACTTCAAGAAGATGGAGAAGACGTAGCTGAAGTAATTGAAGCCATTAATCTGAAGAATTAGTTCTCAAATACCACACCTCCTTACTTTCAAGCAAAACAATCGTTCATAAATGGTTGGGAGAATCGTCGTGATTGAAGTTCAATTCAATCTTTTCTTTCAGAGTATGCTTCGAGATTCAGTCGGCAGCGTGATTCTGTTCACGATATACATGAATAATGTTCATAGCAGGGTGAATTAGCTTCCAACAACAGCTAATCAAAGGCTTCAAGTATCATGTTGATTTCCTATATAGCAGAAAGTTCACAAGAATCTCTGAGTCAACTTCGATATCTAAATTAACTATATTTAAAGATCGGAAAATATAAAGACTATTAAAGAGAGCTCTGCATTCAGCGATAATGGCAATATTCTTCCTGTAAAGCCTTCCAAAACCCAGGATGACTGAACCTTCATGATTCCGAACAAGACCTCCGCCACTTGTTTCTCCAGTAGAATCACAAGCCTCGTCGGTATTCAACTTGAATCAATTTACTTTGGGATTCTTCCACTTGAGGAAGAGAGGCAGCCTGAAGTTTCTTAGATGATTAACACATCACAGGCTAAGAGAGACATTATAATCCTTACCCTAGTGAGAATTTTTTAACAATTTGGCAGTGTCAAGACCAGAAAGGATAAATACGATATGAGCAATAATGGCTGACGAACTGAACATCTGGTGAAGATGCTTATTTTGTTGCGAGCAACCCATATAGCCCAGGTGATGATTTGAGGGATGATTGTGCGGATGTTACATTGCTTTGGGTGGACCAGTACCACATTCTTATGAGATGAGGAAGATTCATATTAGGTAATATATGAATTTTGAATAGAGAGCTAAAAACATCCAGACATACCAGGATTGGTGACATTGGACCAAGATATGTTGAGTTGATTCCTCACTACTACAAAATTGACATTTGGAAGCAAGGTGCAATTCTTATTTTGGAGAACAGTATCATTGGGAATCCAATTACGCAGAGCTCTCCAAAGCAGGAATGAACATTTCCAGGGTGTGACCGAGTTCCAGGTTTTAGCGTAAAGATTAGATTTGTTGCTTTTATGCTTGATTGCTTCCCAAGTTTCTTTAAAACTAAAGGAGCCATCTGAAGAAAGTGACCAGTGAATCGAATCAGGATAATTGTTCAGGGAAATGTTTATGATTTTCTTGATTTCAGTGTTGGTGACATTAGCCTTAAGTTTCTCCAAATTCCATCTACCATCCACCCAGAAGCTGCTAAATGTATCCTTATTAGCGTCCCAAAGCCAATTTATGTCATCAGAGTCTCTGAATTGGATGAAAGGTTTATCTGAGCATCATCGATCAAACCAGAAGTCCATGCTGTCACTACTAGGGTTAAAGAAAATGTGGTTTTCAGCAATGTCTCTTACATTAATAATTTTGGACCATATCTTGGATTTTTTGATAGGATAAGAAGCAAGGAAATGGTTAATTTTATTGCAGTAGATAGAGGCAGTGAGTTTGGCTCATAAGGTGTTCTACTATCAGAAAAAAGTGAACCAAAGCTTAAAAGAATAAATGAGTTGCACATCCTCCAGTTTTTTCAAGTTAAGGCCACCTTCATCATGATTCTTACAAAGCTTGTCCCATTTGGACCAAGTAATAGTTTGATTACCATCTTTATTACCCTAAAGAAATTTATTAAAAATCCTTTAAGTCTTGTCTAAAACAGAGTTAGGAAGGGAAGTATGCTGGAGGAGAAAGGTGGGATAAGCACACAGAACAGACTGGATCAACGTGAGTCTTCATGCAAAGGAAAGAAAGGCTTTGTCCCAGTAAAATTTTTGGCTTCTTATCTTGAAGACCATATCATCATAGTTGGAGATTCTTGTTGAAGAAGAAATGATAGCGCTAAGGTACTTTAAAGGTAAGTTCGTATGCTTGAAATTTAGAGTTTTCTCCAGAATGCTTATTCTCTGAGCATTCATATTAAGGTGAACAATAATCTTTGATTTATTTTTGTTGATTAACTTCCCTGAAACCTTCTAATAGTGTTTTAGGAATGTCTGAATTTGCTGAATAGTTGAAGCAACACCATTACTGAAAATCACAAAATCCTTAGCAAAAGCTAGGCAGGCTATGTTGAGATTACCTCTTGACTTGAACCTTAGGTTAAGGTTGTCCTCAGAGAGATTTTTTTATTCCTCTGATTAAGTATTCCTCAACCAGAATGAAGAGAGAAGAATATAGTGGGTCTCATTGTCTCAAGCCCTGAATGTTGTTGAAGAATCCCCTCATTTCTCCATTGATTATGATTGAAGAATGAATATTTCTAATACAATTGCTGATCAAGGAGACAACATCAGTATTGAAACCAAAAGAGTCAAGAATTTTTAATAGAATCCATTGGTTAAGTTTATCAAAAGCTTTAGTCATATCAGTCTTGTTAATCACATTCCTCCCTCTGTTTTTGTAATTGAGATCAAGGCTAAGTTCCTCGGCATTTAAGATAGTGTTATAAATATTTTTGCCTCTGACAAAGGCCCCTTGTTCTGCTAGTCTATTGTTGATAATTTTTTCAATTATTCTGCTCAACATAGTAGTTAAACTAATTGGTCTAAACTCCTGTCAAGTATTAGGGTGGGAGGTCTTGGGAATTAGGCAGATTGCAGTAGCTTGAGCACCAGTAGATAGATGATAGCCTTTAAAGAAAACCTGAATAGATTCACAGAGATCAGAGCTAATAATAGGCCAAAAATTCTTGTAGAATTCCCCATTGAAACCATCAAGGCCTACAGAACAAACTGAGCTGAGAGAATTAACAATGGTGTGGATTTCTTTCATTGCAGGAATAGCCAGAAGTCTGGAGTTATCTTCATCCTTCACAAGCTTGGGGATAAGATCCCTGTAATCCCTCGTCTCCATGTTTGATTCTGTTAATCTTGTTTTTTTTAACTCTTTTCTTTACAAAGTTGTGATAGGCAGTTGTGTTCCTGTCACTATCTTTAAGCAAAAAAGAATGAGACTTTTTGTCTCCAATATGATTCTTCTCTATCTAGGAGTATGTTGTGAGTTTTCGTGGCCTCCTTCATAAGATTTTTGTCAGCAGAGGATAAAGTAGTTTGATAATTGCTTTCTCTGTAGTTGATTTCATCTTCAGAGGTTTTAATAGCATCAAAGACATCCCCAAAAACTTTCCTGTTCCAGTCCTTTAAATCAGACTTTAACCTTTTTTGCTTGAACTAAATTTTCTGTAATGGGTTACCATCAGTATTCTCAGCCCATCTTTTCTCCAACACTTCTATAAACCCAAGGTGAAGCACCCACATGTTTAAAAATTTAAAAGAGGGTCTGATTTTTTCAAGACTAGTTGATATAGTGATATAAATAGGAGAGTGATCTGAGAAATTTCTAGCAAGATATTTGACCATAGTGGAGTCAAAATAGTTCATCCATAGAGTATTGAACATAACTCTATCTAACCTTTTCCATGTTCTACCATTTGACTAGGTGAAGGCAGAACCATTGAAGCTAGCATCCTGGAGACTACATTCAATGATCATATTGTTGAAGTCTTCCATACTTTTCAGGTTAGTGGTAGTACAACAGAGCTACTCTTAGAGATTAACAGTAGTATTAAAATCTCCAAAGATGATCCATTATTTTGATGGATCATCAATAGACCTTACAGAATTCCAGAGAGGCAATCTAAGATCTCTCTTGCACTTAGCATAAATAATAGAAACCCCAAAGTCTTTGTCAATATCCTTATGCAGGACTTTTAAATGCAGGATCTCAACTTTATAATCCTGATTCCATTATTTTGTTACTGTTATTGCTCATAAACTCACTGAAATGCAGCTTTTAAGCAACCATTTGAATCCTTTCAGAGTGAATCAAAGGCTCCTGGGTAGCTACAAAATAGGATTTAGTGGATTTGACAAGAGATTTGAGTCTTTTGATAGTGTTTTTGTTGCCCAAGCCTCTTTCATTCCAGCTTAGAATATTTATTGTCATTGATTAGTTGGAGGGGGTTTTGTGGCTCTTATGAGCTTGATTAATTTAGATAAACTAGGACCATTTGTGTTCCCAACTTTATTCTTCTTGCTCTTCTTGTTCTTCTTGTTCTGAATCTTTTTAAACTTGGTTTCTTTGAAATCTTTTGCAGGTGAACTTGGAAGGCTACCCACATTCTCTCTAGTTGGGGATAAATCTTCTTCAGGAGGGATTTGTTGTGTGAATAGGGTTTTTTTTAAAGTTCTCAATATATCAATAATTGCAGATTTATTTGGCATGGAGGAGGAAACGAAGTCATTAGATCTTGAAGAATCATCCTGGTTTAATGGATCAGAACTGATCTTTTGTGGTAAGACTTAAAGAAACTTTCATTAGTAACATAAATATTGTATTTAGTATACTCATTGTGATTGGTTTCCTCTTCTTTATTGATAATGATTGATTTCAACTTTGCATGGAGTAACAATATTAGATTTGGTAGTAAGAAGAGTTTGATTTGGGATTGTATTGGGTTGAGTGACTAGAAGGACCTTCTTTTTATAGTTATCTTCAGAGTGACCAATATGAGAACATACTTTTCAATAGTTATGATGATTATCATAGATAATGTTGACCTATAGATTGTCTTGCTCGCCAAACTTAATCAAAACCTTCTGAGTCAAAGGTTTAGATATATCAATTTCAACCTAGATCCTGCAACATTTTTGCTTAGCCCGATTGATTGAAAGGACCCAAACCTTAAGAGGAGTACCTAGGACTTTAGAAATTTCACTTATTATCGATTCATTGAACATAAATTCAGGAAGATTAAGGAGGGATGCACAGGTAGGAGTAAATGGACACCTAAGATTAGGATTGAATTAGGGAGTCCACTTTAAGAGCCTCATTGTTTTGGAGCCAGAAAACTTGAATTTTCCAGGAATTTTCTGATAGTTTCTAAAGGTGGTTTGCATGTAGAAAATTTCGCAATTAGAGTGTGTTTTGATAAATTGATCAACAATTATTTATCCTTTGCCTAAAATGTAATAATAGGATGACCATAATTATGGGAAACAGTTACATTATTGTGCTGATATTCTCTGTTTCTTGATTTCAGGGTTTCTGCGTACAATGGAACAGAAGTTGAAGATTTTTCAAGATTCAGTTTTCCTTTGCTTGAGTCTTCGAAAGCAGGATTGACTCTAATGTTGGTGTTGTCACCAACCAACATATGAGAATAGTTCTTAGGAGAGTTAATTTTTTCTGAGAAGACATAATTATTTATCAAACAACTGGTTTTGCTTCCGGAGCAGGGGAAGGTAATCAGGGTTTAGATTTTCAGGGGAAGATCTTAAAGAGGTTGTTTGGTTAATTACTGGTGAGATATCTTCTTCTTCTATTGATGAAGACGAATCAGCACGCCCAGAAGATGAGTAGATCAACCTTTAAATAGCTAATATAAAGAACCAAAGACTCTGTTCTTGGAGAAGAAGAAAAGAGCGAAAAAAATCTTGTCTATTTTTTCATATGTAAACCTAAGCCTTGTCCATTTTTTTCTTATACTTCAGCTATTTTTAGAGATAAAATATTTGTTCTTAAATACTCAGTTCTAGTTTCCGCCGTGAATCCTTTTTTGATAATTGATTTCCCGACTGCACCATCTCAAGGGCTTCATGATAGCTTTTTCAGAGGTTTGAACGCATGAGAAAATCTGATTTATTTATGGATTGTTTGTTATTGTTTTCTTAGAATTTTTGTGAGCTCAAATAATTATTATTTTTAAATATCATAGTTGTCATTTACTGGTTATGGTTATTATTAAGAATGTAGGAAAACTTAAAATTATATAGTGAAAACGAGGTAGAGTTTTGGAGTGCTCAACCAAAGAATTGAATAGTATTAAAAATAAAATCAGCGAACGAGAGAGATAACAATTTTTAAGTAGTTAGCAGTCCCAACGAGGCTATATGCTCTTCTAACGGACCTATCATTATCAATATGAAACCCAAAAGCCTCACCTTTGTAAGGTGTAGTTCTAATGATAATATGTCTGAAGACCACATTTCCGATGATCTGATCCCAAAAGTAATATCGATTCTTCGAACTAGTTTTAGTGAAGTTACAATGACAGAAATAAACCAGGACGAGTTGATTATCCCAAAGTCTAATATATGTACATTCGGAAAATTGGATGGCTCAATCCAGTCCAGCTAACCAGAAACGTTTTCCATTACCTATACATAAATTGTCCTAGTTATAAAGAAACATGTATGATGCTAATTGCAAATACCTTAATCCTGAACCTATTCCCCAACTTCGGCATACATATAAAAGCCTTTCATTAGTCACCATTCAACTTTCTTAATTTAGTAAAACTCATGTTTTGTTAAGGAGGATGAAATGATGATTTATGTTGATATTATTGACCAGGAATTCAACTTCCTTTGCACCCACACTTGGTTAGATTCTTTGAGCTAATTGACCTTTTCCCTAGCCAAACTACATCGAGACCCCCTTCTAGGTGGAATGAACTAGTATTGGTCAGTTGGCTGACCCTTTGCCATGCAGTTCTTTTTTACCATTTCACTATCTCCGAATAGTGTAGGGTTGTGACTCATCTGCCATAGTCGGACAAGATGTGGAAAATTTATTTTATTTTTGTTGGTGTAGAATGGGAGACTAGTCACATGAAAGGTTATTGTATGATCAAAAATAGATGGAAATATGTAAATAAGGATTATCCTTCTTAGTCGATGACAACATCATTTTATATCTTGTTATACTTATGCCATTTATTTTGCCTTAAGGCATTTTATGTTCATTTTATTCTTATACTTGTTTATTTTTACGTTTATGTTTTTAAAGTTACGTCGATTTGTGTTACATAATTTGGGAGTATTTTTAAGGTAATAAACTTTGAAAATGAAAAGGTATCAGAAAGCATCGGCGCATTCACAACCACTTATTTTGAGAATAAAATTCATAAGACTTTCACTCCGATGAACTTATTCACATCTTGGTTTTAGTCGATGGACAATCTGGACGAGTCGAAGTATGTGAAACTGATATAAGATCAAGTAGAATCACATGTCTTATCGGTCGTGGATAAACCTTTGGCCAAGATTTATCTCTCCTTAATAGATGATGAGATAACAAGGGTTTGTAGCTAGTTACCTCGAGGAATAGGTTGTCGAAGAATAAATAAGAACGCAAGAAATCCACCACTTTGCTGAATAAGAACTATGACCTCTCTTTTGGATAATGACAAAGAAGAGTAAGATAAGAAACATAGAAACTCTCTGAGACGATCAATCTTCTGAAAAATAAGTATAAAATAATTGAGGGTTCTAAGGCCAAAGTAATCCAAGACGCTACTAATTTAGTTGCTGACGTGGCTCGGGCTCAAGCTTCCTAAATTAGGAGTAACATGGTCATTAACATTCATGCAGTGTTTCTTTAACTAACCTTGGGAGGGTTTTAGAGCTACATATCGAAAGAGTTTCGACCATATAGGGTGGTGGTAGAAGATGAGTACATTGAATAAGGGGACTACTACTTGGATCCAGACACTATCAAAACTATCAATGAACAAACCAACCCTCTAGATGCTCTAATTTTATAAATTCAAGTTTCGCATACTGCCATCAAGATAAAAGAATTCGAACTTTGAACAACTATCCTACAAAATAATAAGAGATGTTTGTGGATAACACATCAGATAAGATGGTTGATATTGTTGAAGAAAAATATGACACCAATACTACTTAAGTTTTTTTTTATGTTTTTAATTAATTGTTTTTTTTATATTTAGTTTAGAAATCAAGTTCCCAGAAGTTCGGGGCATAGTTATGATTATATTCCTTGATTTAAATTTAACTCGTCTTAATAAAGAGTATATTCCATCTATGGAATATAACCTTATCACGACTCTCTCGTAGTCCTTGAAACACATAACTTTTTTATATTTTATTTACAGAACTAAAAACAAATTAAGACGAGATCATCGATTTTACTATCATATACATGCTTACCAAACGATGCATGTGTTACAAAATTAATATGTGTCACAAACCGTGTCATTACATCAGTTAATAACAATGACAAAATAGTAGCATCATTTCATATCCTAAATACAAATCTGACCATTAATATCAATCTCATCTAACGGTCTATATTTCTTAACAACTTAATTATCCACCATTTTACTCATTAGCAAACTTTTCCTAACACTTATTATTCTTCCGTATCACTTTCTCTCTTAACAAAAATACTTGCTTCACTCATAGTGCTTACACCAAATTTGCATAAATTCAGACCGTAACATTCCCTTAAACTTGTAACGGCCAAATTTATCCTTCTATGTTAAAATAATAATTAATATGTATTTTCAAGCCATATTAATGAAAATCTAACACAATTCTACCTTATATTCTTAGGAAACCTCTTGATATTCCTCTTCTCTTTTCTTAAAAATGATCGGTACCAAAAGAAAATATCCAAGAAAAAACATTCCCTAGAAAAATTAGCCCCCAAAAAAATAAAGAGATTTTAGACCTTGAAGAATTTCCAAAAGATATTGTTGGCACGCTCATATTCGTCACTAATCATTATTTTTTCTTAAGAAAAACCAGACTTGCTACCTACGTTCAATATTTTGATTGCCGAATATGACCGAGCCTCAACAACTTTTTCATTTCATTGACAATAACCTTCATCTTTTTTTTTGAGAAAAAGCCCTTATCCTTTGATGGATCGGTTTCAATCTCCTATTAATTGCCAACTCGTGACAAATAACCTACAAACTTGCCCAGTAACATCATCATTACTCCAAAAAAATCATCCTTATTATTCTCCAACAACTTTACTAACATATCCTTAAAAACTTGATTCAAAAGATTTTAACCTTAATGACTCGTCCACTCGTCCACTCGACAACTCAACATCATCCACTGTATTCAAACAATTTCAATATTTCATTTCTTCCCTAGAGTCGTCAACCTCCTTTGCACATTCATCTTCCTCTCCCTATTGAAGACTCTTTAATTGTTAGGATTAAAAATTGGGAAAATCTAAAGTGATTGCATAACAATCCCTTGCTTCTTTTTTACTTCCCTTAACTATTCCAACATAATTCCCAACCGGATATTTGAGAAACTGACAAAATGACAAAATAACAGCTTCTATTTTATGTAACCATGGTCGCCTCATAATTGTGTTATAAGAACTTGGAATACTAGTAATCATGAATGCAGTCCTCATGGGTTTCTCTATACCACCATATCCAACTGTTAGTGACAAATCAAGTTATCCAACACAACTAGACAATTTACCTTGATGGTATCTCAGTCATCTTATCGTAACTTCCCTTGAAAAAAGAATGTTAGTGGAGCTACCATTGTTATTAAAACATGAGTAACCATAACTCTTGAAAATCCAAACTAATAATCAATGTATCCTCATGAGGAGAGAGAAGTCTCTTCAAAATATCATCAGTAAAAGACAAATCAATAACCAGCTTTCTATAGTGATGTTATAACGCCTCATCAACTAAATACACGTCTATATAATGTTTTATGCCTATTTTATAGTATTGGAACTTGTACCTGACAAAGTGTCACCTCCTGAAATAGTATGCAACCACTGCTTCGTCTATCATCTTTCTTTTCTTTTAACTCCACATTCTGATGTAACTTATCATTTTTCCTTCATTCTTCTTCTTTATTTTCATTTTAATAAATTCAATAAAATCTAATTATCTATCAATATTTGCACTTTATTCATCAACTAAAAAGAATCATTAGTCAAATGACCATGATCATCATGATAAGCACAAAAATACCTTTTATGTGTTCCATTATCTAGAGTTAACATTTGACGAGGTGGCCCAAATTTTGCTTTTTCCTTCATTTTGTCAAAAATAATAGCAATATTTTGGGTTACTGATGTATACCTTCGGGCTGGATTATCATAATAAGAGAACCCGATCTGTTCAAAGAAACTTTAGCCACCTCGTCATGTTTCACCTCATCTAAAAAATTCATATCTATCATTACAGTTTTATAGTCTTGAACTTTATAAAAACCCACGACACCACTCTCGGATTCCTCAATCCTAAAGAATTGACCTACCTTCGCTAAAATATCCCGTATAATATCAATCGCAAAACCTAACAAGATCTTCATATAGTTTCCCATCTAGAATCATGTCTCTTTTAAAGGCAACGACAACTATATCTTCTTTACAAGTTAGCAGGTGATTGATCTCACACACAAATTGATGTACATAACATTTAAACCTTTCACCATTTTTTGCTATAAATTCATAATGAAATCCCCAGCTTTCTTATATGATCTATTGGCAATGAAACTGTTTTTAAAAGCATGCAAAAGTCCTTCAAAAATCTGAATTTTCCCTTTAGTCAAATAATTAAATCAATCCAATGCATTTTCATTAAATATCATTGAAAATACCTAAAAAATAAGATATAATCAAACCTAAATCCCATCATCATATTCCTATATTTCTACAAATGATGCTCAGGATCACCCGACCCATCGTAAGGTTTCAAGTGATATACATCAAAATTCTTTAGAAGTTTTCCTTCCAAAATTTTATTAACGAAATGAGATTCTTGAAGCATATAATCCACCATTCTCAAACCTTTTTCATTATACATCCTTACCTTATTTCCTTTACTCCTATTAGATTCAGTGTTACTTGAATGACCTTCACACTAAAAAACATCCAATTATTTTACTTGCCTCTTAACCTCATTCTCTTCCATCTTCTTTCTTCCACATTCTCTTTATGTCTTAATATTACTTCTCTCATTCTAATTTTTTAGTTCAAATTACATCAGAACCTTCCTTACTCCATATATGCTTCATTTTACCCTTAAATATTATCTCCTCCATCAATAGCTGTAATGCATCTGAAAAGTTATCAAATAAACATAAGCATTTTGCTCTCTTTCAACTTATAACCAATTAATCTTGATTTACTCTCGTTTCATCTCCTCGATTCGAGCTTCCAAAAATTGAACACTATAAAGAATTGTAGACGTACCTTGACTTGTGAGGTTTAAACCTTGAACATTATGAGAAAAAAAACCATGAGCACATACTGTTGCATTACCAGATTTATCATGCACCTGATCAGCTCCAAACGCCATATCAATTGACTGATTCTTGTTCGCTATAAGCACTTCATGAATTCTTTGCTCTAAACCACCAATACCTAAAAATTGATTCCTATGTAGCAAAATTTCTTCATCAACATGTAAATTTAGCACAATTAATGTAATTACCATCGAACTACCTTGAATCAAGAATTTTAGGAGAAGATCTTTACATTCCTGAACATGTCATCACTATTGGTAAACATAATAACAAACTTTGAAAACAAACTATTTCACACAGACATCACCAAATTTGTTAAGGGGAATTCTCTCCAAAGACCTAACTAAAATGATTAACCAAAATCAAGAAAGAAAATTGAAACTGTATGTAATCTTCTTATTAGAAAAATATGATTCGTCCTCAAATGAATATTCTATCCTTTATATATATGATTTACATAAAATATTTTACCAACCGTTAAATTACAAGTGTGTTCGATCACTAAATTACATGTTTCATTCAGTTATAACCTTCTAAAAAATTTCACGATAATCTCGTACGAAATGACACATTTAAATATGTGCGCATTTGCTTTGGATTTAAATATAACCTTCATTATAATCCTGGATGCGACCTTCATCATAACTTTAAAATTTATCCTCGTAATTATATTTGAAAATAACCTACGTCATCGTCTTGAATATAACCCTTGTTATCACTCTAAAAACAACCATAATTATCATCTTGAATGTAACCCTCGTCATAACTCTAATAACAACCTTCATCATAATCTTAAATAAAACCCTCGTCATACTTACGATCTTCATCTTCGTCACAACCCCTTAACATATGGTCTCGTTATAATTATGATATTTACTCTCGCCGTAACCTCTTAGCATATAGTCTCGTCATAATTATGATTATAATCGCTTATTAGATTAATTTATCTTGTTTTAGTACAAAGTATATTGAAATTATGGAACATAGCTTTATCAAGATACCCTAGCGTTAAGGAAGTGATCTTAGAAATAAGGTCTCCTCTAAGGTGAGAGCTATCTTTTAAAATTGTAGATAATTTGTTTATGCATCCAAAATATTTTTAATCACATAGAATATGGACCTCAGATAGTTATCCACCTCTCTAATAGGTATAACGTTAAGGTGTAATCTAACAATACTAGATATATATAATTCATTTCTCATGGCATAGGTTTTGATAGAATCTCAGGAGACAATAATTGCTCATTGATCTTATAAATTTTTTGATCATATTCTTCACTTCGTTTGAAGCAGTGGCCTTTTTCAACACTTCAAAAAAGGAGAACACTTGTGTGAGAATCTAGAAATGAACATATTCAAATCTGCCAACCTTCCAACTAGTATTTTGACTTTATTGATCGACCTTGGGGGTTACATAAATGCTAAGACTTCTAATCGAGATGGATCTGTCTCAATACCTCTTTCTTTGACCAGATAACCCAAAAGCTTACCTAAGAGAATCTCAAAAGCACACTTTTTTGTTTTTAGATTTAGTGTCTTTAAGTTTTTTAATTTTTCTTCGGATATTTTACGTGATTAATGTCATCATGAATTTTAAGCAACATGTCATCAATATATACCTCCATATTCCAACCTATCTGACTTGAATAAGCTTTATAAACGAGTTTATGGTAGGTGGACCATGAATTTGTTAATCTGAAGGGTATGAACCTAGAAAAATGAAGACTTCGGTCAGTGATGAAACTTATACTTTATTGATATGCTAGGTGCAATGTATCTGATTATAACCAGAGAAAGAGTTCATAAATGATGAGGATATTATACCCCAAAGTCAAATCTACCAACCGATCTATTATTGGCGCTGAGAACAAATCCTTATGACATGTTTATATAAATCAGTGTAATCCACACACATATACCACTGGTTATTCTTTGTTTGGACTAGCATAAGATTGAAAATCTAGATCTGATACGTAGACTCTCGGATATGTCCGACCTTATATAGCCAGTCTACCTCAGCTACAATAGTCTCTATTTTTTTTAATAAATAAAGATCTTCTCCTTTGTATGATTGGTCAAACGTTCAGGTTAACTGATATCTTTTAACATATGATGTTTAAAGAAACTCTTGTAATATCTTATGATTTCAAAAAAAAATACATATAGATTGTTAGATATAAACACATAAAATTAGTCCGAACATTACCTAAAATTTTGTGGTAATGATATTTAAACTCTTAACCTCAGAAAATTATGTATTATCAATAAGAATGACTAGGTTTGGGGATTTGTGAGGATTATTGACTCCCTCGATATCAAACAAGACCCCATACAACGGTTACTTTTTTTCTAAAACAAATGAGGGAGCATAACACTCCCTAAAAATCTTATGATTTACTCCTAAAGACTCATACTTAAACATCCACTATATAAGTAAGATATTAATATATGGTGGAACAAATATAATGTATTTTATCGAGCTATGATCGAATAAGAATGACGTTATAAGAGGTAGGGCTATCAACTACTATAAACATAATATTCGTAGTTTTCTTGTAGCTTCCTCTCCTAATATAGACATTAGCCTCCAATTATCCTAAGAGCTTAGCCTTCTCTAATCTAAAATTAACTATGGTCATATTGGACTTATAGTAGATGGGTAGTTTCTTCCTTCTGCCAAAATTAATTACCAAGATTAAGTTTGGCGAGCTCCTAGTGGAAATCATGATTGTTCTTACTTCAACATACGCAGAGAGATGATCAAAATAATACCACTACAAGGTCCAATCATCTCTTAGAAATCATCATTTGTAAAGATAATAAAAGAATATGGGGCTCTATAAATCTATTTATGGTATTAATACTCAAGTTCAGAGGCATGCCTCCTTTTGAAGTTATTGGTGGTTCCGTACAACCTGACACTTCTAGAAATAGTCATGAATCTATCTCGATATGCATCGATGTCCAAGTAACTTTTTTCTTATGATTCAACCAAATTTCAAGAAAGTCATCGATGATAATATCTTCTTCTTTTTAGGTTAGATTTTCGGGGTTCGAGCCTTCTGGTTTTAGGTTTAGCCTTGGGCTTTACTTTATTTTGAACCTCTACAACCTATCTTTTGAAAAACTTAATCAGCTTTCCATCTTCGATGAGGTTTTGGATCTTCCTCTTAGAACTTTACAATCATAAGTATAATAATTGATGTCGGTGTGGTATTTGCAGAACTTAATATCATTTTTTTATTATCTTAGTGTAATCATATGTAATGGATTTTGGAAATATACATAATTTTTGGCATTCTAATAGATTATAATTATGATCTTTGTCAGTGTTTACTATCAAGGTTCCAAGTAACGTTTTTCTTATGATTCAACCAAATTTCGAGAAAGTCATCGATGATAATATCTTCTTCTTTTTAGGTTAGATTTTCGGGGTTCGAGCCTTCTGGTTTTAGGCTTAGCCATGAGTTTTACTTTATTTTGAACCTCTACAACCTATCTTTTGAAAAACTTAATCAGTTTTCCATCTTCGATGAGGTTTTGGATCTTCCTCTTAGAACTTTACAATCTTAAGTATAATAATTGACGTCGTTGAGTGTAATTATATGTAATGGATTTTGGAAATATACATAATTTTTTGCATTCTAATATATTATAATTATGATCTTTGTCAGTGTTTACTATCAAGGTTCTAATGGGTCGATGCTCTATGTGATTATATGCCCGACCTCATCTATCCCTTAAGTTAGATTATCCTTTAGATGAAGGGTTTCCCTTCAGTGACCCTGTAAGCATTACCCTAGCAGGTGTAGAAATTATGGGATTTACTTGTATGAACGGCTTGGGGCAAGATGGTTGTTGGCCGATTTAATATTTTTCGATAGCAGGTTATAATTGTAAATGATACAACATGATCAGATAGGTTGGGGGTTGGCGGTTCGACCTAACCCTTAAACAAATAGTTTTCTCAACATTGATTTAGAAATCAACTTGGGCTAGTAAAGACCTAAATAATAGCCTAATCTTTTATCTGAACTCTCATGACAATCCTCAAAATTAATTTGTTTGTTTCCACAAAAAATCAGGTATAATACCTAAGGATTTTGTTCCAGACTTGCTAGTTGTACATCACATACTTTTAATGTCTCTTAATGAATTTACTCTCCACGAATTGGTTTATAAACATAGACGGTTACAAAATTTATGCTCTCTTTTATTAGTACTCTCAAAATGTTTAACTCAGTATTTTCGGAAATCCAAAATTCCGTTATACAAAATTGATCGATGAGGTATCATCTCACAGTTTGGCTTTAAAGTTTTCTATTTCATATTTTTAACTTGACGTCGAAACCATACTACCTCAGCCACATGAGTTTGACGTTTCTCCGATACGTGCCGCGACTTCAACTATGCTATGCTTTTTTATAATGAATACTTTTTTGTTATAAATTTAAAAATAATACTATTGGATATCCGTTTCTTTCTAATACGGTGTCACTGAAACGTTAGAAAAAATCAAAACTAACCGAACACTACACAAATAAATAAAATTAATTTAAAAATAAAAATTAATTAAATAATATAGTAAAAATTGTTTCATTTATAAGTACAATTTTGATAGATACTTTTTTATTACACTTATAATTATTGATAAACTGATGAATATGTAATACTTGCTTATGACTAATACCTATTCAATATCCGTACAACCATCCGATTAGTAATTCTTTTCATATCCCCTAATTTAGATGGTTTATTTTTATTTTACATTTTATATCATACTATTCCTTTTGTAAATGTGATAATGACAATAATATTATTATTGACTCTTTTGGTGAAGATGAGATGGAAAGAACAACGACAACGTGCATGTCCCTTTCTGTTAATATCTCTTTATTTCTTTTTCAGACCGATAATGGAAGAATGGTATATATTCCATCACTTTTCTCCTTTTTTATAACTTTTTAAATAGTTAAAACTATTTTTTGATCCCTCAAATGTTATTACTGTATTATGCATACCTGGATAATAATTTATATATCATGGCAGAAAAAGATAAAGGGGACCAGTGTTATAATTATAGGCCAAAACGTAAATTAGAATAAAGTTAGGGCATCCAAGTTACCGTTTTATTTTTTACTATACAGTTCTGTATCTTTTGCTTTTTAATATATAATTTTTTTTATTTAAATGAAATGATTGTTATTCCATTTGTCTGATGAGTACATATTTTGGCCTTACAAGAGTCAGGAGAGCAAACTAATCCACCTGTTGAATGATTATGAATTTTATTCCTTTGTTTGTTACCCATTTTTTTTAATTTAATTATTATGATTATGGAATAGTTTGAATAACTAAATGTTTATATTGATTAATTATTACATTGGGTTTTTTCTTTGAAACTTCATGGAAGCCAAAACAAAATTGAAATTGAGTGGTCACCGACAAGTTTGAAAGAAGGGTTTTTGGCTTCTACTGCTGTGGGTGGGTTAATTTATTGTAAAGGCACGTTCTTATTTAATCTTTTATTGAAACGATACCATGTAAATTTTCAATCATTTCAGAGTATCGTTAGTAGGATTTGTTGTTTCGGTCATTGTAATATTATATAAGAAAGTTGAATAGATAACATATAATCTATATGCTTCTTGCCAAAATTGCATATTCAAACGGACAATTTAATTTTATTATGGGTAAGAGTTCTCTGAATATGGTTTGGCATTGAACAGTAAATCGTCCCTCGACTATCGCGTTTGGTGGCAGATAGTCTATTGACTTTCAAATGTCCGTTGACAGGTCCCTGGACTATCGCGTTTGGATAAAGTTAGTCCACCAGATTCTCTAATCCATGAAAGGCTGCCACCTGTCACCATAGTTTCCAGATTTTTGTATCACCACTAGTCCCCTGAGTTTAGGTCAAACCCAAAATATAGAAAATTACAGAAAACTAAACTCAAGGGACTAGTGGTGATACAAAAATCTGGAAACTATGGTGACACGTGGCAGCTTCTCATGGATCAGAGGATCTGGTGGACTAACTTTATCCAAACGCAATAGTCCAGAGACTGTCAACGGACATTTAAAAGTCAAATGACTATTTGCCACCAAACGTTATAGTCGAGAGACGATGTACTGTTCAAAGCCTGACTATATATTATAGGAACGATTGTATACCACCAACCAAAAAAAGTAAGAAGTTTGACTGTCCACTTAAAAATTAAAAAGTAGGGACGACAAAAACCGATCAGTTCTGTATTAAGAGCCGGTCGCTACTTTTCTTTGAAAATTTATTGTCTTCCGAAATCAAGTTGGATCGAATTTTTATGAAGTAAATTTTTATCCAACAGTTAAACTCTCAATAAAAGGAGGAACAAATTTAAATTTTACGATTTAACGTCATCTTACTTTTTAAAAACGGATTACAAAGAATTTGGGGTACATTCTATTTACTTCTATTTTCTTATTATTTGTTTAGATTTTAATCTATTTTATTTTTTTTATATTATATATTTTTTTCATAAAACTTTTGATCTAGGATTTTTAAGTATTTTTATTGGGTCTTATCATTTAACTATGTGTTTTTTGTCTATCTAATTTTAATTGATTATTCGTTTGTAAATGTTTTATATTTTTGTTTTGGGTTAAAGATTTTACGTCAAATTATACGTAGCCAAATTTAATATATGTTTATTTAGTTTATCTAAAATTCATTCAAAACACAAAACCTCCTATTTTACTAATTTTACTAAAAAAACACTTTGATTTAATAGATAAAATTTCAGATTGCTACAATGTTTTTTTTGAAGTTTTTCAAAATCTTCTTAAACATTCAAAGTAGTCCAAAAAACATTCAAAGTCTCTTATAACAAAAACACAAATCAAACATCAACCAGAATTAGAGATTAACATGGAGGAATTACTATCATCAGAGGTGAAAAAAGACCTTATCTCACCGGAGAATGAGGTCTAGTCGTTAGAAAAGATAACATCGTTCTTGTTTTGTTTTTAATTTTGGTTCTGGTGCAACTTTGCACCATCGGTTAGTACTACGGGTGTATGACCACCGGTTTTGTGGCCATACACCACTGGTTCTGGTGGTGCATGTCCACAAAATAGCCTTTCTTGTGAACCATTATTTCGAACTTTTATTCTACCAATTTTCGTGATTTTTGTTTATTTACCTATTCGATTTCTACCGGTTTTGGTGGTTTTTGTTTACTTACTTAGTTTTCTTTTAAATTCGGATTACAGGCGCGGATGATACAAATTGATACACTGAAGTTTTCAATACGACTAAACATTCAAAAAGAGACTATCGATTTAATTCAAATTATTATTTTAAATTTAAATGAATCGATCGGAATTTATGAGATTTTAATAATAATAAAAAATCATATTTAAAAAGAACGTAACTTACAGTGAGGTTTTTATTAAATAAACTGTAAATATAATTATTATTTACGATACTATATAAAAAAAAGGTTCGTTACTATATGTATTTATAGAAATATTGTAAGGATTTCTAATTCATTCTGTTATTCAAATTTAGATTCAAATTTTTTTATATATTGTGTCTATTAAAACTTAGATTTTAAAATAATTGTGGCTCACATTAATATTTTTATTAATTAAAGTTTAAATATAATTATAATTATCTATTTTAATAAAGGTTATTATAATCGACTTGAGAAAAAATTTATAATTATTATTTAATGAAGTTTATTAATAAAAGTTTAAATGTTAATTATTAATAAAGTTAATTTTCTTGTATTTGATCCTAACATTTATTATGTGTATTTATTTATTCAGGAGATTTTAAGATAGTAAAATTTAGATTTAAAAATGTTAAAGAAAATTCAACTTATAAATAGAATAAGTAGATTAAAAAATAATTAAAATTGACTAAAAAAATTCATTAAATAAATTTTAGATTCATAAATAGTTGGAAAATAAATACATGAATATTTTAAAAATTGAAAATGATTTTTCGATGAATGCTAGGAGAAAATCAAATCTTTTGGATATGGGACGATGTGAGTCAATAATCATATAAGATTAGTCACAAAGTACATATATAATTAACACTTAAAAAAGTTATTATAACCATAAAATAGATAAAAACTTAAACATTTTTCTTTAAAATATAATTTCGAAACATTATTTGTTTAAAAAATATAGATTTTTCATGCTCGACCCATTGGATTTGGGTCACCAAACCTAGCTCAGACACCTACACACTTATATATTTATTTGTGAGGCCTGTAGTGTTGTCTTCCCACCTTTTAGTTTTGTTTGTCATTCTTTGCTCACCAAGAACGTTCTTAACTATGGTTATTTGGGTCCATATATTTATTTAGAACATAGAAAACCTCATGACTCGATCATATATAGAGAAATATGGGATAACCAGTGGTGTTGAGGTAGTGAAAGTGTTAGATGACTAAGAAAACCTAGAGTCAGAGCTAAGATCTTGACAAAGTGATCCATGTCAATGAGTTGTTATATGAGATGATCAAGCTTCATATTTAAAATTTGGATCCATCCTCGTCTTCCTCAACCTTTAATGGAAGCTCAGGGTGAGGTATTACAACAGATTCCACTCGAGATGGTATTCTCAAGACGTTTTCAACATACAACGAGACGATAATTCTCATTTTCTTCACCGCAATATGGCTGAACTCATTCTAGACAATAAAACCAAAATGATGAAGTAGAATTTTACATACAGATTAAACAAATATTAAAAGATAAACAAACTAAAACTTTATTGATGAGCATAACTTTATTTCTTATAAAATAAATTAAAAAAAAAGTAGATGTAAAGTTTTTTTTCTCTTCCGTATTATTTTTCTAACTTTTCACTTACCTTAAACTCTCCAAACTTTATGTTTTATATAGAACGTCCAATCTAGAGATTTCTAGTATTGATGTTCTTACTAGTGAACCCTTATCATTTAACATGTCACTTTTTTGGTAGTCTTATATCTCTTTCAAAATGGTCAAACGTTTTTATATATTTTGGATGTTTCTCTTCAGAACAAGGGTGTCCTTCCTGGTCGTGATCCTAACCGATACACCATTCAACAAAGATGTCGCTTTCTATTATGATCTTTATGGATACGAATTCTTGAGATTCTTTTAGTCATGCTAAAAATATAACCGACTCGAACCTGCCACGTGATCTACTTATCGTGGTATTTATCAAAACCTTATACCCTTGGCCAATAAATAATTTCAAGATGACTTCATCATAACCTTTCTTTGTACATTAAAATATCTATGAAAACCCAGGGTTGTTTTACAAGTTGAGAACCATTTGTCTTTAGGTAATCTCATCTCAAGACGAATCCTCATGCATGAAACTAAGGTCCTCTAACCAAGGATATTTATTTTTTACTCGAGTTTAACCTAAGGTTGAGGTCTCGGTCAGGATAATGAGGCCCCTTGAAACTTTTTACCAAAATTTTCACCAAATACATGTTCACTTATAGGACAAAGACCTACATCTCTAGTCAAGTATGTTCTAAAATTGGTGGCTCAATTATCCTAGTGTCAAAATTTCGGTTAGGAACCAAGAATTCTTCACAAAGAATGAAATAAACATAAAAAATAATAAAATAATTTCACCATTAAATAAAGTTAGTTTAATATATAAAGTCTAGATGGTTTTAGTAAGACAAAACGAAAAACTATGACAAGTTATTTTATTTGGCCATGGTATGCTGAGGTGAGTTATCACTCATGGATAAATATTATAGTAAGTTTTATGGTTTATTTTCATATTAACTTTAAGAATTTATTTAGGTTAATTTTTTTATCAAAAGTACATGTCTAGTTTTACTATTTATAGTATCATTTAAATATATTAGGTTTGCTGAGAGTTCAAAATTGTAACATAGTTGAATGCTAATTTACAAGGTTTTACAATGGAGTTTAGTAAAATTGTAGTTTATTAAATGTTTGCATAAGCACTAAATATTTATGTTTAGTCAAAAATAAAAATTAAGATTTTATTTTTAAGTTGTATAAATTAAGATAGATTTATGTTATAGTTTTTAGATAAAAGATAAATATTTATGTTTAGTTAAAAATAAAATTTAAAATATATATTTTTAGTCATATAAATTAAGATGAACTATTGTTATTCGTGTAATATCAAAACAAGTACATTGAAATTTCTAGAATATATATGTATGTGTTCTATGTATATATGTAAGGCTAAGATATGCTTATGGATTATTTCTTGCAATATGATACAAACACTAATCAATCAAATAGAAATGTTGTTTACATAAGTCACCTGTAAAAGTTTAAAGATATAAATTTTGAATGTCTGTACAAACCATTTTTATCACCAAAGTTATGACTATTTGCTAGTTATTCATTGATGAAATTTGAATGTTCATTGTGTGACAATGTATTTATATAGCCTAACCTAAAAACATTTATGCTTACATGTATGAGAGGTGAAAAAACTTACATGTTATAATTATAACATTAGTCATTACATGTTCATGGGAAGTTAAGTATTCAATTTTGAATGATTTCATTCAGTTTCATAAAGTAAAATAATCGGTTCATAATAATGATTTATTATTTTCGGATGTGAAAATAAATCAATATTGAATATTTTAAAAATCACTTATAGAAATATTTTATAGCATACTAGCCCAAATATTTTAAGTTAAGGACTATGACTAAACAATTCAAATATATACATGAATAATTTTAAAATTAAAATTTTATTTGTCTAGTGCTAACATATTTACAATGGTTTAACTAAGTACTATTTAACTATATATTTTATTAAAACTGTATTTCGTTTATACCGTTTAGAAAATCAATATCAATAGTTAAAAAGGCTAATTAAGTAGATATACAAATTATATGTTTTTCATAAAGAATGTGAGTATGTTGATCACACTATACCAACATAAAAGTCCATTCACTTTACTATGAGAATTGAATGAAGAATAATAGGACTATCATAATATGGCCGAGGTCTAACCGCATAAGTTAGAGGTATTCATAAACCATGTCATGGTAAAATATTTAAAAGTACAATAGTTGCGCTTATAAAATTAGACTACCACAATTCAGTTTTTTGGTATATCAGATTTTCAAGCTTTGTTAAGATTGAAAAGGGTAGAGATTATAACCCTAATGTTGAGATTATATTTAGTTAAATATAAAACCAATGGTGAATTTTGTAAATACAACACATAAATCGACATGATCAAGTTTCACACAATTATTATGGTAATCTTCCTAAAGAAGTCGTAATTAAATTTGCATTTCATTTTTTACGTTTTAATTTAGTTATGTTGATATTTTGTATTATTGTACATATAAAAGTTGTAAAATATGAGAAAAAGTTTCAGTTTAACCACAAAATACCTATATGGTTAATATCTTTAAACATGATACCAATAATCAAAAGAGATGATTGAGTTAAACATGATTTCAAATCTTAGAAATATTACGTAAAATTCAAAAAGTAAAGTTTATTTGTTTCTAAAAAAATATAAAAAAAAAATTAAGAAAGAGGTTTGAGATCTAGTTTGGCAAAAAATATATGTTAACATCCATAATTTGGCTGATAGATAATTTAGTTTATGTTCCTAAAAACACTTGATATATCAAAGTAATAATAATCAATAATGATTTACATTGTATTTCTTAGAATTTCAACAATAATAAAATATTTTTAAAGATATTATAATTCATGTAAACTAAGAGGATTTATATATAACCCATACAATTATCATTTGTAATAAATCTATGCATATTAATGTATACACAAACTAGATATTATAATTCATGTTAAAAAAAATTCTGAACCATCTAAGTATTTTGAATTTGGGATGTTTTTCAAATTATATAATATGAAAACATACCAAGTCAAGGAAATTAAATACACATTAAAGACAAAAATATTAGAAAACTTTAGACAAATATTAACATATTGTTATCTTTAACATGGTATCAGAGACACACTTGTATATTCTAACATGGTATCAGAGACGGAAGATTCGTGCTATATATCGAGGGTGTGAGAGGCCCATGCCCTCCACTGCGTTCGAAGCAATGTGGGATATTATCCAACGATGTTGATTCTGATGTGATCTGGCGACGTTCATTCCGCCCGATGACGTTTATTCTGTCGATTAATGGGATTAAGTTTAAAGGGGATTTTGGAGACTAAAGTTCATCCCATACTTGGTCTGGAATCCCACATTGCTAATATTGAAAAGAATATAGTGTATATAAGTGTCAGGGATACCTCAATTAGAAAAAGGCCTTTTGGGAGTGTACCAAAAACAAACTATATCTTACATCTTCACTTTTTTAAGACTATTTTTAATAAACTTAAACTCAAAAAATATATTATTTTAACCTACTTGTATATTTCATTATATCGAGCGGTGAAAAAGACTTACAAGCCTAATAACAAAATACTTACAATTAGTAAGTAATCTTGTAAAATATTAATATAATTCTAAAAACTTAATTTTTTAGATTCTTATTAATAAATAACATATATATTATTTTAACCTATTTGTACCTATTTGTATATTTCATTATATCGAGCGGTGAAAAAGACTTACAAGCCTAATAACAAAATACTTACAATTAGTAAGTAATCTTTTAAAATATTAATATAATTCTAAAAACTTAAATTTTTAGATTCTTATTAATAAATAACATTTAAGATAAAATAGTAATGTTTGACGATATTGAGTATGGGAATACTCGTTGGGTTTACAAAATGATATTTAACCTTTACTCGATAATAAATAGTTAAAGTAGTTTATAAAGAACCAACATCATTGAGAAATTATGTAAGTTAAAGTTAACAATATATCCTTGGAAAGGTCAACAAATAGAATCTAAATTGTATATATTTAAATTTTTACGTATGATAAGTTGTAAAATATTAGTCGGCCGAGACGTCTATAAAATTAACAACAATTATAGATAAACCTAAGATAAAGTAAATAGTTTCTTAGCTTAAGAAATCTATTTATAAGATCGATGAACTTAGTTGAATATTATGGATATCATACGTTTAGTATGAGTAAATTTATATTTAGTTGTGTATGGCGATGATATGTTCTTTATGAGAAATAATATGAATTTATTACATCTTACCAAAAATAATTTGTGGAGAATTTGATATGAAATATCTGGGGTAAGACGTCTTATTATCGGAATCTTATTTTCTTGAGATTATTTTATATGTAATATATATTTATAAAACACATTAAAACATGTTTCAATATTATGATATAGAAAACAACAAGCATATGGATACCCATAGGGCTAGAAAAGTTAATTGAGATGGTTCCATATACTTTTAACAGTTTGAAGTTTTAAGCATGGTTAGGTCTGCTCAAACCAATATGTATTATTTATTATAGAATTCTTAAGTGGATAATTAAACAATCCAGATTTAAAACACTAGATACTTTCGTATTTACAAAGAACAAAATATCATTTTTAACATAAATAAAGCTAGTAATTTATGAGATCACTTATATACTCTGACTAAATAACCCTGTAGATGTTAGAATGCTTAGTTATTTGATTTAAACTTGTAAATTTTATGTAATAAAACTTTGTATCATATTCAAAAATATTTAATAAAAGAATTTAGTTTTTACTATTAAGAAAATATTATATAAATTTCAAATCAAGACAATTTACATCAGTACAAACTTTTTTATTTACTTCTCAGATTACAAAAAATAAAAAGAGTATATATTTTCTCTTTTAGTAAGGATTTAAGGTTTAACGCTCACAGTCCTTTATCACTGTAGTAGTAATGTCACGAGTTTACCACGATGATGATATTTTGAATGATAAATGTTTAGTTATTCAATTCATTTGTCGGATTTACTACCGCAATTCATTTAATATCAACACAATTATAATATATTTTTATGTGTTGTATATTTAAATTTTTAAGTTTTTTCCGAGATATTTATGGATTTTCTATCTGATAAGATACAAACTATAATCAACAACTAAGAATGTAGTGTTTACATCTAAAATCTGTATATGTCTTTACAAATTAAATATATAGCCAAAATGATACATATTATCAAGTTAGTCATTAACCAAGTTTGATTGCTCATCATATGACTAGTTATTTCATAAGCCGACCTATTTATTTTTTTATTTCTACATGTGTTATAGATGAATAGCCTTGTATGTTGTAATTATACCATTAAATGTTACATATTCATGTGAAAATGAGTATCAAACTTTGAATGGTTCCATTAATTTTGTGAAGTGGAAATATCGTCTCATGATGAGTTTGTTTTCGCTTTTATATGTGAAAATAAACCACCATTGAATATGTTCAAAAATATTTTAATTTTTTCTATACTCCAAATATTTACAGTTAAAAGCTATGACAAAAACATTTAAACAACACATGAGCAATTTTGAAATTAAAAAATCTAGTTTATCTTGTAAAAATATCATTGTATATTCAAAAATATCATTAATGCATTTACCCAATTATATACCAAAATTCTGACTTTTTGCGTTTTATTATTTTCAAAACTTGTTAAGTTTGAAAAGTATAGAGATTAAAATTCTAATGTTCGAAGTAGACTTTATTAGATATAAAAAATGGTGACATTTGTAAGTACATCACATAACATTCTACTACCTACTCAAGTTTTAAAATGCTTACAATTGACATTTCAGAGAACGTTGTAATGAATTTTGCATTTCAACTTTTAAGGTCATAATTTTGTTCTATGTTAAGATTTTGTAAAATTCCCATTATAAAATATATAAAATATTAAGAAAAGTTTCCCCGAAGGGGGTAGCCGAGTTGGTTGAGTATGGTATACTTGTGACCAAAGGTCATGAGTTTGAGTCCCCTACATACGCTTTCTCGGTTGAGCCTGTCACCTTGTGTGGTTTACCTTTTGGCGTTGGTTTGCAGGCTATCGCGTCAGACTAAGGGTTTACCCTGTGCGCACTCATTGCACTCTGAGTAGCGACTGCGGGTTTCCTCCGAAAAAAAAAATATTAAGAAAAATTTCAATTTAATCACAAAATAGTTTTCATGATAAATATATTAAAAACAATATCAATAAGTAAGAAAAATTATCGAGTTGCACATGGTCTTAGATATAAAAAAATTCAGCAATAAATCTAATTTTATTCTGAAAAGATTTTAGAATACTATGAAGAGTTGTGAAAATTTTGAAATTTAACTCGGACGAATGATTGTATAACATCTTTACACCAGTGATAATTTATTTAAAACTAAGATGATTTGTATATTTGGAAGATATATTTTGTAAAATATATGCAATTATCGTTTGTAATATATATATATGAAAATTTAAATAACGAACATAATTGTAAAATTTTAAATAATAAAATATATTTTTGGAGAAATATAATATATATATATATATATATATATATATATATATATATATATATAATTAAACATACCAAGTTGAGAAGGTTTGGTATGCATAGCGCACCTAAGTCTTAGAAAATTTTGGATAAATATTTACATATCGTTTTTTTAAATCCTCATATGATTAAAGATAATTCATATTATTCATAGACATTTTTTTACACCATTATATTCATGTTCTTTTTCATTAATTGGAAATCAATGACAAATTCAATTCTTTTACAACCTATATTTGATAAAAAAAACTCAGTAAAACTGTTAAGTGCGTAATATGTGACACTTGTAGTAAAAATTATAGGAGGTATGATTTTTCAGTGAACAATATCATGATTTATTTTTCATAGCCACATATACAAATTACGTTATTTTAATTTTATGCCAATGGAAACGTTTATTAAAATTGATTTATTCTCTAGAAAACGTTTTGGTTTAAATCATGTGTACATTTGCGGATTTAGCGGCACCAAACCATTATAGAGCTTGGTAAATGGGAACTAAAATTCAGTATAGTTAATAGATCTGTTTTTAGTGTTTCAACCATTCTAAAATTTTAAGTTCTACATTCCCATGACAAAAATCATAATTTAAACAACATAATGATTTTGAAGATATTAAAGTTTAGGGAAGTATTTAGAAAATATTGTAAATTTTGAGAATCATAAGTTATTAGTTTGTATTCAAACGATAAGGATGTAATTTTTTTATATTACCAATCATCTCCTTAACCGTGAAAATTGTTGTTGTATCTAATATGTTCATCTCTCCCTATATATAAGAATAGTTAGTTGAAATTATTCACGAAGAACAAACTCAACATCTTCAAAAAATTATGTAAAATGAAATAGATAACGTGTCTATGAAAATGTATACAAAAAAATTATATAAAAGAATATATATTCATATTAAAAATATATATTTAGAAATGATCAACTAAGATTATGGTGTAATAGATGAATATAGTTTAAGATTTTTTGATATTATAAATACTTATAAAAAATCACGGTAATTAAAATGAATAATTTAGCTTAAAATTTTATGATCTTATAAAAAGTTTAAACTCTTAATCATGAAATAATATATTGGACGAAAAGTAAAAATTGACACATTACACTTTTGTTTTGAGATATTTTTTAAAAGAAAATATCGTTGGGGAAACAATACCATTTAGTTGAGGCAAGAACCGATATACGATTAAATGAATCTAAAAAGAACGATTTAATTACATTGTTTAAGATGACCAACAAATAAAACAAAATAATACCAAAGCACACAAGATAGTATTTAATGTAGTTCAGATTGTGAAGATGTCTACATCCACATGCAATATACACTCTTTTATAAACAAGTAGGTTACGTAAATACACTTCAAACACAAAGAACTCAATCACCGTTTGTAACAAAATACAACGTCATTCACAAAAAAATCTCTCTTCAGTTATAATCTCTCACCTTTATCTTTCAAAATACCTAAAGCTATTTCACTCTTCTAGAAAATATATTGCTCACATAATTACACAGCTAAAGTCATACCATGCCAAACATTGCATAACAATATATTAGATTTAGGAAAAACCCTAATTCTTCATCAGATACTCTAGATTAAAACCCCTTAATCAACTGCTAGAAGAACCTCTAATCTATTAATATATGAAACCTCAAAAATAGAAAATCCTAATTAATATAAAAGAACCAATTAGTATAATGAATATAATTAATATAGAAACACCAAAATATAAGACCCAATTAATATAGGAGACCTAGTGAATACCATACTCCATTTTGGTTCATTTGTAGTGCTACGGTCCAGCTCGCTTTAGACTGGGTGGTGCTTAAAATTAGCCCGCTTCAGACCATCCTACTTCGGAACAACATACTTCGTCTTAACAGATATCTCATTCGACACAATGGTCACTAGTCTTTGATAGCTTATCTCAATCCTTAGGATTAGTAAACGTCCCAGAAACTAAGTCATGGCTCAAGCTTCAACAAAGAGTTTCACTAGTTCTTACCTAATACATGCTATGAAAGATCCAACTATGCATATGTAGTCCTACGATAATACATTTGTTGATGAGTTACTTGTAGCATACACCTAACGATTCTTCACCAATGCTTATAATAATTCAAATATCCATTTGAACCAATATTCTACTTTTTAGAGACCAAGTCACCTGCACCCCAACCTTGCACCAGTCACGTTCAGTTTATAAGCTTTAAATCAGAAATACCATGGTCAGAGCATACAAAAAAAATTATTCGCTAGCAATTTTAGCCACCTTCACTTGCTGTTTCTCCACAACGTCTCAGATGAAGTGAAATTTCATGTCTATGGTGGGGGAAAAATCACATGAACCTAATGAACCGTGATGTTTGAGCAGAAAAAGATCTATACTAAATGTTGTAAGAGCTTGAAACCATAGAATGAAGAATACTTGTATTTTATTGATAATATAGATTACAAAGAAAAATATTTTGTTGTTGCTGCTATTGGTTTCTCTCTACCTTTAATCTAACATTACAAATGAGATACTATATTCTTTATATATTGGTTTTGACTTGGAGGGATCTTTGGTTGTTGCCTTCTCATTGTTGCAGCCTATTCTGGCCAAATTCTGCGAGTTTTTTGTCTAATTTTCATAAATTATCCTATGGTATCCCTTTATGCCCCTACTTTGTCTCCAACCACGTATTTCATATGTCTCTAGTCAGTCGATTGTGCTACCTTGAAGTGAAACAACTATATCGGCCCAAGATGAGGTTCTGAAAGGGGTGTTGAACCAAACACTATGAATTCTGCCATCCCCGTCTCCTGGTGCAGTGTTATGAGAGACTATATGATGGTATACTGGAATGCCCCTCAATGGGACGCTTTCCTTGATGCTAGATCCATCTCCTAACGTCTTGATAGTTGGTTATGATATATGTTTGAGTTCCAACGGAGCTATAGTCGGTTAGATAATGTTGTCCCGTGATAACCTTACTACAAACATGGTACGTAGGTCGAGATTGTCTTTCGACTTGACGTTGGGTGTCTTTTTTTCTTAGGTTCCTTATCTGATGGTTGCCTTTAGATTGATAAAAATGGTTCAGGTCTAGTGATGGGTGATTCACTGTCACGGGGTGGCTTTGTTTTTCATCCTAGGACATGTCATTCTTGGCAAAACCATAGTCTCTCTTGAACGGGCGAGTAGGAGGGCACGATCATTCGGTCGCTTCTTGGGCCACCATGACACACTTGAATACTTGCACAAGCTCGCTCACTTGTTGAGTTAGGTTGTCAATTATTTCATTAATGATAATGACGGGATCATCGTCCTTCTCATCGTTGTTAGAGGGAATAAAAGTGACATCGTCTGTGGGAGCGACAAACGGGGCAACTGGCTATTCCTCGTGTGGAGGATTTTCCACTTCGACGAGACATATATACTTGTAGCTAATGCTTACCCGTTAAGATAAAATATTTGGCCCGCTATTGGAAAGTTTTCCCGTCTGGTAGATTCAAGATTTACAATGGTGGAAGGTTGTTATCGTTATTGGGTTAGGATAGCTGGCTGATTTGTTCCCGGAAACGGATCCAAAATGGTGGGGGAAAAATCACCCAAACTTAATGAAATGTGATGTTTGAGTAGATAAAAATATGTAGTAAAAGTTGCAAGAAATTGAAACTATAGAATAAAAAACACTTGTGTTTGATAATATGAATTACAAAGAAAAATCTCTTGTTGTTGTTGCTACTATTTTCTCTTTAACTTTCACATAACATTAAAAAGGATATATTATCTTCTTTATACAAGGGTGTTGACTTGGAGGGATCTTTGGTTGTTGAGTCCTCATTGGTGCATCCTTTCTTGGCTACCAGGAAGCTTTATCAGACGGAGATAGGTCTTTGAGGGTCGTTTTATCATACAATATCATACACGACTTCTATATATTTTCAGACATGGTTTCCGTAAACTTCGAGAACACCCAAGAGATAGGGAACGACGAAGGCTAAATGTGTGTTGGTTAATGATCGCGGAGGCGTTAAACATATGCTCGTTGTAAACTTGTTGTGCGGGTTTGTGATTTTCTCTGTTCGGATTACAACAAGGAACCAGACAAGGCTTGGCTAAGTCGAGTAGGTTTTGGGAGGAGAATTCCTCGATACCATGCCAATTTTATCCATTTAGATAATATCAGGATTATTTGGCTCATTGGGAAACTTTTGGCCCTGTCGCGAGGTAAACTTGGCCAAGTCTAGCAAAGCTAGCCTTAAATGGCCATTTGCTCGCCTAAGGATGACTGGAAAAATCTGGCCAAGCTAGCCTTAAGCAACCACGTGGTCGTTTAAGGCCAATGAGCCGATGAGTTCGATTGTGTCTCTTTCCAAAGTCAAATTTTATGGACTCGGCTTGGTTAACGCACCTCATACTTATTTATGCCATATTATGGGTCCTATGGTGTTAAATGTATCATACAATGCTCAAGTTGTTGATCATTACTTGGCTTTTTTCGTGCCCCACTTAGATGATATTTGATGTCGTATCAGTTACATGTTTAGTTCGCTCATGGAATTTTAAATTTCTCATTAAATGAAGGGCATTAATATTATCATAGAACAATACCATATCTTTCAACACACTAGTGAGTTCACTCAAAAATCATTTCAGTAAAATAGCTTCCTCCAGGGCTTTCGTAACAACCATATACTCGACTTTCATAAAAGACAACTTAATGATATTTTTCATTTCAAGACTTCCAAATAACCACTTCTCCAAGCACAGTAAACAGATAACCCGAAGTAGAATTCCTTGTGTCGAGGCAACTTGCTTAATCAGAGTTGACATACCCTCTTAGTACTATGTTACTCAAATCTTTTTTATTGTAACACAACCCTACAACAGCCAAACCGTTCAAGTATCTCATAAGACACTTGAGTGCATTCTAGTGCCACTTTCCCGGGTCTCGTGCAAATCGTAGCATACATAATGCTACCAATAATATTGGCATAAAATATCTTCAACGTATAATTTTTATCTGATGCTTTGGTTTGTGCTCCAGTGAAAATGAGTTTGAAAAAGAATCCATGGGAGTTCCAACATCTTTTGCTTCAGACATCAAGAACTTCCTTAGGACTTTTTGTATGTACTCTTGTTGAGATAGAATATATTACATTTAACCTTATTTCTTTTGATTTTTAATACCAAGTATCATCTCAGCCTCTCCTATATGCTTCAACTCAAACTCTCATTTTAGTTGAGTCTTTACTGCTTCAATTTTCCTCTCATTATAATATACACAGTTTTCATAGCACTTGCAAATATATTTATTGGATCTTATAAAAGAATCAAATCTTCTATTACACTGCCTCGATGATTATTTCAACCCATAGAGAGGTTTTTTCAACAAACACATATAACCCTCATTCCCTTCTTTAAACCTCTTTGGTTGATACATGTAAATTGTCTCTTTGAATTCACTATGTAGAAAAGAAGTAGTAACATCTATATGATCTAGCTCAAAATCAAATCTAGCAACAATTGATAGTAGACCGCTGATAAAGGTTATTTCACAACCAACGAGAATATTTTATTGAAATCAACATTGTGTAAAGTCCTTAGTCCCAAGCCTAACCTTGTATTTAGGCAAATCAACACAAAGAATCCAAATTTTCTTATTATTTATATATCTTAGTTCTTCTTTTCTGACCGTAAGAAGTTTCTCTTTATCACCGCTGTTAATAGTATTTTGATAAGTTCCGGGTTCAAGAACATCTCCATGCATTTCAATAGATCAAGCATAGCCAATTATATCATAATAACCATACATATGGGTTGTATGCTCGGTCTCCGTGCTCTATCCCATACTAGTTGATAAATATCAGGTTCACGTTGCTATCCCATCTGAGCATCCAAAATACCTAGAACACCAGATCCTCGACCTGCTTCGGACTCATGTAGTCTTGAAATTATTCTATACAACTAAAATAAACCATGTCTAAAATATTCTTCGACAACAGTGCCTCCAACTTTACTATATAGATCGGATTCATCATCAACTTCACATATTTTCCTGGTAATACTAGGTTGAGTCTCTACCGCCTTCTTTATTTTCATGTCATCCTCGTTGAAAGCCACGTCCCTGCTTATCTAAGCCCATTGACATCCAGGTTCAAGGCACTACAATCTATATCATTTTACTCATTCTAGATAGGCGAGGAACAAACAATTAATTTCTTTTGTCCTAAACTTATATTACTTCACATGTGTGTAAGCAACATATTAGAACACTTTAAAATATTCTAACTTAGGTTTCTCTCCAATCTAGGCCGCTTGAGGACAAAGAAACTTAAGTGCCATAGATGGGCTCATGTTAATGATATATGTAGCCATTGTCACAGTTTTTTCCCATAACCTTTGATCCATTAGGGTTGTATTAAGTAATATCTAATGCGTTCCAGCATGGTTAATTCATTCTCTCATCAAGTCATTTATGTTGGAAAGTCAAACTTGATGATTCCCAATTTTGCTTACTCACCGAACAGGGAAAATCAGTCTAAAAACTCCCCGAATACCGGACAGACGATTTGGACCGGACAGATCACTTCGAACACTGTGAACTTAAGGCTGTTCGAACTATGACTAAAGTACTAAAAAACCTAAACACTTCCTGACTAAGCAACCTGTCCTCCTGCTTAGAACTCATGGGTCTTTAAACATGACCCGGGTCCATTAAACTTGACCCGAAAGCCCATAAGGGCCCAAAAATCACACTATAAATACCCAACCACCAGCATTAACTATGGGTAATGAAAATTAATTGCTACCAAGCTGCTTAATTATCACATCACCGTTAAACACCCACACATCACCGTTAAACACCCATATACCACCTTGAAACTCCACTTAAAATTACTAGCCTACCCTCAGGCGATTATTTTCCACACCAAATTGGCGACCACAGTGGGAGGAGAGAGGTGCCTGAATCAAACATTCAAAACCTGCCAAGAAATTCTGTCCGAATGAATCCGGATAATCCAGAGCTTCCACCAGCTTTGCTCGAAGTGGTGGAAGAAAACGATGAGTATACTGTCCAAGAGCGTGACAGGTTAAAGCTTGAGATAGAAGCTCTGAGGGCTGAAAAGGCCAAAATGGGCGTGAAAGAAAAGTCCAAGGCATCGGTTGTTCATCACACCGACAACCCTAGAGAGCCTGAGGCTTCGAAAACTCATGTGAGTACCAAAAAGACACATGCTAGTTCTAAAAAGTCTCACCGGTCCAAGCCTGTGGAGAGCTCTGACTCAAGCTCAGAATCTTCGGACAGCTCTTCGGACAGTGAGGGAAATGAAAAATCCTTGTCCTCTAGCAGTGATGAGGGTCGAACCAAAAAGAAGCAAAAGCAGATCAAAAAATATTCAAGAAAAAGGGATAGACGTGGAAAGATAAAGAAGCATATTGGTAAAGGATCATCTCATAGCCGGAGACATGTGGACCGGATGCTGATGGATCTTTTCGCTTTTCACAATGAACCAGGTATCTTTGCAACTCCCAATGAGGATACGGTGTTCAGTCGTGGAAGAAACTGGAGGCAATCTCCATTATCTTCTAAGATTCTGTCCGGGAACCTCCCTAAGAGGTTTGACAACACCAAGATGGAGAAGTACGATGGCAGTACTGATCCGGACAATCATCTGGAGCAATTCAAGAACTTCATGATGAACTTTGATGATGATGATAAACTACTTTGTAGGGCATTCTCCCAATCCTTTACGGGGAGTGCTCTGAAATGGTACAACAGCCCGCCTCAGGGTTGTATTAAAGATTTTGATACGTTTTGGGTAGCATTTCGAAGGTAGTTTGTGGGGAGTAAGGAGCTAAAGGGCAATGGAGACACAATAATCCATTGTGCCCAGGAGCCAAATGAGTCATTAAAGGAGTACATAAGTCGTTTTGTGAACACAAAGAATGGGTTGGCTGATTGCTTCGAACAGGTGGCAATAGCGTCCTTAAGACAAGGCTTGAACCCAGGCAACCTGGCTGATTCGGTAACCAGAAAGAAGGCCATGACCTGGGGAGGGTTGCTAAATCAAGTTGGCAAGCAAATAAACGTTGATGAAACAAAGAAGACCAGGGTACACAGACAGGTGAGATCCACCCCGGTGGCACCAACTCCAAATCAAAACCAGTCCGGGAACAAAGCAAGAGAAACTAGACAGGGGCATGGTAGGGCAAAAGCTCAGTCTCAGCCAGCTGCTCCTGCTCAAAGTCATAAATCTAGAAACAAAAGAGGGCCATGGGTCCAACCGGAGTGGTTCGCAGAACTCAAAGAAAGCGTGGCCACCATTTTTGATAAAACAAAAGATGAGGTACACTACCGGAGACCAGCAACCTTGCAGTCTCCCAGAGAGCATCGTAACAATTCCTTTTGCCAATACCACAATGATATTGGCCATACTACTGATGATTTCATAGCGTTGAAACAAGAGGTGCAAAATTTGATTGAAAGGGGAAAGTTGGGTGCATACGTTAAAAGAAGAGGAGGCAACAGGCCTGACAACACTCGCCGGGTTGGTCCAAGTAATGCTGCCCCGGAGGGGGCCATGGTAATAGTGGAGAGGTTTGATGTGGAATCTGAGTACTTGGATCCTGATCCAACACGAAACAGGGTGGGTGCTATAGAGGAGTGTGCTAGGTCTGTCCCCGGGCTCATTAAATTCTTCGAGTCACTTACAATATTCGGAGAGGATACGATGACTGCTCCTACTGCTTCTTCAAGAAAAAGGCATGTTCATAATTTGGCTTCCCAACTAGAAGGAGGCATGACATCTTATCAATCACCAAACTCATTCCCATTCATAGTCTTCGATGAGGATGATTTGAGAGATATTGCTGGCCCTCATGAGGATGCTGTTGTCATAGGAGCATCTATAGGGGGCAATGAGATAAGGCAAATTCTGGTGGATACTGGAAGCTCTGCCAATATCCTTTTCCTAACCACTTATAAGAAAATGAAAAATCCAGCTGTGATTCAGAAGTCAGACAGATCGATCGTGGGTTTCACGGGCAGCTCAGCCGATGTGATCGGGGAGTTTGAAGAAGAAGTGTTATTGGGCAGGGTCCCTTTCAAGAAAATGGTTAGAATACTCTTCATCGTGGTGGATTGTCCCACTTGCTATAATGTTATTCTAGGGAGATCTTGGCTCTCTAGGATGCATGCAGTGGCTTCAACAGTCCATCAGTGTTTAAAGTATGCTGTTCAGGGACAGGTTGGGGTTGTCCGGAGCAGCCAAAAGGTTGCAAGAGAATGCTATGCCACTGCCTTGGCTCCACGAACGCTGGGGGCAGTCCGAATAAATGATCAATAGCAGTTTGAGGGCCTTTCTAAGGGTGAGGGTGAGATTGATGACCCCAGGGAGACCCCCGGAGTGTTGATCCCAATTGAAAAGGTTGAAACACACTGTTTGGAAGAAGGTAAAAGTGTCAAGATAGGGTCCAAGATGCCACCAATATTGAAACAAGAGATGTTGAAATTTTTGAAAGACCATCAGCACGTTTTTGCTTGGTGCAATGCTGATGTTACTGGAATTCCATCAGAGGTGATATCCCATCACCTAGCTGTCCGGAGGGATGTGGCACCAGTGGTTCAAAAAAGAAGAGCTTTTTCAAAAGAAAAGGCCGATGTCATAGTACAAGAGGTTGACAGACTCACAAAGATGGGGCACATTAAAGAATCTCAATACCCTTTGTGGACTGCCAATCCTGTCCTAGTAAAGAAGAAAAATGGCAAATGACGCATGTGCATCGACTTCACAGATCTTAATAGAGCTTGCCCGAAGGATTTGTATCCGGTTCCCCGGATAGATCAGTTGGTAGACTCTACTTCTGGGAACAAACTACTCTTCTTCATGGATGCCTTCTCCGGGTACAATCAGATCCAAGTAGATCCAAAAGATCAAGAGGATACCACGTTTGTCACTGATAGGGGTCTACATTTCTACAAGGTGATGCCTTTTGGCTTGAAAAATGCTAGAGCTACTTATCAAAGGTTAGTCAACAAGGCATTTGCTGATCAACTTGGAAGAAATATGGAGGTTTACATTGACGATATGATGGTAAAAAGCGTGGATGAACAGTTGCACTTGTCCGATCTCCAAGAAACTTTTGGCAACTTGGCAAAAGTGAATTTAAAACTAAACCCTGAAAAGTGTGTATTCGGAGTGCAGTCCGGGAAGTTCTTAGGGTATATCATAAGTGAGCATGGAATACAGCCCGACCCGGATCAACTCAATGCCTTATTCCAGATGGAGCCCCCTCGAAACATTAAAGAAGTACAACAATTGACGGGAAGATTAGCTGCCTTGAACAGATTCATCTCCAGGTCTTCGGACAGGTGTGCTCCATTCTTTCAAACTTTGAAGGGTGCAAAAGGGTTCGAATGGACCCCGCAGTGTGGTGAGGCATTCAATGAAATCAAGAAACATCTCTCCTCTCCCAAAACTTTATTCAAACCAGTTGATGGGGAGACTCTTATTGTGTATCTGGCCGTTTCAAGTTGTGCCATCAGTGTTGTGTTGGTAAGGGAGGTTGATGGTTGTCCATACCCAGTGTACTACATCAGCAAAAGCTTGATTGATGCTGAGAGGCGTTACTTGAAGCTTGAAAAATTGGCATTAGCTCTGGTGATAGTTGCAAGAAAAATGAGGCCTTACTTTCAGGCTCATCCTATCATCGTCCGAACATCCTTCCCTTTAAAGAATGTCCTTCAAAAAGCAGACATTTCAAGTAGAATGACAAAGTGGTCAGTAGAATTGGGGGACTTCGACATAGACTTCGCTCCCCGAACAGCCGTAAAAGCCCAAGTTGTGGCTGATTTTCTGGTTGAATTCCACTCCGATAGGGATTCAGAGCAACCTACTGATTCAAAAGACAAGAAAGTGTGGATTGTCCGAACAGACGGCGGGTCTAGCACCATGGGATGTGGGGCAGGAATATGTCTTACTTCCCCATACGGGGACAGCATGTACCAAGCTATTTGTTTTGCTTTCAGGGCGTCTAATAACGAGTCCGAATATGAAGCAGCTATAGCTGGGTTAAAGTTGGCCCACATCTGTGGGGCTAATAGGGTGAAGCTTCTAAGTGACTCCCAGTTACTTGTCCACCATGCCTTAGGCCAATCTGAGGCTAGAAAGGAGCAGTTGGTAAAGTATTTACTCCTCCTCAAAAATGAAGCGCTAAAGTTTAAAGTTGTTGTCTATGAGCACATCCCCCGGGCAGAAAATGAACTAGCAGACTCATTGGCAACAATAGCATATACGGAGTCCTACCCATGGATCCATGTGCTTGAAAGCCCTTCTATTCAACTTGGTGAGGGTAGAAAAGAGGAAGTTTTTGAAATACAAGTAAATCGGCCTCAAGACTGGAGGTCTCCTCTCATACAATATCTGTCTGATGGTATTATACCTTCAAATAAGTCACAAGCCAGAACGTTGAAACACAAGGCTCGTGGTTTCATTATGTTGAGAGAAGTGTTGTACAAAAAATCCTATAGTAAACCCCTCCTACGTTGTTTAGGGGATCATGAGTCACAAGTGGTCCTCTCCGAATTGTATGACGGTGAGGGATCAGCCCATTGTGGGTTCAGAGCTTTAACAAGAAGAGTGTTACTCTCCGGATATTATTGGCCATCAATCATGAAAGATGCTAAGGAGCTGGTAAGAAGGTGTGACCCATGCCAGAGGTACAGCAATGAAATTCATGTACCAGCCATTCCTTTGGAGTCAATTTCTGAGCCCATCCCTTTTGCTCGATGGGGATTGGACTTGGTTGGGCCTCTCCCTGTGGCGTCCGGAGGGTGTAAAACTATAATTGTGGCCATTGACTACTTCTCGAAGTGGATAGAAGCAGCCCCCCTGGCAGGGACAACATCAAAAGCTGTTATAAAATTTATTCTGTCCAACATATGTTGCAGATTCGGTGTCCCACAGACGATAACAACAGACAATGGGCCACAGTTTGACAACAGAGAGATGGAAAGCTTCTGTGCCTTAAGGGGTATACAACACTGCTTTTCTTCACCTTTTCACCCACAAGCCAATGGGCAGGTTGAAGTGGCTAATAGAACTATACTGTCCGGGTTAAAGAAAAATTTGGAAGGGGCTGCTGGGAAGTGGCCTAGTTATCTACAAGAAGTCTTGTGGGCCTACCGGACAACACCTGGGGCTGCAACACAAGAATCTCCCTTTGCCTTGGTCTATGGGATGGATGCAGTAGCTCCCATAGAGAAAACACTCCCTTCCTTTCGTATTCACAACTTCTCCGGACACGTTAATGAAATGGCGATTAGAAATCAACTTGATTTGATAGAAGAAAGACGGGTTAAAGCTCATCTTAGAGTGACACACTATCAGGGCTTGATGAGAAGCAGGTTTGCTTCTAAGGTTAAAAGAAGAGATTTCCAACCAGGGGACAAAGTATTAAGGAAGGTCTTCTTGCATACTAAGGAGAAGCTCTTCGGAAAGCTGGCCCCAACCTGGGAGGGTCTGTATACTGTAGTTGAAAGAATCAAGCCTGGGACTTATTGGTTGGAAGACAAAGCTGGTAGGGTTTTAACTCACCCTTGGAATATTGAGCACCTTCGAATGTATTTGGAATAAAACTTGTGTAAATATATACTTGTTTAAACATCCATGTAAATATTTGGGGGCATACCTTCCCCTCTTCGGTGTCACGGAGAGCTTTCAATGAAATTTGATGCCTTCTTCAAAATTTTCTAAGTATTTTCAGAATTCTATCCCTTGTCATACTACCCGGACTGAAAGGTCTAAGGGCTATTTAAACTCTAGCCGGAGAATCTTAAACACTCTCACAATGCAATAACTCAAAGCTACTTGAATTCCAGCTATCTAAACTAAAACAAATAATGAAAGAAGATGATAGTTGAACAAAATAAAAACATTCATTCAACAAGCTTAAAATTTCCTTGGCCTTCCAAGGACTTTTGAACAAGTTAGGATACAGCACAAAAAATCTGTCCGAATAATACAGACACCATCACAAAAAGAGTGCCTTGGCCTTCCAAGGACTTTAGTTTGAATGAAAGATAAACAGAATAGATTACAAATTAAGGTTGGGCCTTTGAAGATGACTCGCCCTCATCTGTTTTCTTGCCCTTGATGTCACTCTTCTCTTCGACTATCTTTTTACCCTTGGGATCAATCTCTTCTTCACCTGGGCTCTCTCCGGTTTCCTCTTCATTATCAGATGAGGACTCACTTGAATATCCCTCGTCAACCATAGTATAATATGGAAGGTCATCATCATCCACATAGCGCCATAAGCTCCCCAGTCTCCTCTTCGGGAATTTTTCATGAAATATGAGAACCATATCAGACTTCACCCTTTGAATCATTAGCTCCTCGCTTTGTATCATATTCCTAGCATAGGCGTTGATCTTGGCCTTGATTGTGGCCTCTTGGTCCCTCACCAAAGCAGCCTTCTCTTCAGCAGCCTGAGTCACTGCATATTCTAAAGCGATCTTGTCAGTGGTCAGGTTGGTGATGAGCTTCTCCTTTGCTGCAGTTTCTCCCCTTGAAGTTGTCAGGTCCTTCTTTAGTCCGGACAGCTTATCCTGAAGATCTTTTATGGTTTCTTCTAGGGTGGAAACCTTTGTGTTGCTTTCATTTTGCTTCTTCTTCAGCTCCTCATTTGCTTCCTTAAGCAAGTCAGCATTGGTGGTGGTAGTGCGGAGGTCTCCGGACAGCTTTTCCTTATCAGACTTGAGATCTTTGATAGTGTCTGCTTGACTCCGAACTTGCCTCTCCAATGTGAGAACTGGCTGCACATTACTAAGCAGAGAGTGGGCTATAGTGTCCTCACTAGAAACCATGAAAGTCTTACCATTAAAATTGACCGTATTGGAGCTGCTCGGAGGGACGTAGGGCCCTGCAAATTCGTCTCTAGGCAGGCCAAGGAAATATTCACCAAGTCCACCCAGACCGGTGATGTCCACTTCATCCAAATTAAGCTCTCCCCCCTCAACCTCATCAGTATGGAATTCCCTTGGAATCTCTTCTTGAAAGTCCTTTGGGATCTCTTCGGCCAGTGTCGGGTCAGTAGGGAAAGAGGGCTCCGGATCCCGGAGAGCAAGCTCATCTCCTTGGGAAGTCTTTTTCTTCTTGGCTTCCCTATCAGCACTTTCACTTGCTTGTTTGCGAGTCCTCTTGGATGCCCTTGGAGGTTTTGGGAGGTTCACTTCCTGCTTTTCGCTCTCCTGCTCCACCACTTGTAAAAGGGCTGCATCAATTTGAACTTGTGTTGGCCCTTCTGGATCTGTTGGGGCCTCTTTTTCAGTATCACCTGCCACCTTCTTGCCTTTTCTCCTGCCCTTCATTTTGCTTGGGGCTTTGGCCCGGGCAGGCAGGTAGAGTGTCCCATCCAGCTCGTGGGACCTTCTCAGCACAATGTCTTCATCAGGCTGGGTGGCGAGCTCTTCCCAAGTTAGGTCTCTCCGACCTGTTGTGTTCCACAAATGGGACCTTGCTAGGTTTCCAGTGGTGAAGGCCTTATGGAAACGGTTCTCCCAGTTCTCTGCAACCCATGCATTGATTTTGCCACAGGTAGTCTGTCCGGCCTTCAGGTAGTCCCCGAACTCCTTTGGCAGCTCTATTAAAACAAAAGAGAAATTGGTTAGTACAAACTTAACTTAAAAAAAGAAAGGAGAGATTCGAACAGAAACTTAAAGTAAAAAAAAACTTACGGTCACTCCTCCATCTACTCCTGAGAAGGCTTGGATTCTCTCCGGTCTTGATTTTATTGCCGTTTTCCCATGAGCCACTGACAAACAAGAATTGGCTCCTCCATTTTCTCTCCGACTCCAGGAGGTCATCAACAGCCTTGAGATCGTTCCCCATGTTGAAATGGTAGAAGGGGAACTGATGATGCTTGCACAGGTTGGCCACTGCAGCAAACTCTTCCATAGGAAGAGGGATCCCTGATAGCCTAGATGCCATTATGCATGACATCAAGGTGAACCAACCATTGGGGCTTAACTGTGATGGGCAGAATTTGACCAGGTGGAAGTAGCGCACGATCTCCGGGTCTAGTGGGAACCTGAGTCCCCAGTTAAATAGCTCCGTAAAGAAGACTATTTCATTCCTTTTACAGTCCATCGGGGTCTCCAGATCGATGGGAATCCTTATTTTTACGTTCTCAGGGATCCCCCACTTTGTGTGCATTCTACCCAGATCAGAGGTATGGATAAATGCATACTTGGTCTTCTGCAAGGCCAAGAGGTACTTGAGCTCCACTTTATGAAATCATGGCCCCACTCTCCCTTCAAGGCTCTCCGGCAGGTCCGGATGCCTCAGATATAAGTTTTCCTTGCCCTTCTTGGCAGCAACAATAGCGGTATCAGCCTGTCCGGAGGACTCGGACTTAAATCGGACCTCCTCAGTGGAGTCCTCCATTCTCTCCTCCATAATTGTTGGGGGAGCTTCTGTAGAAGTAGTCCGGGGAGGATTGAAGATTGACATAGCTGGCCCTCCGGCCTGTTGACTGCCCGTATTCATTTGACTTTTCACCTCAAGTTGAGTTTCTGAGGCAGAAGATTCTTTGGGAGGTACTGGGCTGCTGGCCTCCGGACCGGACGGCCTCTCCCGGGGAGCTCTAATGGGTGCCCCAGACCCAGATTCACTGTTTTTTTCCCCCGACTTCGAGGGGGTATTTTTAGAGGTTAGCCCCTTGACTAACCGGTTTGGCCTTTTTATGACTAACTTCTCCGAGGAATGGTCAGAGTCAGACCCCATGGCAATAAAAGATGATTTTTTCCTGACACTTGTAACGGTGACTCCCGGTTCAACAGCAGGGATTGACTCCTGAACTGAGGAGCCAGATACTATGGGAGAAATGGTGGATTGAAAGAGCTTTTTAGGCTTGGTACCTTTGGAAGAGGATGAGCCTCTATCAGATTCTGCAACAGAGGAGGCTGGTTTCTCAACAGGCGACGATGGTAGCCCTGCTGCTAATCGTTTCTCCTTCTCGACCCTTTGTGCTTTCTCCAACTCCGAAAGGTTGAGCCAACCGCCTTTGATCAATCCTGTTCTTGCTGTAAACATAAAACAGCCAAGGAAGTTTTTGTTCTAGAGAGATAAAGCTCTGGGTGAAATTGCAGAGTAAAATTTGAGAAAGATAGTGAAACAATGAAAAATGAATGAGAATTTATAGTAAATGTGAAAAAAGGAGTTGATTCCTAGGAGAATCCGAAAAGTTGGGTAATGATTAAAAGACGGCGCTGATGTCATTATTGGCAGCTAAAGAGGTTACTTGTAAAAGAAGATGGTGCGAAATTCAAGGTGAAAAAACGGCTGGAATGGCCAATCAGAATGCGACACGTGTCCCACTAACTCTGACGAAAACCGTTTGGAATTCGTAAAGTTCGATCTGTCCGGATATACCCGCAACTCTCTCCGAATTAAGAACCACTTCGTAAAATTCGGACTGTTTTTCAGTTCTTTGACAAGGACACTTGCTCAAACACCTAAAAAAAGGGCTCCTGATAAGTCCCAATTTTGCTTACTCACCGGACAGGGCAAATCAGTCTAAAAACTCCCCGAATACCGGACAAACGATTTGGACCGGACAGATCACTTCGAACACTGTGAACTTAAGTCTGTTCGAACTATGACTAAAGTACTAAAAAACCTAAACACTTCCTGACTAAGCAACCTGTCCTCCTGCTTAGAACTTATGGGTCTTTAAACATGACCCGGGTTCATTAAACTTGACCCGAAAGCCCATAAGGGCCCAAAAATCACACTATAAATACACAACCACCAGCATTAACTATGGGTAATGAAAATTAACTGCTACCAAGCTGCTTAATTATCACATCACCGTTAAACACCCACACATCACCGTTAAACACCCATATACCACCTTGAAACTCCACTTAAAATTACTAGCCTACCCTCAGGCGATTATTTTCAACACCAAAACTTACGTTTTAATGTTTATAAATTCCAAAATTTGCACAATAGCTAGTGAAATTATTGCTCATATAATCCAAGCCATTATCAGTCTGAATCTTCTTTAGAATTTTCTTGTTTTGATTCTCCACTACTCTTCATATTTATAAAGATAAAAAATTATTCTTTGGTCTAAAAAATTAGAACCCATAATTTTCCGGATTTTTCATCAATCAACGACATAAAGTACCTTGCACCACCTATGGTAGGTTCTCGTGTCGAGCCCCAAAGGTCTGAATGAACATAATGAAGTACTCCATTGCATGACTGGTTGTTGGGCATAAACTTTACCATCCTGCTCTTACCCAAAATACATCTTTCATAACAACTCAAATTCTGAACTACGTTAGTATCTAAAAACCCATGTTTACTTAGTTTATGAAGTCTATTGTCACTTTAAATACTCCAGCCAATAATGCCATAACCTGGTAGAATCCTTTACCATACTAGATACACCATTTACCACTATAAAGCCCTCAAAAGCTAATAAACCATTAGTCTGATTGGCTTTCATAACAACAAGAGATCCTTTAAAGACCTTAAGTATTACATATTCACCTATATAGATAAATCTTTCATCATCTTAAATCCCAATAAAAAGAAGGCTACGTCTAACTTTGGGCACATACCGTACATATTTAATCACACTCTCAAGTCTTGTAGACAACTTGAGTCAACTCGCTCCAATCCATTTGGCATCATGAGATTTGTTATTCCCGAGAATGACCTTTCCAACATAAAGAATATGTATTTCTTCAAACTAATATTTATTTAGAGTCATGTGAAATGACCCACCAGAGTATAACACTCACAATCATCATACACCATTACAACATCTCCAGCTTTGGTCTTCTAATAGTTGTTGCCCTTTCTCTTATCCGAGTAGTTCCAACTGATATACTATATATTCTTGCGTACTCAACATATTACTTTTGAAACCTTCCAAACCCATTTGAATTGGGCCGAGAGTTTCATTTTCTCTTACATGAATCTATCTTTATCGATCGACCCCTCACACTCAGTTTGTGCCCTTTAGAGTCACCCTTCATAATACTTTTCTTTTGAATATCTTTTGAGTTTATAGAAGTCTTAACTTTGTCCATTATAAGTGATTCTTTAGAGTAGGGTGCTGTGTCCAAATACTGTTCATACTTCTTTGACAAATAACTGAGAATGATGATTTATTGGCACTCCTCCTTCATCGTCACACTAACAATTATCTATAGAAAGCATGTAAATTTGTTTCTTCATGCAAATCACCTCATTTTGATTCCATATCCTCAATGTAGTAGGCTCTTCAGATACCCTTGGTAGTATTTCATCTCCCACGATCAGTTTGATGACTATATGAGCTATAGACAATAGCATGGCATTAACTTATGTAGATATATCATCGATAACATGAGCCAATCCTTTATGTTTTACGTAAGACTTAACCTTAATTCTCCATAGATTAAAATTATTAGATTCGTCGAATTTTTCTAGGCTAAGCTTCATAGAACTCATATTTCGTGACTTTCAGTTTCCAAGAGAGATTTACTTCTTTAGTTTCAGATCGAAGATTAATATACTTTTTCTACTTTTTCTTCATACTCACCACACTACTTGCTGGAAAAACCACTGCGGTTTGGCCGAGGCAAGAACCGATATACAATTAAACGAACCTACGGAAGAACGGTCTAATTACTATGTTTAAGACGAGTAACAAATAAAATTAAGAGCAATAGAGAGAAGTACATAAGATAATATATAATGTAGTTCTAATTTTGAAGAAATCCTACATCCACAAGAAATATACGCTATTTTATAATCAAGTAGGTTAAAAAAATACTCTTCAAAATCAAAGGACTTCATCACTCTTTATAACAAAAGATATCGTGATTCACATAACCCCCTCTTCAGTGTTCATCTCTCACCTCACTTATCTCTCAAAATACCTAGATCTATTTCACCCTTCTATGAAATATGATGCTCACGTACTTGCACCACCACAGTCATGCCACACCATTTATTATATAAAAATATCTTCTTTTATTTATAGGTTTATAGAAAACCATAATTCTTCTCAAATGCTATATATTAAATCCTATTAATAAACGTATGAAATAAATCTTAATCCATTAGTATATGAAACCTCATAAATAAAAAATCTTAATTAATATAGAATACTCAATTAATATATAAAATCTAATTAATATAGGTAAGAGACTCAAATAATATAAAAGACCTTAGAAAATGGAGAGCTCCACTTTGGTCCAGTTGTTGTGCTACAATCCAGCTCGTTTCAGATCAAATGGTGCTTCATATTTGCTTTTGATCAGGCTGCTTTGACTCATCATATATATATTTCGACATAATGGTCACAAATATTCGAGAACTTGTCTCAGCTCTTAGGAATATCAGACATTTCTGCAACTAACTCACGACTTAAGTTTCACTAGAAAGTTCTAACAGTTTTTACCTAATACATGCTATGATATATCCAACTATGCCAATCTAGTCCTACTACAATACCTATTTTTAATAAGAGTGATTCATATTTAGTGATGAATGCCGATGATATGTTCTTTTCTAAAAACAATAAAAATTTATTGTACTATAAAACAATTAGCAAAGAAATTGAAAGATCTAGGGTGGGATATCTTATATATTAGAAACCAATATTCATCTGGATTGTTCATAAGATATACATAAAAAATATGTCCTAACGTTATGGAGGGAAAATAGTAAAATGAGATAATCTCTTAAGCTTTGTCCGAAGAAATATTTGAAATTAAAAAGATGCAAATGATTAAATATGTTTTAGTAGTTTGAAATTTTATATATCCTTAGGTATTCTCAAGTCAATGTGTATAATTCATAATAGAATTTTTAGGTGAATACTTAAATAATCTAGATATGGACTATTACAGAACGGTAATACAACTCTTCTGGTATGTTAAGAAATCAATAATATTCAAATAAGTTTTGTCCCAAGTCGAAATAAGATTTACTATGGCTGAAACTTAGCCACTGTCAGCCAAAGAAAATGTCATAGTTGGCGAACACCTCTCCAGGCTACAAAAGGTAATTAAACCTTCGATTATTTACCTTTTCAAGCAAAAAGTTAACAAGAATGAATAATAAGTAAATCAAACCCACAATAAGAGATTTAACGTGGTTTGGACCGTGAAAAAATCATACATCTACGGGGAACAACCATATATTTTATATATAAAAGGTCATAAAAAGACTCTCTCAAACATTAAACATTCAACAACTCACTTTTTGTAACAAAACACTCACAAAAATATATGGATTTGAGAGTATCTCAAAGTGTTAATCTTCTATCTCTCAATACTTCTAAAAATCAAGACAAAGCGAAGAACTTTCTCGCACTAAATTCTTCAAGTCTTGCCACACCACAAGGCTTCAATATTTTATTTTACTTTATATATAGTTAATGATATGGAGCATAACATACAAGGCTCACAATAGCGTTCGACAGGTACATACCTTGCTGAACCAAATAAGGAAATATCTCATACCATAATGACACAAATAAGACTCCATGGTTGTTATAACATTTCATGACGCGTGATTATCGGCTAAAGCACACTTATACTATTTGTATCATCTTCTAATTCACGCTCCAAATTAATTATCTTAATCAACGATACAAATCTTTCATCCAATTGAGAATATTCTCATACAAGTAATCATGTTCCTTTCATGAGCATAAAAGTATATCTAGAATTCTTCGTTAACTAGTTACTAGACCTTCAGTCATCATGAGTTTAACTTACAACTTCGGTTCTAGCAGTAATACAATACACTTGGCTTCTACTATGCTCAGTCAGCATGTCCAGTAGAATTCTCTACACGTAAATCTAGTTGAGCATCTAATCACATAGAGAGTCGGCAATTCCAACTTCTTAAATTTTAGCTTACTCAAATCTTTGCCCTTTAAAGTCCGGTTGAACTGCATCAATCATATTTCTCCAGTTTCAGTAATTAGTTCTAGCCTTTACCACCTAATTCGAGCTTCAACCCTTAGTTCCAACCTCCGACACTTAATTCGAGCTTCAACCTTTAGTTCGAGCTTCAACCCTTAGTTCGAGCCTTCAGTATTAAATTACAACTTCAAAAAATTAGTTATAGCTTCAATACTAAGCTACAGTCTTCGGCATCACGTCACAGCCTTCCACAATGATTTTACGATAATCATTGTGAACCTATACATCATATCATATGCTAACAATAAAACATCGTTTGCGAATGTAAAAACATTATTTAATGATATAATTTATAAATTTGGACTTTATAAATCCAGTGGATGTATAAAATTATATATTTAAAAAAACAAAAATTCATAGCGTATTTAAAAATATTTAACAATAAAAAATTTACCATTAAAAAGCAAACAATATATTCCAATCAAAATAGAACATATCAGAACAGATTTTATGATTTAGATTTCGTTAACAATAAAAAAAACTATCTTTTATTAAGAGTTTGACCCAAAGACTAAGAATATTTGTCTATATATCACTAGTTTATAGAATTTTGATTCCCTTAAATCTTATTTTCAGTTTTAGTTAGAGATTGTATTATTTTTGGTTTGTATATATACTTTTATCATATAATAAACTTGTTTTTAATTTGTTTTAATATTTATGGACTTGTTAGACTATTCAATAATTTCAAATTCAGATAAATAAGGTCAGATAAAAATTTGTTTGTCAGTTTAAAAATCATGTTTTTTACCCTTGCATATTGAAAATTTTAAATTAATTTAGATAATATTTGGCATTGCGATTATTAACCTACCATATTATATATCAAGCCCCTACAATTTTTTAATTATTTTTGGAATATTGTTTATTTGATAAGATGTTTTTAAATAAAAAAAATTTGAACAAGTTTTATTAGATGTATCATTTTCATAATAAACAACGATTTAAATAAAATATTATAAAAGTTATTTTATTAAATATAAATTATAGGATACACAGAGTTTATATCATTCACAAATAATGCAATATAATAAATTTAGGTCACTGCAATTAGTTGATATTTCTGCAATTAGTTGAAAAATATCTTATTTTATACATACCAAATTGGTATTTTGATTTCGTAAAGAAATAAACCAATTAGTACATTTGATTGTTACATTATAAGGTGAACCATATACATCACCACTCAGATTTGAGTTAAGGTTTTGGATCAAATCAACTAAAAAATAAAATGTATTTCAAAATATAAATATGATTTACTATTGTTAACACTTTAACATTTAAGCGTTTTTATTCTTATGATCATATATTCAGATTTGATGTCTAGTTTAAAAATATAAATTTGGTATGTATGAAAAAGGGAAGAAAAAAACAAAATAATTTTGTTATGGTTGAAATTTTAGGTGGGTCACCAAAGGAAGGAAAAACAGCTTAACCGGTGTCCTTTTCATCTACTTGTTAGATGTATCTTTGCCTTTGGTGATGAATCCTAAAGAGGACTAAGACTCGATGGCCAACCCTCCTTGAGTAGGCCACAAGTGTGACGGCACGTACGGTCGCGTCGCATTTAAAACAAATTCGGGATACAGTATTATGACGTTACATATTTATATAGTTATAGTGTTACGTGGATATAAATTTTATTAATATGTTATGTTTGATAGTTATTATATTTTTTATAGGGAGTTTATTATTTAGTACTCATCCACAAACTTATTAAAACCCAAAAAATATAAAAAAATTTATACCAAAATACTATTTTATATACAAACAACTGGATTCATATTTTTTTTTAATTTTTTTAATTAATTTTTTTTAAATGTTTACATCATTTAAATCCTAATTCGAAAAAAAGTTAGAAAATACATTTTGCTTTCTAAGACGAACAAAACTAGTACCACTCATGATATGTTTTGATTTTTTTAAAAACAAAAATTATTTTATACAGGTTTCTCATTATATGGTTTCGCATCAATCATAGTGGGCTGATTTCGCATCTATTATAGTGGGCTGGTTTCGCATGTAACATCTATCACAGTGGGCTTGAGTTCGCATCTAGCAGTATAAAATTTAAACAGGTTTCACATCTAGCAAAACTAAGAAGGTTTCGCAACTAGCAAAACAAAGAAGGTTTCACATCTAGCAAAACAAAGAAGATTTCGCATCTTGCAAAACAAAGAAGATTTCCCATCTAGTAAAACTAAGAGTTCGTATCTAGCAAAACAAAGAAGGTTTCTCATATAGCAAAAAGAAGGTTTCTCATCTAGTAAAACAAAAAAGGTTTCACATCTAGCAAAACAAAGAAAGTTTATCATCTAACAAAACAAAGAAGGTTTCTCATCTAACAAAACAAAGAAGATTTCGCATCTAGTAAAACAAAAAAGGTTTCACATCTAGCAAAACAAAGAAGGTTTCTCATCTAGTAAAACAAAAAAGGTTTCACATCTAGCAAAACAAAGAAGGTTTCTCATCTAGCAAAACAAAGAAGGTTTCTCATCTAACAAAACAAAGAAGGTTTCTCATCTAACAAAACAAAGAAGGTTTCTCATCTAACAAAACAAAGAAGGTTTCGCATCTTCTTCGTTTACACTATGAAATTAAAATTTTAAGAGTCTGTATCTTTTAAACCGTAACTCGAAAAAAAAGATCTGAAAATACCATTGGTTTTGTTTTTTTAAGACAAACAAAACTAGTACCACTCATGATATGTTTTGACTTTAAAAAAAAAATTTCATTTCTATCCAACTCTGACCCAAACCTAAAACGGTAATATTTTTGAACGCAAATCCGTATGACATTACATACAATTGAATATATTGTTTAATGAATAATTTTTTTCCTTTTGTTATTGTTTTAATAGTCCTAATTTATATACTGATTCGCTTGCAGATGGAGTAGTTTCGTGACTAATTCTTTGAGATGAAGACTGATAAAAGTTTTAGAACCGATGAGACGGTGTAGTATGAGTTGACTGTGAGAAGAGCCGATGGATGTTAGAAACAAAGTTTCACTCAAGAAGATGACGATGAATTTTTGTTTGAACACAGAGTAAAAACCACTAAGGATATTTAGGGTATTGGTAGGTCTTAGATTGTAAATATTTGAGTGAAATGAGTCTTTCTCAGAAATACATGAAAATATGGATATTAAATGAATAATATTATTACTTTTGGGTCTTAAATGGTACTAAACCTTTTTTAATAAGTTTATTAAAAATTAATTTGTGTATGTTAATTTAGTGGAATAAAATAAATTAAAAATGTTAATTTAGTGGAATAAAATAAATTAAAATAAGTAAATTACAAGTAAAATATTTAAGATATTTATTTGATATTTATCATAATTTTAAATAGTTTATTAAATATTTAAATTAATAATGATTTTTGATGTTCAAATAATATGATTGAAGTTGTTAGAATATTTAGATCTATAAATTTTTCAATTTTTTAAAAATAATTTAAATAGTTTATTAAATTTTTAAATTATATTAGATCTTTAAAATTATTTATATCTTTAGATATTTATATTTTTCAAATATTAAATATATTAAATAGTTTATTAAATCTTTCAATTTGGTTTATTAGACATTTAACCTATATCTTTAAAGTTGTTGAAATCTTTAGATCTTCCAACTAATATATATGTTGGAAGCTTAAAAAATTCGAGCGCACAAATTAAATTTATGAAATTCTTCTTCTCTCTCAAAATTTGGGGAACCGTCTAAATTTAAACTTGGGCCATAATTGACTTCAAAGTAATGTATATTTCAATATATCAATAAAATTTCCAATATTTTATTATAATAAAAAAACTAATATTTTGTAAAATATTTAAAACATATTTTTAAAAGTTGTTGGAGTTTTTAGATAATTTATATATTTCAAATATTAGATTTTTTTAAATAGTTTATTATATCTTTCAACTGATAGTTTATTATACATTTCAACTATATATCTTAGATGTTATCCTTCTTCAATACTCTCGGATACATCTTCGTGTGGTGATGAATCCCTCTCGGCTCTTCTTCTACTTGTTGAGGATGTGTAGCCGAAATCTGTTCGGGCTTTTCTAGACTTTCCTTTCGGAGCCATTAGAAATATGAATTGAGAACATAAGATTTAAAGTAGGCTAAAAAGCACGCGTAGTCCCTCATGTTTACTAATTGTATCAAGTTGGTCCCCTTCCTTTAACCATGCATAGAACTCATCCCCATCTTTTTTTTAATTTGCATTTTTAGTTCCTCAGCACATGTGAAGTCTGAGAGTTTGACACGTGGCATCAGTTTTTGTTGCAAGAATAGTCCCCTAATTTTTTTACCAAAAAATGCCCCTTAGCATTCCAAGTAAGCTGCCATGTCAGATGGCATGTCACATTAACCGTTTACCTTCAAATTTTACCAATTACCAAAAAACACTTACCATTTACCCACTACTTAATAAACGGACCGGGTCGAACCGTAATTTAATTAACCCAATCCAAAACATAATATAACCTAGTCCAGCCCACTGCACTATAACTCAACCCGACCCGTTCGGCTCAATTCCCCTTGTTCGCATCCTCTCAAAGGTCTCACGAGCACGATGTGTGTCTCCTCATTTTGCATAATAATTCACCATCAAGCTAAAATCTTTTCTAGAGGGCTAAATTCAAAGAGCAAACGATTCATTATACAAGCTTAAAGCTATTTGATTGTCGTCACACAAGTTTAATGGATGAAACTACATAGCCACAAAGCTAATAAATTTGGAATCATTATACAAGAGATTTGACTTCCTTAGCTAACCACATTCACTGTTACATTACAGAGATTCGAAGGCACTAACAAACCTTGTTATCCTCTCGAAAGCCGAGACAACGGCCTGCTAGTCTGGTTTCGTCTCCAAAACTTCTTTGAAAGATTTCCTAGAGAGCTCTTTGTCCTGATTATACACTTCTTCTCCATCATACCCTCCAACCCACTTAGCTCTCTCACCAGCTTTGGCCTTCAGCTTCTTGCAGTCATCAAATTTGACCATCAGTATCCTCCCATGAAAATCCACACCGTCAAACTCCACCGCCTTGGCCGCAGACTTGTCGGCCAACTCTCCTCCTCCGTATATCACAAAACCAAACCCGGCATTCCTCTCCGTTTCATGGTGTCCTCTGATGAGAATCACGTTATTTATGGGACCGAATTGGCGAAAAACTCAGCAACTTCATGTTTCTTTATCCACGACGGCAAGTTTCCGATAAAGATTTTACCTTCTTGACGGTAATCGGGTTCTGGGTTTTTCGTTTAAGTTTTGGGTTTTTCAGTAATTGGATTATGGGTTTTTGTTACTTCGGTTGGCAGTGGAAGAGGAACCGGAGGAGGAGGAGAGAGCTTGTTGAAGAGCCTGAATTTTGAGGAGAGAGAGTGAGAGTGAGAAGAATCGGACAAGTCCGCTTGAATTAGAGACGATGGAGCAGAAAGATTTTTGAGAGGATTGAATGGGGGTTTTGGGTTATAATGTAGTGGGTTGGGTTAGGTTATATTGGGTTTCGGGTTTGGTTCATTAAATTAAGGTTCGATCCGGTCAGTTTATTAAGTTAGTGGGTAAATGGTAAGTTTTTAGGTAATTGGTAAACTTTGAAGGTAAATGGCTAATGTGACATGGCAGCTTACTTGGAATGCTAAGGTATTTTTGGAAAAAAAATTGGGGGACCATTCTTACAACAAAAACTGATGCCACTGTCAAGCTCTCAGGCTTCACATGTGCGAGGGGACTAAAAATGCAAATTAAAAAAAGAATGGGGATGAATTCTATGCATGGTTGAAGGAAGGGGACCAAGTTGATACAATTGGTAAACATAGGGGACTACGGGTGCATTTTAGCCTTTAAAGTATATTGATTGTATGAGAAGTATGATGATAGTTGTGAGGATAATGAACAAGAAACATTCTATTTATAAGATTTATTTTCTTTGATCAAATCAGAAATTTGATTTGATCCATTTTCTTCTTCTTTATGAATAGAGAATATACTCATCAACTTCTCATTCATGTATTAATTCATCTCCCATATCATCTCTGACACAATATTGTTCTTCAAAAAGATTTCAAAACCGGCTACTACTATAATCTCTCAAACCAATTCTTGTATATTATTCTTCAACCATCTTCGATCAAAATTCTTAACGGATTCACTCAATCAATTTTGTTTAACGTTATAGGATCATTGGTGATTTAAATGCTTGGTGTATTTTTTTTTCTTTTATTTGTGCGACTGTTTGATAAATCTTTCATTTTCTAGTTTTTTCATACTATAATCTCGCAAATCAAAGAAAATAAACTATGAAGTCTACTAGATAAAATTTACACTAATGACCACTAAGTTGAAATTGACATTCATGTCAACAAAACTATATCATATTTCAGATACGTCGTGATATTAACTTATAATGCACATGGTAAGAGAAAATATGTATCATAAAATTAGTATTATCATTATCATATAATGTATATTATAGAAAAGATCAGAAAGTTCTCCAAAACACGACATAGTTTTGTTAACAAAAATTTCAATCTCAATTTTGTGGTCATCAGTGTAAACTTAATCCGTTAGGCTCCATAGTTTCGTTTCTTTATTTTGAGAGATTATAGTAGTTTTTTAAAAGATTATAGTAGTTTTTTTGCTAGCTTTTGGAATAAAAATACTTATCAATTAAGTTGCATATTAAGTTTATTTAATAATATTAAAGAAGATATTCTGAATGAAGTTGCTGATGGACATGAGGATGAAGAATTGATTGAATTAGAACCCAAATTATTTTATGATGAAACATATTTTTAATAGATTTTTTAGTGAGATTGTAATAGTGTAGTTCAATTTGAGAATATTTATACAACTCTTGGTCCGCAAGAGTATAAATTTTGAAAGCCTTAAATAATTTTTTTTATTTTTTATCAATCAACCTCATAATGTAACAACTTATCACATTTATTTTACTACTTATAAAATAAACAAACTAAAACCAGTTAGGAGAAACTATTTCCTCCATATATTTTTTATTTTCTCCATGTTATGAATATTTTCTCCGCTTCCTTATTTTCTTTATAAGGTAAAAGTTATTTTTACCCTCATCTTGTTCAAAATAAAAATCATTATCTTATAGTTTTTTTCTCACTTTTTTCAAAACAAAAATCAGAATCTTTTAGTTTTTTACACATGTTTATCCACAACTTAGATTTCAATTGAAATTTCCTAATTATAACAATTCAACACACAACACTCATTGCCAAATACATACTCACGAAGACACAATACACACTTAGTACTCAATAAACTCTAGACTTTTAGAAGGTAAATTTATGAAATTTAACTTCATGAGTATAAAAATCTTCAAAATCATATTTGAAAGATTACTTGTCATCCGTACTTGCTGATTTTACTTACGAAATCCGCACTATGAAAGAAGAACTATATAAAGAACCATGAAATTAGAGATGTTACACCATCTTCATGATTTCGAAGTTCAAACCTAATCTTTAACCCATAGAAATCGATATCTATGGGTAACGTAAAAAGTAGCAAAAAGTTTGAGATTGGTTTAGTATTTAATTATGTTTTTTTCTTGATTTAATGCTATTTATTTACCACTCTCTCAGTATAAAGAAATTCTAATTCCAATATGCCTATAGATTTTCTTTTATATTATTCTTCCTCTCCATTCATGCTTCTTTGTATTTAAAGATTGTTGATGAGTTTTATTTGATGTTAGTTAATTTAGATTTTAAATTGTTTTTGGGTTTTATAAAAAATATATTTTAGAGGTTTATGATTATAACTTTGGTTTAACTGGAAAAAATTAATTTGTTATATGAAATCGGGGAAGATAAAAAATGGAAAAAATATATAAATTTATAGTTAAATGAAGGATAAAATGGTAAAATCTCGTTTAAAATTTTATTTTTAAATTTTAGATGGAGGAAATAAAAAATCTCATGGAGAAAATAACCCTTCTCTAACAAGTTACACTATACTCAAACTATAACAATTATGCCCCAAGGGGGTAGCTGAGCTGGTTGAGTAAGACATGCTTGTGACCAAAGGTCATGAGTTCGAGTCCCTCTACATACGCTTTCTTGGCTGAGCCTACGCTTTCTTGGCTGAGCCTACGCTTTCTTGGCTGAGCCTATCACCTTGTGTGGTTTACCTTCTGACGTTGGTTTGCAGGCTATTGCGTCAGACTGGGTTTACCTTCTAGCGTTGATTTGCAGGTTATTGCGTTAGACTCAGGGTTTACCCTGAGCACACTCGTTGAGTAGCGGCTGCGGGTTCCCTCCGAAAAAACTATAAAAATTATTTATCACTAGTAAATAATGATCAAAATATAACAACACTAGTACTATTTATGATCAAATCATAATAATTAAAATATAATAATCTTATACTATTTTTAAATTATAATACATAAACTACATAATAATTTGTTTATCAAACAATAACAAGAGTTGTATTATATATTTTATAAAAATAATATAAAAATATTATATATGTTATAAAAATAATATCAAATTGACGACCGTGATGTTTGTCTTGTTGTGATCGTGACAGTTGTGACTGTGTTCATCCGTAACTGGACCATTATAGTTGACCGTGAATCCCAACGTGTCCATCGTATTTTGTTGCCGTGCATATCGTGACAGTTTTACCGTGTAACCGTCATAACCTCTCAGACATCTCTAGCCATAATTACAAAATCAAAATCTTGAATCCACAACTATAAAATCAAAAATTTAATTTATAAAATAATAATAATCAATGTAAGAAAGAGTACTCGTTAAAGAAGTCTACATTATTTTTTTTAAAGTTAAAAAAAATCTAATTACATTAAAACATAAAATTGTGTTTATTTGAAAAGTTAAAAAAATTTAGCAGTCATTAGCATTACCATTTTGTAAATACATACTAAACTAATAGAAATCCGTTCTAAAAAAATCTTCCTTGTTGATTGTAAAATCAAAATGATTACAATGACTTTTATAAGAAAGATTTGAATTTTTTTTAAACCTCATGGCTTTGAACAGTAACTCGTCCATGGACTATCGAATTTAATGACATATAGTCTCTGAAAATTCAGAAGTCCGGTGGGAGTCTCTGAACTATCCAGTTTGGATAAATTTAGTCCTCCGTGTTTGCTGATTAATGTAAAGCTACCACCTGGTACAATACTCAACATAAAGTTGTATTGCTAATGGTCTTTCGAATTTATCCACAAACTAACTTGATCCAAACTGGATAGTTCAAGGACTAACTTTATCCAAACTGAATAGTCAAATGAACATTAATGATACAAGTTTCTGTTGAGTATGGTGCCACATTGCAACTTTACATCAATCAGTAGACGCGAAAGAATAAATTTATCCAAATTGGATAGTTCATGGACTCCTATCGGACTTTGGAAGTCCATAAACTATCTATCACTAATGCCAATAGTCCACATACGAGTTACTGTTAAATCCTGAACTTCACTAACCAAGACTAACTATGGTTAATTAAACTACATAAAATGTAAAGTATTATGTAATATGTTTGCCAGATTAAAAAAATAAATATGAACTATTTGAAATCTATCAAATAAAGGTTGGAAATTATAGATTGGTTATATGGATGTTGTTGTTTTTTTATTGGACTGGTTAGAGTGTGTATTTAAGATTTAAGAATCTTTTGATTGATTTGTTTGGGAAAACATGATTATGCGTTCATGTTTTGATTGATTTATTGAGGGAAACATAACTAGGGTTCCATTATTATGTTTAAATTTCAATTGTATCTCAAATTTAGAAATTTTCACTAAATATAAGGTTTATTTTACTACTAAAAAATGGCTATTTCACAAAAAATAATCCTAAACTGAGTGAAAATTTAAGAAAAATCAATTATGTCGTGATAACCCATAATTTTGTCTCAAAGAATGTATTATCGAGCGACGATTATCGCGTAAACCTCTATTATTACCACAATAATCTATTACTTCACTGTAGCAACAACCTGGTTTTTGTGACAAAAACGTATTGTTGCTGTGAAAACTACATCTGTGCATCCACACACCTATGTAGGTGCTTTGTAGGATCTTCCTCGATCCGTGACCACATAATATGTTTAAACATATTTTTTTATGGTTGACTGAGATGTGTTTAAATAATAAATGAAATTTCATAATTAAGGTTATCTTGACTAAGTTTTATGAATCATAAAACCAATACATAGGCCCAAAGAAAATTTGTTGGTACATTAAGGAAATTATGGTCTAAACAGTCCATGGATTAATCCTTTTGCACATATTATCGGCCCAAAGAAAGGTCAATGTTCAAATTTAATGATGAACAAGAGATTATCATCTATGATGTGATTATTAAGATTTGAAGTGAAATATGGAAGCCAGCCCGATTGAGTATTTACATGAATAAGGTCAATTAAAATAGATCAACAATAATTTATCAAACTCATAAAATACATATTGATATATTTTCCTAAAGATATCTTATTAATGATGTATGTTATGTTACAAATATATATGTCATGTTTTAAATACTATTTATAAGAATTATATGTCAAATAAATAAATATTTATATGTTGTTTTTTATGTGTTAAATTGTAGTAAATATTGTTAACCCATAAGGTAATAGATCCTCAGTTTTAGATATGCTAATTTTTTTCCAATGAATGGAGGACGTGGAATTGTATTTGAACTATTTGGACCTTTTATGACATTAATGACTAAGAAACCCACACCCCCGTTAAAGATAGTTTTCATAAGAAGAAAAACAAATTTAGAGAAATCAATATGTTATGCTTGAAAATAATGAAATAGTGAACACCTTTGGCATTTTATAAGGCTGCCTCGACTGAGATCACCCATGCAATTGAGTCTCTTGAAGCAATTGAGAAAACCTTTGACAAATTGTTGAGATTAAGATTTTGTTGTTGCATATCTGAACCATGAACTTTAATGGTTAAATGTCAATAAGGTAACATATTTAGGACTATCAATGATCGCCTCAAAGTTGAAGATACTTAGTAATGACATAGTCAAATAAATTATAATATGGTTTGAGTTTCAATTTTTCCTCAACTTAAAATGTCAAGAGTTAGTAAAACAACTTCACATACTATATAGGAGGAGTATATCATGAAACAAAAACTTTATAAGGTGCATTATTTGAGTTCTCAATAGGTGAAACAAATAAGAGAAAATATAAAAGAACACTTGATAAATGTTTTGGTTCAAGAGTAAAAAGACCTAATGAATCACTTGTTTCAAGTTGATGTTTTTATCAAAGAAAGACGATGCATATCAAAATGAAGTATATTCTAAAATTCATTTAGTTTCAATCACTAGAAACATATAATCGATTGGTTTGGTTACGACCACCCATTTGTGTACGATAAAGATCTGAAGTTTTAATGATGGTGAAAGATCTATCCATCAAGTAAATGGATATTTAGGTTTACTATATATCATTTGTGATTTTTAGTTGTTGTTCTTCTAGTATACATTTATTATGCTTGAAGGATATCACCATATTTGGGACCGAAGTTTAAAAAGAACTAGGTAATAACATTAAGTGCGTTAAATCTGGCCACGATAGTAAATATTATGGTAGATATGACAATTTAGATGAATAATATCATGAATCATTTGAAAAAAAAAACTAGAAGAGTGCGGTATAGTTCCTCAGAACATAATGTTGTATTCACCCATCATAAAAGGTGTATTCGATCGATGAAACTGTATGTTTAAGGATACAGTGAGAAGTATGATTAGTAATTCAACTCTACCAATATCACTACAGGAAGTTGCAATAAAATGTGGTGCATACATTCTAAATATTTTTCATAAAAAGAAAACTATTAAGCCCCCGTGGACTTTGGACTTGGCGCAAGACTAACATAAAAAATCAACATATTCGGGGATGTCCATATGAAATGAAGCCTAATAGACCAAATCAACAGAAATTAGACACTAAAAGGGTTATCTGTTATTTTATTGGATATTTAGAATATTCAAAGGGCTTTAAGTTTTATTATTATTCCACTAAACTATACTTAAAATGGAACATCAAGGTTCTTTGGTGATATTGAGTTTCAAGGGAAGAATTTAGGAATAAATGTTCATTTTGAGGAAGAATTCAAAAAGATAATGACGGTTTAAAAAAAGATAAGTAGGTAACAAAGCGAACATATTAACCCAAAGAAAGGTTCTTGGTGAATTGATACTTATGTATAAGATGATTTGATTTTAATACCAATCATTTTATTCTCGTTACAATATTAAATTACTTAAGATGATATTTTTATTCTATATAGGAAATAAAATAAAATTGTTTAAGAATATCAAAATATACATCCTCAATAAGTTCAAACTAAAGAAATAATTTCATTAACAAGGTCCACTATAGATAGTCAAAAACTATATATTTAGAGCATATATTTTAGATTTATGAGCACATAGATTCATGCTGTGTCAGAGTAAACGACTCTTCGTATTTTCAAAAAGCTATGGAGAGTTTTGATTCATAGTTGTAGATCAATGCTATGAAAGAAGATCATAAGTCAATGCAAGATAATACAATTTAAGAGCTTCACCAATTACCTTAAGAAATAAAATCGATCGGTCGTAAGTGCATTTACAAAACCAAACATAATCTAAGGGTAATATAGATAAATATGAAACACGGCATATGGTAATGAGTTATATTTAACGTAAATATATTAACTTTAAAGAAATATTTTATACAATTTCTTGAAGAACTCACTTAGAAAACTCATGTTAACTATTTTTACACTTCAACCTAGAGCTTCATTAAATGGATGTTAAAATATTTTTTCTTACAAAAGACATTAAGGAAATTTTATATATGGTGCAGCCCAAGACATTAATATTGCTTACTCAAAGTCAATATTATGCAAACTTACAAATCCATTTACGACCCCCAACAAGTTTCCCGATAGTGATACCATAAGTTCATTGAGGTAATAGTCTCATTTGGTTTTGAAATAAACTCAGTTGAGTACTATGGATATCAAAGGTTTAATGGGAGTAAGTTCATATTATTTAGTTCACCCTTGAATACCCCCATTGCAAAATGAGACAATTTAAGTGTAAATTAATGTTCAAAGGCAAATTTTGAGATTGAGAAAATTTAAAAAATTTAGTATGTTTGGCAGTCGAGAGTCTAATGTATGCTCAAATTTGTACAAGGTTAGACATTTCCTATGTTTTCAAAAGATATGTAAAGAATCTCGATGAACCATTAATAAATAGACAAAAAAACTGTCCGGTATAAGTAACAAACAAAAAAACACATGATGACATGTATGAAGTCAAGATAATATGGAGATCATTGGATATTCCGAGTAAGATAAATAGGTTGTATGGAGACATTTGATATATTTTGGAAAAATATAAAGAAACAATAGTTACATTATCCACTATGGCAATTGAATTTATTTTATGATTGAGGGTGTCTAACCTGTCATTATGCTTAAGGAATTTAGTTATGATAAAAGGGATATAAAAGTCCCATAAAGCTATATTTTGAAAATAATTATCCAATTTAGTACTCCAATAGTTACAAGAGCTCATCTAAATCCAAATATATAGAAAATTGGTATAGACTACATGGTATCAGATGCTTTTAATAAAGTAGTACTACCTTTAGTTTTTCAAGAGCACACCATTAGGATATGTGAGGATCATTGATTTCACTAGGAGTTTTGTAATGGGAATAAAAATATATTTGTATTCGGTTGTATACACTTTGGATGATTGAAAATATATGTCTCATTTAAGTTTCATAGCGTCCCCAACTCATTAACTATATCTTCATTTATATAGGATTAGTTAAGAATAGATATGTATGATTACATTCCACATTATTATTTGGCTACACACCATAATGAATCGATGTATTTGATTGATGGTGATAATATAATTACTATTGCGTTCATTTTCTCCCATTGCATGGAATAGGTCTTTTGTCCTTTATCGCTCATCCTCATGTACCGCTTTGTTCAATTTATCTATGGAAAATAAACTTAAAAAAATTCATTAAGTAAAAACATCATTTGGTAGCATATCACGATCTAAATAAGAGAATATTGAAAATTATTAAGTAATTTGTTAATTAAAATAATTAAAAATTATGCCGATAAACAAAAAATCATTATGAAGGTAATACTGTAACGATCAGATCAAATTTTGAAATTGTAAAGGATTGAGCCCAAACGTTACCAATTAAAACTAAAAAATTGTCTAGGTACTAAATTGAATAAATAATATAGTCAGGCTATTGGTCCATGACCAACGAGGGAATTACAAGATGGGAAATATAATTGCATTCAAATATAAAGAGACATACTTAAATATTCCTTCAATATATCATGTACAATAGTGCTCGATTGGTTAGAGGACCATATCATCACATTTTTCTCTATGTTCTTTATAATTATTATTCTTGCATACATAATGAAGCCTAAAGTATTTGAACATTTATTTTCAAGATCGATGAACCTAAAGCACACATTATTACAAAAAGATTAAAGCAATAAAAATAAAATTGAAGCTCATTGCTATAACACATCACTATTCGAATGTCCAACTTATTAAGAAACTTATTTTCCTCATTTCTACAAGTAGATCGATTCATATTCGGGGAATCGATTGTTTATGATAACATAAACTAATTGAGCTATTCAATTTTATCCATGAGTAAATAATCGAAATACTTTAAAAGGTAAATTTCATGTATTAACACAAGCACACTAATAAACAACATTTCATTTGAATGTGATTTGAAAATAATATGAAACTATTATAAAAATTATATTCACAACATTATATGAATATTGTTATAAATGATCACAATGTGCATTCCAGGTGACTAATGTTATCAAGGCAAAACATTCGTGAAGAACAAAGCAGTCCAATAAAATATTTATAGAGAAAATAGAGAACTCTTTGAAGTATTAGAATGAGGTGCAAAATATAAAATAGCTTGAGAGTAAGGACTGAGAAAACATTGAAGAGTCATAGTTCCTTTCGTAAGCTGAAGAAGTTTTGGAACAACATATGGCTGTTGGTTTTGTTTGTGTTTGAGACTTTTTTTTGTAATATTCCTCTATATAAAATTAGTGTCTATTATCCGAGGTATAATTTCATAATCTGAACCACATTAAATTTTATCTTTGTGTGTTTAATCTTATAAATTTTATTCTTATTAACTTTGAGTTTGGAAGTACACAAATAATAAGCTAAACTTCCTTCTTACTATACTTATAAGAAGTTAAAATCACCAATGAGTCAAGTCTCGACGTATTTCCAAAATTTGCACCAGCTTAGCCAACAACATAAATTGTTTAAATTTTAATTTCCACTTACTCTCATTTTAAATATTATTGGTCATGAGATTTTCCTCCAACAACTAGTGTAATGAGCGTGAATAATTTGTAACAATATTGTTTGTAGGTGATAAACACAAGGTATACAGATAAAAACCGTTTCATATCTTGACTTTAGAGATTTACTCACCAAAAAAAATCATAAAGATAAGCTCGATTAAGTTTGATCTTGATAATATGATCATTATTGGATAGTTCACTTTTTATAATGGACTTAAAACTGTTGAATTCGTCACTAGTCCATTATAATAACCTACTTGTAAGTTTTACAACACAAAATTCCAATTACATGTGGTTGCTAACAAACAGAACTTGCAACCCAAAAACAATTGCAACCGAAATTCACTACAAATGTGATCATAATAAAAACAAATCATGTTGTTGCAAATAGCGTTGTAAAATTCGTTGCAAAATTCCACCCATACAATTAAATCTTGAATATCTTGCAAAATTAGTTACAAATAAATTTAAATTTAAAAAAAACTTGATAAATGTTACTGCCGTGTTGCAAATATTATGTTAAATTCATAAATAAATAAAAAACAGCATCACTATAATTGAAAAATATAACTTATTATATAATTTTTGACTAGCTAAAAGTTAGGTAACATTATTGTTTTAATAATCAAAATATTGCATCATTGGCCATAACAATAAATATGTAATATCATTCAATATCATTCTTAGCACCGAGTAGTTATCCTACACAATAAAACCTATATAATCCTTTTCGTCATTTATTAACAATAAAACTTTCTTAAAAACCTTACTTGGCAATGTAGATTGATATCTACTACATAGCTAGAAGACCTAAGCGAACTTATTTCTAAGCTCTACTTCATCAACAAAAAAGTTTCCTATCGACATCAGGAATAGAGGCAGCAGCCGCAACTTGAATATATGTAAAGGTTCGCAAATATATCGACCAAGACCAAGATAGAAGGTACTATAACAAACGTAAAAACTTAAAAACATAATGAAAAGGCGGTTCTCGTGTGGCATAATTGCAAATAACCAGACAACTTGCACACATGTAAACTTCTATGACGATGAAAACAGGAAACCAATTTGATAACTGCGGTTGTTATACTATGTAACAACTCCGAGAGATTTACTGTTACAACATTTTCAATCATATAAGTTTCTTCTGATAGTCTGTTAAGCAACTTTCTAGTTCGTGTAATATCATGAAATGCTATTTTTTATATGGCAATGTATAAAACATCGTCTTATTTTTAAGACCAATCTATCAAAAGGGTATAAATAAAATAATAGCACAGACAAATAGAATCATCAGTATATCTAGTTATTTGTATAGATAAGCACTGATCTACCAAACCTAACGTATCAGATTATGAAACAGCTACATTTTCAAATGAGCAATCACTCGCCGGCAAGGGCAGATTTAGGGGGAGATAGGTATGTTCAGGACAACCCTAAGTCGAAAAAATAAATTTAGTACATTGGTTAAGTTATCTCTTAATATACTCGAGGTCTTGAGTTCAACAAAGCAATAAAATTTTCCATTTGGTTTTATTTCAATTTTGATTCAACAAATCACCAAACAAATTAAATTAAAGGATTTTCAAACCTTAGTTTTCCATTTATAAGAAGATTATCTCGGATCTATGTAAGACTCTTATTCGTAAAAAAAGCACTAGATATTTGGATTTGTGTACAGACTTTTGAAGCTAGTTTTGTCCTTACCGGTTGCTAACCCAAATGTTGAGCGAGTATTTTTTCGTATGAAATTGATGAAGAATGAGTTAAGAAATAGAATTGTCAATTCATGACTTAATGATTGTTTAGTGACATTTGTGAAGAAAGAAGTGTTTTCTACAATTGATGATCTAAATATTATCTAAGGCTTTCAAAGAGGACTAGAATATATTTTCATTTTGAATTATAACTAGAATATTTACATATTTTTATTATGCAATACTCAAATATTTATATTTTATTGATATTGTTTTCCTTAACATTTTTTGACATTCCTTAAATTTTAGTCCCGAATCCGCCACTACTCGCTGGCTGATGTAAATATCCATGCTCTTAATACCGTACATACAGAGCTAACCAAAGATCATCAATGCCAACTGAAATTATATTACAAAACACACATATTGAGAATAGCTATTAATCAATAAACAAACAAGTTTCTAAAGGAGAGTAAAAGATCAATAGCTTCACAAAATGCCTAAATCCGATTAGACAAATAATACAAAAATCATTGTAAAACTATACACCTTAATTACTTTAAAAGAAGTGATGTCCAAATTAGAATGAGAAAAACATAACACTATGGAAACAAATCGGAAGCAACAATCATACCCTCCGTGCTTCACTATGCCAAATAGATCTAGGCAAATAAGCTGTAAGAAATTTTTGAAAAATAGCAAGTGTAATATAGCTCAATTTTATTAAAACCGTAGGCAGAAAAGCATAAATTAACAAAGTGATTGGTACATATCGCACCTTGAACATATATATATATATATATATTTTGATTGTTCTTTTTTTTGTCTCCATGGGTCAATGCATCTTGCCATTGCATTAGTTGTTAAATGTTAAAATCTATCACAAACAATGTTACTAAGCAAATAGTTTACCAAATACTTCGAGAAGTTGATTGTCTAGATGAATCTAACTCCATCTGCGAATTCGAAATAAAATATTACCAAGAAGTAGAGCATCATTTACTTATTCGAATAGCCAAATTAATTAAGTTAGTATAGAGATGCACTAAGATATATGACTAAACTCCCACAATACTATATAACAGTGATACACAATAGGATTTTTGAAGCCTTTTAAGTTCAACAATTTAAGATCAAACTAATTCCACATAAAGTACAACAAAATATTTTCAAATTCAGGGACATAAAATCTAGACATAATGCTCGAAATCAAACCTTCAAATTGGCTAACAAATCACTCAAAACTATGTACACAAACACTATTCATCATATCATAACTCATGAAACCCACATATATATTCAGGTTAATACATCCCACTGTACCACAATGCCAATTAAGTACACAAAACCAATTACTTCTATATAGTTACCCAAACTGAAATTACCCCAAATATAACCAAATTAATATATGTATTTTTATGTATTATTACGAAAAAAATAGACTTTTTGTTTTAAATCTCTGGATAGTGCTCACCAAGCCGCAATCCAAAAATTAAGATTGAGATTTATCTATACAACTTAAGAACTTGGTCACTGGATTTTCTAAAAGGTTATTGGATCCCAGGTTATAGATATCTAAGTAATGAATCAGTGATAAAAATAAACACTTAAAACTAGACGCTCGTATGGACTAACACTAAGTAAATCATATACTAACCAATAAACAAGAAAGATCAATTTTCCTCACCCTTTTTAGTCTAAATAACATTCTTTAAAATTCCATCAATTAAAAAAGAGAGTAATATGTATCAATCAGTGGTGATGTTCATCAGCGCAAAAGAAAGTTACTCGGCAGTTAGCCACCTGAGATGGGCTTCGGATTGGTTTATATCAGTGTAGAAATGATCTTCAGCCTAAATTTTTTTATCTCCATGGACATTAAGCGAATTCTCCACCATCTGAGCACATCCTCCCGCGTACCAACCCCCTGCAGAAGCAAAAGAAAAAAAAGGCTGAAACTTCAGCTTTATTTGTAAATGGCGTAGATACTGATTGGAAAGGTCATGCCCAATCATAAAGTTACTTTTTTTGGTCTTAAAGCATAGACGCATAAAACCCTCACAGTCACCACTGGTGATGTCTGAAAGAATTCAGGCTTCCTTACAGAAACTATTACCTCCAGTAGTCAAAAATGAAAAGAGAAAAAAATTAAGAAAATACTAATGGGAATGAAGCCTAGAAGCCCGACTTCTATAACAAATCAAAGAGAGAAAAATATGGTTGCATAAGTCTAAAAAAAATAATCTTTTGACATACTCATAACAAACAATATGATTGGTACATAATTTTTATGGACCTAGTTTATCAATAAATATTGACAGAGGAAACCAACACGATTCTTGTATATATCAACTAAGGTAACTAGAACGACTAACAGCTGTAAATCCAAGAAATATATTACGATAGGAGACTTTGAAGACTGTAGTCTGCAGAAGCAAAGAATAATATGTCATGCCCTCAGTGAAGATGATGGCAATGCACGACAATATTAAACAATAAAATTCAACTCTAACATCATACACCGATAATCTTTGTCCAAGAATGACTATTACAGAAAATATATTATTAGCCACAATAACCAAAGTCTCCTACCAAAACTGAAACCTACAAGTAAAAAGGAGATCTATCATTGACTAATCACCAGCTAAACGAAAGCATTCAAAATAACAACAACAACAAAGAAAAAGTGCAAAAAGAATTCCTACAATAATGGTGGAGCCCCTTAAAAATCTTGCTGAAGTTATTCTTGAGTGACCAACACATCTAACATGTATGCTTAATTTCCTTATCCTTCTCCTATAAACAAGTATTAGGGAAACACAAAATGATAAAGTCATGCACTGCATCAGTGCATCATAGATGCAATTTAGGAAAATATGCACCGTCAGGCCAAACCTAAAGGATCAAAGAGTCCACCGGTTGTTTTCTACTCGATTAGTTACTCCTGCTAGCTCAATTGGTATTGAGAACTATTAAAATAAGCACTTGTAGTAATATTTTCAAAGACATGGATTAATTGAACTCAGGGCAGTATGGACCGTATACTGCATGAATTGTGCCTATTGCTGCTCAAGAAAGGCTTGAAAGCACCTTATTACTAATAAATACAGGAGAATGATATTATCAGGTGCAAAACATAAAGAATATAAGGAACACAGTGTACCTATCTTTGGTGCCGCATAGCTAGCAAGCTGGAAAAATAGTAAATCAACAAAGGTAATCAAACGCCAATCAATTAATGCAGCTGCAACATAAAAGGAAAAAGTATATAAACAAATGACTGCTACGATATTCTCACTCACAAAACACACACAAACACATAGAATAAAAATGTCACGACTATGGAAATAGTGATAAGAGACAAAAACGAGACTCTAAAATCAGTCTCTAATGTAGAGCAATCTTATCCAATTTCATGACACAAAAACAATTACCAATCATAATAAATAGGCTCGCTCATCTGCCAGAAAAAGTAATGTTTTTTAACATAAATTGTGAACCATACACAAATACAGAAAATGTAGAAGTAAGAACAGAAACATACCTGCTAAAAGCAGCAAAAGGAGCACAAACCCAACAAGTATAGTCCTTGTCGACATCGTCACCTTCTAATCGGATTCGTTAAATTCTTTAAAGGGTTCTCGATTGGTACTTCAATTATGAAAACCCATTTCCAAAATCTTTTGTATACTAACGAGAATCTGAATAGACCCAAGCGCTAAAAACTTAGTTGATAACGTTTTCCCGTATCGAGAGAACAATAATGGAATTGAGAACTCATAACAGTGAGAGGATCGGTAGCACAAAAACAGTTGCTTGACTCAGATATAGCTCTTCGCCAGTAAACTCTAACACAGGATTACTGTCTCTTCCAAAGAAAAACACGACCACTCATTAAGAGCCAACATCAACCACTGCATGTGAAGAGCTTACTCACACTTGTCGTAACGAATCTGAGTTGGCTTCACATGGTTGTTTTTTTGGGTATTTTGAATCAACTCATCACCTAAATTAAGCTCGGCAAACGAGTGAACAGCCTCTGTGACTTGGACCTCGATTCCACAAATTCCAGATCCGAGTTGCCTCAGTAGCAGTGTCTTGATGAGCTCGGCGCTTTCGGATCGTCTACTTTTTCACTGTATCTTAAAAAGAGAGAGAAAATTGGGTACGATCAGAGGTGTCAAACGGTTTGAACCAGCACCAACCCGCACCGTTTAAGTCTGAACCACGGGTTGTAGTCCTGGCGGGTTGCGGTCTCGGCGGGTTGCGGTCCTGGCGGGTTGCGGTTCTGGCGGGTTGCTCTTATGCGGTCCTGACGGTCTGGCGGTCCTGCCAGGTTGCAGTCGTAATGGGCCAGTTTCACAGTTAAACCGCCAGTTCAAACCACCAGACGAACCATTTAAGAGCCGTTTACCAGTTCAAACCATTAGCCAAACCATTTAACCATTTAAGAACCGTTTATCGGAATATATTATAATGTTATTTAAAATTAATTTGTAAGTGTTAATTGAATCTAATTTCAATAATTGAGTTAATTATTCTATTTCATGTATTTTAATTTAAATATGTTATCATTTTAATCGAAATTTTATGATCATCAATTATATTTTAAAAAAATAATTGTAATTTGATTTTGATACGTTTGAATAATATATTACTATTAAATAATATATACCTATTAGACATATAATTGTATTAAAATTTTAAATTATTAGGTGATTCTTTAGATTCTTTCAAGCTTGAAGTGTTTATGGTTAGATGAATTATATAGTTTATTGTATTTTCGTACTATTCAATATTAGAAGTTTATATGCATAAACATAAATTACTTGTAAGTTGTAAAGAACAAAATAAAAATTGAAAGCTAGGTAAGTGATTTAAATAACATTTAATAAAAAATAGAAGCAAAACAAACAATTCATTAAAAATAAAAACCAAACAAGTAACATAGTTGTTCAATCAAATAAAAAAGATAAACATTACAACGATAATGAAAATCAATTGCGAAAAACTAAGGAGCTTCATCGTTGTTGTTGTTAGGTGGTTGACCTTGCAAATGCATGTTCTTCATCATCTGTCGCATATACTCCGACTGTTGGGCTTGAGAGTTTGCAAATCGCTCATTCCATTGATCTTGTCCATGATGCCACTGCTCGTATTGACCATGCCACTGCTCGTATTGACCATGCCACTGCTGGAGGTGACCAAGTTGATCATTCACCCCTACTTGCCACTGCTGTATCTGGCTAAGCTGGTCATTTACCCCCCCCCCCCCCCCCCTGCCAATTTTGAAATTCACCTTGCCATTTTGTAAAATCATCATGCCAAACCTTTTGTTGAGTATGCGCAAATTGCATATGATTCATTTGTTGAGTATGCGCAAACTCAGCAAATTCGCGATCGGTTCGTCTTTGTTGTGGCGGTACTCGCGAAGAACCACTAGCATTTGGATCGAAAGACACTTCAGCCTCAACTCGATACTGAGTAGGTGGATTTGGTGGTTTTGTAAGACCGTTCGCAATATATATCTGATTCAAGTCTTCTCTATGGTGGTTCCATGCCTCTAATTTCTAAATCAACTCTCCATCCCAAGAGTATATTTCCTGCAAACGCAAAGAGTTTCTACCTATAGCACTAGTCGGCCTCACCTTCACCGGAGTGTACATACTCACATCAGCTCCTTTCGAAACAAGCAATTTATTAAATATCATCCCATAAGGTAGTTTATCCGTACCACACCTCGCAGCCATATTTCGAATCATCAAGCTGGGTAAATTAATTATTCCCTGATTTCGAATCATAAAAGCAGTAACAAATGTTTGAATATATGAAAGCTGCGAATCATTGTTACTAGGTGGAAGAAATATACTATTTACCAATTTCAAAGCTAATTTCCCAATACCATCCAAATTACCCCGCATGGCTCGAAATTTACCGCTAATTTCCGGAGCTTCCGCACCAGGACAAGTAAGAATCTCTACCGCTTCTTCGTAAGACAAAGGCCAATCAGCACTCCATATCGTAGGGCGATAACTAATGGGAGGTAATTTATTACCGGTATAGATATCATGGGTTGGAACGGAAAAAAGATCGTAGAAATCAGTTTCAAAAAAACTAATGTCTTTACCATCAATCAAACAATTTATTCCTAAACCTCTTGGATCATTTTCGATTAATCTAGCCGTGGAATAAAACTTTCGCACTAGTTCTATATACCAATCACATTTGAATCTAGCTAGATTCATCCAACCTTGGCCATTAGTAGGCTCAATAAGTTTGAAAATTTTTTGCATACCCTCTATTTGGATCAGTTCCTCGTAGTTCAGAAACATACCGGACCAAATTTTTGTTACACCTCGACCTCCTTGCTGATTACTACGGATGCGAATCTCCCCCTCGGGGCGATGTTCGATAGTCTCGCTCTCCGTTACCTCCTGCTCCATGGTTTGAAACAACATTTCTTCCACCTCTCTCAATTCGGAAGTGGTTGGTTCACTACGTCCACCTTTACGAGCATTCTTTTTTGTTTTCGAAGACATTTGCGAAACCTGAAATTTAAATAGAGTTTGAAAAATATAATTTTTTTTTAGAGAAGTGTAGTAGAGAGAGGGGATAGATTTGTAGTGGAGAGGGAGAGATTTGTAGTGAAAAATATAGGAGGATGTAGGGTGTATTTATAGGGTAATTTTGTGTTTTTTTTTTATTTTCTACTAGCCGTTTGATGACGTCAGCATGACGTCATCAAGCGGACCATCCGGCCACGCGTGCGGATGGTCCGCTTTTGGCCGTTGGTTGAACCGGGGCATCCGGACGATCGTTCGGATGCCCCGGTTCCAATTCGGACCATCCGGATCGATATCCGGATGGTCCGAATTGTCTGTCCGGGCGTCCGGGCGAAACTGTCCGGATGCCCCGGATCATGTGTCCGGACCATCCGGACGCCCATCCGGATGGTCCGGGCGATTATTTTTTTTTTGTTTTTTCGGTTTTTTTTTGGGTCTCCCCTATAAGTAGAGGAGACCCCAACACCAATACTCACACCTCTCAAACAACTCTCTACTTCTCTCTAAATCTATCTATTTGTTCGATAAGTTCTAGAAAACTACAATTAGTTATTTTACTTATTCTACTCCTACGTTCGAAATTGTTTGATTTTTGTTTTTCTGCAAATTGTTTCTTAGTTGTTATTAGTCTAAATTTAGTTGTTCTATCTTGTTATTAGTCTAAATTTACTTGATCTATCTTGTTATTAGTCTAAATTGTGATTTTATTATTAGTATTTTATTGCATATTTGAAAAAAAAAACTGTTATTAGTTTTAAAATGAATTCAAAACGTAGAAATACTGGGATAAACCCACCATCTAATGTGGATCTCAATACCATGGATGATTTTTCTACAGAATTCCCTCACGTTGACACACTCTCCTCCCGCGAAAGTGGTGGTGGAAGTACTAGTGGGGGGAGATCTCGTAAGAAAACATCTTGGATTTGGAAACACTATACTCTATCAGAAGATGGTTTGTTTTGTATTTGTAAAGAGTGCAATAAACGTTATCTTCACGTAAGTGGATCTAGAAATATGGGCACTAGCACTATGGTAAAACATTTATCGAAACATGAAATATATGATCCTACAAAACCTAACCCAACTAATGTTTGCACGAACCCTCAAACAGGTCTTCCTTTTGAGTTTAACCACGATACGTATAGGGAAGCAACAATGATTTATGCAGTCGGTAGTTTACAACCATTTAGTTTTGGGGATTCTTGGAGATACGAAAATTGGATGCAAGTTGGGGTAAACCCACAGGCAACACGCATTCCACGTACCTCTTTGCGATCGCTAGCCTTTAAATATTATTTACAAAGAAAAAAAGAGATTATTCAAACTATGCAGACTTTGCCATGGAATGTTTCGATTACTAGTGACATAGCTACTTTTACTGATTTAGATATGATATGTGTTACCCTCCATTGGATGGACGCCCAATGGGTCCTCCAAAGGAGAATTATATGGTTTGAATCAATTGGGAAGCATACCGCACAAATAATTAGGGAGAGTATGACTGAATGCATGAATGTTTATGGCATTAAAAACAAGATTATGTCTATTTCGTTGGATAATGCATCTTCTAATATTAGTGCTATAACATTTCTTGTACAAGATTGCAATCCCCCTTTTCAAAAATTGTTTCACACCAAATGTTTATGCCACGTACTTCAATTAATTGCGAAAGAAGGAATACGTAAGGTTCAGGGTGATTATATTACCCCTATAAAAAATGGGATCCTATTTTGCTCGACATCCGCTGCTAAAAAAAGAGCTTTTAAAACACTTGTTCTTTCAAATGGGAAAAAATATAAGAAACTTTTATTAGATGTCGAAACTAGATGGAATTCTACTTACACAATGCTTGCACGTGCGCATGTTTTTAAAGAAGAGATATCGACGCTTTATAATACATATCGTGAAACACCAATTGAACCAGATCATTGGAAATTTTGTGCACACATGTTAAGATTTTTAAGACTTTTTAAAGAAAACACCCTAACCTTTTCTTCACAAAATCAACCTAATGCTCATTTGGCCCTTTTCACGATTGCTAATCTTGCCATGCATATGGATGAATTTAGATCACATTATGCATGCGTAGACATGGTGCCTGGAATGGAATATAAGTTCACAAAGTATTTTCATCCAATCCCTGATAGTTATTCATTTGCTTGCCTTTTAGATCCTTTTTCACGAAAAGAAAAATTTGAATTGCTAGTTGATTGCTTTTATAAATCTGTACGGTTTCCTACAGATATACCACCGACCGAACCAATTGACCCTCAAGGGTATATTAGCGGTATATATGATAGTTTGTATAATATCTATGATAAGTATGCTGCAAGATATAGATCAAATACATCTACAAATGTAAGCAGTAGTAACAATAGGGGTAGAGGGAGAAGTACTAACTATGTTCAGTTGGCAATGTTACGAAACAATGTTACAGAAACCCCTCAATCTGATAATGAGTTGTATAGATATTGGACCACTAGGTTTGATTTTACGAATTATCAACACCAAGGTATTGAAGATATCATACGATGGTGGGGTACCAAAACTGAAGAGTTTCCTATTCTTTGCAGGATTGTTAAAGAGATTTATGCTATACCTATGTCTACAGTTGCAAGTGAGTGTGCTTTCAGCCAAGCGAGGTTGCAATACACGACTAAGAGAACAAGATTGACGGGCAAAGCACTTGGAGTGCTTGTGGCAGTTAAGGATTGGACAGCGGCGGATAAAAGGATGCAAGACATAGAGTTCAGAGACGAAGTGAACGTAGACGACATCTTCGAAGATTATCCGGATGATTACGAAGATATACTTGAACAAGAAATTGCGGAAGAAAACGAAGATGATGACGAAGATTTTACTTACGAAGAAGACGAAGCTGGAGATGAATGATGTTTGTAATAGTTTTTTGCTATTTTGTATTGTAATTTGAAAACATTTGTACAACTCCTGGCCCGCACGAGTATAAACTGTGAACGGCTTAATTATCCAAATATGACTTTACCTTTTATTATAATAACAACAACTGTATTATGAAATACTTATAACTTCATAAGATCTAATTTTGGTTTAAAAAATAATAACAAACACTTGTAAAATTTAAAACCAAATCACAATAGTAATCAAAATGTAATATTAAAATTATAACCATAGAATTTGTAATATTTTAACATGATAAGATATAGTTTTGGTTTGTATTAGATATAGAAACATAATAATAATATTCAAAATATGATAATAACATAAGTAATATTTAAAATTTTGGACTATATAATAATTACAACACTTAAAATATTAATAACTAAAACAAATTAATATTAACAAAAATGTAATAATAATTCTATAATAATATTCAATCTCAATATTTTTTAAATATAACATTTTAGTTATAAAATAAATAAAATCAGCATAATATTTACCAATAAACCGCCGGTTTTTTACAAATAAACCGTGGTTTCGCAGTCCTGCCAGGTTGCGGTCCTGCCGGGTTGCGGTCCTGCCGGGTTGCGGTCCTGGCGGGTTGCTCCTTATGCGGTCCTGGCGGGTTGCGGTCCTGGCGGGTTGCGGTCCTGCCAGGTTGCAGTCCTAATGGGCCAGTTTCGCAGGTAGACCGCCAGTTCTTAAGCGGGTTGTCAGCTTTGAACCGTGGTTCCTGAACCATTAGACACCTCTAATCATCATACAGAAAGAGAAAAGGTTAAGCGAGCAATAGAAGAGGTTAACAAACTTTATATAAAATAGATAGTCCAAAAGACTACTAGCGGACTTTTGAAAGTCCAGACATTATATGTACCAAAATGGGTAGTCCAGAGAAACTAACGTGCTTCTGAAAGTTTACGGACAATTTGTCATTAAATTTAATAGTTTGTGGACGATCTACTTTTCAAACCCGATATTTATCTTTATGATAGTAAGGTTGCAAGCCATGTGATCTCCATGTAAATAACGACGAAAAACATAGAAAGGGAGCCATCTACAATGATACATACGAGAACAGGCTAATAAACCAAGCACAACTGAAAAGCGTGAGTGGCCACACAAGATGTGATACTGAGTCCTGACTTAAAATCTCAAATTAGCGAACTAGTTAATAAACCAAACCCAGCTAAAAGGTGTACGAGGCCACTCAAGAGGCCATATTGAGTCTTGACTTAAAATGTCAAATAAGTGAACATTGTTAATAAACCAAACCTAATAAGGCCTTGCAAGAGACCATACTGAGCCTAGAATTCAAAAATTCAAATTAGCGAACATGGTTAATCAACCAAGACTGGTTAATAAACCATGCCTATAAGGTTACACAAATGGTCATACTGAGCCTAGACTTACAAAGTCAAATTAGTGAATTGGTTAATCAACCAAACCAGCAAAGGCTACGCAAGAGGTCATACTGTGTATTGACTCACAAGTCATATAAGTATATAGATTCGGCAAAGCACGAGTCGACTACAACATAACATAGTCAACACAAAAGCAGTACAACTAAATATATTCCTTACTTCATCCTTCAACAAAGACTTGAGGGCTACTTATCCATATCCAACTAATAATTGAAACATGCCGAAGAAACATGTAAACCCCTAGTAGCATACTAATTGTTAGTTTTACTCTTTCCCTTTAGATAAATAGATATTTTTACCCCTAAGGGAGGTTTTAGCTGGAAAAAGGGTTTTAACGAGGTAGGAATAGTTATGTATGAACAAGATTATAGACATCTCTGATAGCAGTTCGGTTAAGAAGGTTAAACTGACCAAGCTTTAATACTTTTAAGAGTCTAGCCGACATGGCTAGCATTATTCATTCAACATAAAAAATTACACCTCGATAAAAAAGATAAATGAAGACAAAACTACGACGATTGATAAAATAAAAAAATCAAGCTTCTTGAAAATACAAAAAAGAATAAAACGATTATACTATCCAAATCTTATATTTGAGCATTGTATAGTCCTTAAGTTTCACTATATTCCAACTCAAGGACTATAGGAGAATCATGAAAATGATATATTCCGTATATAATATCCGGATAATAATAAATCAAGAATTATATTATTATTATAAATATTATTATAAGTATAGAAGAACATTATTATAATTTATTACACGTAACAAAACGTTACTTTATATTGATTACTTCAAATATGCAACAGGTGAAGATAAATATGGCGAGAGAAACTTTAGTATATTGTATAAATAAAAGCAGAGCTCCTAGTATAAAGATCGAACCATCATTCATACATATATACTATTACTCTATTTTATTCTTTATTATATTATTTTTATCTTTTATATCTCTTATTTTTATTATCTAGAAAATTATGGTATTTGATTAAGGTTTTATCTTATCATAAAGAAAGAAATAAGAGTAAAACATGGAGAAGAGTATATCACAAAAATGGAAGGAGAAACATTAGAGAAGGAGAAAAAGAAAATGATAAAATAGGGTTGAAGATAGAGATTAATACAACCAACTAATAGCAAACGAAGGACCAACATTTTTACGAAGAGAGGAAAATGAAACAAAAAAAAAATAAAAGGAGGGAAATAAAATTTATTAGAGAAGAGAAAAAATAAAATAAATTTAATTGTTGTTAATTCGTTATATTTGGATATATTATGTAACAAAATATTATATTCATTGTAAATCCATTATAATAACCAATCCGAATTTGATTTTACATGTCAAAATATTCTCCATTGTTAATTTCTTACAAATTCATTTCTCTAAATAATTGATTAGCAATGGATTAAATGAAGGATTTTAAAAGGTTGTTTCTCTATTATTGGATCATAATGCATGAAGAATACATATCATAGTGTTCCTAATACATAAGAGGTTATGTACTACCATTGACAAGAGAGTTGAATAAGATTTTGATCCAAAAGTGTTGTTCAAGACTCATAGTGCTTTGATCTTGAGTTTGAGGGATTATGTACTTCAAGAGATATCTCAAGAGCCTACGTAGGGATATGTAATTGAATGTAAGTTATTTTCATTAAAAGGCCCACGCAAATGAATGGTAGTAAGAAGATCCAAAGACTGTTGGATGATTTTAATATAATCATTCTTGATTTGAATGCGTATGAATTTAAGGTAGACAATGATGATCAAAGAATAATCCTTTTGAGCTCCATGTTGAAGGTGTATGAGCATTTTTTTGACATTATGCTCTATGGAAAAATATCCCCTATGCTGTCCAAATTAATTCCCCAAAGTTAAAGACAACCTTAATTCTATTCAAATGTTAGAAAATAAACGATTTGAAGAGTGACACAACTGGTCTCATACTAAATGTGAGGAGAAAACTTGAAATGAGATATTTAAACAAAAATAGAGGAATCTCTCAGTTCAAATCTAGGATATCTTTGAGTGGTTCCAGGGTAAAATATTGGTTGTGTAATAGTGAAAGTCATATAAGTAAGAACTGCTCAGATATGAGAAATGAAGATAGCCATCCGAAGTTTAAAGTCAGAGATGCATCAATGGTCTTATATGAGAATGAATATACTGATGTCTTAAGAAATTCCACTTGCTGGTCCAATGAAAATTGGGTTCAAGAGAAATGGGTTTGAAGAATTGAGATTGTTAGTTGGTGGTAAGGTCATTTTTGAGAATGTTAAAACCTGTGTTATGAAGTGAATGAGGAACGTATGCCTCATGTTTTCTACACTACCTGAGAAAGTAATAACAAATATAAGGTATTCTCCAAAGTTAAACGTAATATTATCTATATTGAAATTTTAGATGAGGAAGGGTTTATTATAAGGGTGAAGATGATATACTCAGGATTCTGCAAGGCTCACTAGTTATTATAGAAGTCTATATGATTAATAGTGTTTTAATTTTTGAAAGAACTATAGTGGCTAGAGGTATGTTTATTGTTACAAGAGATTCAACCAAGATGTGACATATGATCTTAGGGCATGTGAGTGAGAAAATATTAAATGAACTTAACAAATAAGGGTTTGTTTGATGGTAACAAAGTATATAAGTTAAACCTCTATAAAAACTAGCGTTGGGTAAAAATATGAGGTTAAGTTCATGCATAGAAACCTTAAAACTTGTGGTGTTCTTGAATATGTTCATTCAAACTTTTGGGAATTTCAAAACATCTTATAATGGAAGGTATCAAGAATTTTATGTCTATGATTTAATAACTATTTCATGAAAGTATACTTATACTTTTGAATACCAAAGATGGATAATTTTATGTTTTAAGACCTAGAAAAAACTGATGGAAAAGCAGGTTGAGAATTTATTGAAGGAGTTAAGGACTAGGAATAGACTCAAATATGTGAATGAACTATTCACTAGATATAGTTCTAAACTTGAAATTTTAGACACAAAACCTTGAAAGGAACTCCCCAACAAAGTGGTTGTATTGAGAGAATGAACTAAACTTGCTAGAAATGGTAAGGAGTATGGTTTTGACAGGTGAAATGAGCTAAGTAATTTGGGGAGATGTTGTTAAGACAACTACATACATCATAAAAAAAACCCATCTTCGGCGATGAAGTTTGAATATCCAAGAAAAAAATTGAATGTAAAGAAATTGGTGTTTAATCATTTGAGAGTGTTTGTATATGCTGCCTACGCACATGTGAAGCAAGACAAGCTTTAGCTGAGGGCACATAAATATTTGTTTATTGGCTATCTAGAATGATTAAAATGGTATAGATTATAGTGTATGACACCTGAGAGTCATGAAACTTTGATTATCCAAGATGTGGTATTTAATGAAGAAGTTATTCCATTATTGAAGAAGGTGGAAACAAAGCCTATCACTTCCAATAAATGATGTGTATTTGAGATGAGGTTTGGACATGAGAGTGAGGCAGATGATGCTTCAACCGTACATGATTTCAAACTTGGTACAAGTTCAGATCATGTACAGGAAGTTCATCCATTGAATGATTTAGACAATAACTGAGAGATTGATGTTCCAAAACCTTCAGATGTTTGGACAGAAGAGCAACATGATAAAAGTGACAGTTATCAATTAGTGATGGATACAACATGCAAACCTAAGAATCTTGCATTGATGTACGACTTTGCTGATATTATAGCTTATACTTCACCGATTGAGATATATTAATATGTTATTGAGCCCCAATAGTTATCATGATGCTACGAAGAGTAGTGATAAGCCAAAGGGTCAAAAAGCTACGAGAGAAAAAATGAATTCTATAAAAAAGAATGACATCTAGATTCGTGTGAAGCAACCAAATGATCTGAAGATTTTACGGTGAGAATGGATATTCAAGAAGAAACAATGTACCCACTAGGTTAATTATCTAGGTATAAAGATAGACTGGTGGCTAACGACTGCATGCAAAAAATGGTGTTGCTTTCAATGACTTTTTTCATCGCTTGTAAAAAAACCTCAATAAGAGTTTTATTGTCAATTGATGCTAGATTTGATCTTTTATTAGATCAAGTAGATGTTTCTACTGCCTACTTACATGGTAAACTATAGTATACTATCTTCATGAGTTAGTCTTAAGGTTTTGAATAAGGGAATAAAAGAGATGTGTGCTTGTTATTGAGATCCCTATATCGACTGAAATAGTCGTCGAAGTAGTATAATAAGTTATTTGAAATTTTTATGAGGCCCGTCAAGTATGAGAGATTCCGTTATGAAAAATGCGCCTACTTTAACATGAAAATACACATGAAAATAAAAAACTTATTATTTTTGTTTATAGATTACATATTGATAATCGGAAATAGTAAGAAGATGATTGATATTATGAAGATCCACTTAAATGAAGAGTTTGAAATGAAAGATATGAGATAGGTTAAGAAGATACTTGGTATAGAAATTAAAGCGCATATATTTAGAGGGTATATATTATTAACTCAATAATATTATATACATAAGGTTCTCAAAACGTTTGGTATGTCGGAAGCCCCGGAGCTTGGAAATTCCATTGGTTCCTATTTAAAACTTAGTGCCACTTGAGCACCAACCAAATTAACAATGGAAATTTCATACACGATATAATTTATTCTTATTTCATTGGAAGCATTATTTCTGAAATGATATGTACAAGACCCGATCTAGCATACCTAATTAGTATTTTGAGAAGATTTATGACAAATATGTGGAAGTATCACTAACAAGCCATGAAATGACTCATGAGATACGTAAAAGGTTTGTTGAAGTATTTGAACAGTAATTAATTCACTGACTATCCATTTTCGTGACAAATAGTCCCTCGACTAGAAAATGTTTGGTTTTAGTCCACTGACTATCCATTTTGGATAATGTTACTCCGCGTGTGTTGACTATCCATTTTTATGACAAATAGTTTATCGACTATTTATTTTTATGACAAATAGTTTATTGACTATCCAATTTCGATAAAGTTAGTCCTTTTACTATCCATTTTCAAGAAAGTTTATCCTCTAAACATGCATGATGGACTAAATTTATCCAAAATGGACAGTCAAGGGACTAAAGCTAGACAGTTTTTAGTCAAAAGACTATATGTCACGAATATGGATAGTTAAAGGACTAAAACCGAATGTTATTATAGTCGATGGACTATCTTTCACGAAAGTGGATAGTCAATGGACTAATTATTGTTTAAAGCTATTTATTTAAGTTTTTTTTAATATTATAATCAGAGGTACAAGGCTGATGACATGCTGAATTGGTAATTAACTTTGATTATGTAGATAAATTTGACATTAAGAAGTCGATTTCATGTTATTTATTTATTATGGTTGGAGGAATGGTGAGCTGAAAATCATGTATTTACAAAGTCGTTTCCTTGTTATCTATGGAAGCCAAATATATGGCTAATACTAAGAAATCAAGAAAAACTTATGGTTGAAAGTATTTTTAAGTGAAATCACTAGTATAAAGCAAGAAATTCTCATGTTCTATGATAATATTAGTTTCTTCACTTGAAGAGGAATCCAAATTTACATAAGAGAACTAAGCACATGGATATCAAGTTTCACTTCATCCGAGATGTGGTGGAGAGAGATCAAGTGAAGGTGGCAAAGATTGCAAGTGTTGAAAATCATATAGATTATCTGACCAAGATCTTACTGGTTTTGAAGTTCACACCTTGCATAAGACTTTTACAAGTCTAAAAAGTAGGTGAACTGAATATCTTTAAATAGTAGTTCGAACATAGAGGTAATGAATATTAGAATAGTTGGATGTAGGCTTAAAATTACTTGAAGAAGAAAATAGAAAGACTTAGGTGTAGAGACTCGAATTACCGTGACTTAAGGGCATGAACTGACGAGACTCTAAAGCTTATGAGGATGACTCAACCAAGAATTAGGTGCTGATATGTTTGCTGGAACATAATGGAGAAAACTCTAGTAAGAAATATGTATAAAAATCTGCTGGAACCAAAGTGAAGGATCATTACATGGTGGAACTTAGGTGTATGGAATTACGTGTCAAAGCTTATGAAGATACTTTAATGTCTTTGAATGAGATTGGGTTTCCTATTATGGGAAAATATGAATTGTTTCCAAAATCAACCATGTTCTAATTACCATTGATATGAGTGTGCTTGGATGCTGGTCAATATAATATAGGTATCGGTGATGTTAGATGCCACAAGTCAGTGGAACTAACTGTTCGATAGTATAGGTATGTACATAAGTTAGGGTGATCAGCATTATTACCTTTTGGCTATTTGTGAGAGCAAAATGTCAGATGTTATCGTGATTTTAAACTATTATGTCACCCATATTTGGTATCATAAATAGTCTAGAAGAAGTATGAAGCAAAGTGTAGATGAGTAGCGAAGAAGCCGAAACAAGTAGTTATGGAATAAATAAAATACTTTTATGGGTTTTAGAGAGAGTTGTAGGATATGAAATATCTTAAGAGTAAGCACTAAGAGAAACTTTGAAGAGTCATACTTCCTTCTGTAAGTCGGAGAAACTTTGGAACTAAAGAAGAGTTATTGTTTTATTAGTGTTTGAAAGTTTAATTGTAATCTTCATCTATATGAAATCACTATCTGTTGCCTATGGATATAAGATTTATTCACAATCCAAATCACGTGTGTTTGATATTTTTGTCTATCTTTGTTCACTTTGAGTTTAGAAGTAGAAATATCTGGAGCTCTAGTTAATTTCAACCATAATTTTAGGGAGTTAAATAACCACGAAGTTAAGTGTAGACCTATTTTCAAAACTTGCACCATCCTAGCCCAAAGTCTCGACTAACTTCTGAAATGTTTGATATTGATTTCTGTTGAATCTCATTTTCAACATTCTTGTTTAAGAGTTTCTCTCAACATATAATTTATTATATATAACTAATTTTTTTAGTTCTTTAAAAAGTTGGGTTATTTGAAAATATTAAAAAAATTAGAAGTGTTTTTTTATTAATAATAATGGTATTACACCCAAAGGTACCTGAATCTAACTTTTAATATTACCTACTTAATACCTTTTTTTTGTATTTGACTCCCACTTAATATTCAAATTTCTAATAATATCCTAAATACCACCAACCAACTATATCAGTTTTTTTCCCAAAGAAATCTTATTTTAGAGAGAGAAACATATAATAACCTTAAACATTTTTCAGCCATTCTTTCAAATATAACAACTTTTCAATAAAAAGAACATTTTTGGTATCTCGATTTCACTACATTATTTATTATTCTTTCTGATTTGGTGAGTGAATACGAAGAATATATTTATGTGAGATTTGGTTTCACTTTCAGTTTCGTGTGAGATTCAATTTCGAGAGAATACGAAGATCAAATTTGTATATGATTTGTAAGAGTAATTTTTCATTTTTTTTCTTTTGCTAATTAGTTAGAACTCATGTATTTCTATTAATTCTTGAGTGGATAGGTACTTTTAGGTTTTGAAATTATTGGGAAGTGTATTTTACAATTTCCAGGTAGGTTTTGGAAGATGTGAGACGTTGGGGGTAAGAAGATGCGAGACATTAGACATATTAGACACGAGAGTTGCACAGTTACTGAAGAGGTAAAAAAACATTCATCAATCATGCCAAAAGTATTTTATATTTATAAAGGAAAGAAAGAGTTCGTTAGAAATAAGAGAGAGTTATTTAGAGAGAGAAAGTAATTAAATTTTAAAATTTAGATAAATAATACAAGTTTAAATAACCAATACATCTTCATTTGCAGGTATATGCGTATAAATGGCCTATATCCTTATTTGTAGGTATACTGACTCATAATATAAAGTAAAATGTATCTATATATTACTCACGTAAATACCTTTATATTTCTACCACTATCCAAATATTCTATCATCATCAGGACTTCTTCTAGTTTTTGAGTTGGAATATCAAAAACTTAAAGACTATAAGTCTTTAAGTATATTTGGATAGTGTAATCTTCAAGTTATCTCTTCTTCATGCTCAATGCTAACTTGTATTGCAGTCGATAATTTTTGAATTCCTTCATCTTCATGTTGTTTTTAATGTATAAAAAACTTATGTAAAAACCTAAATTAATAAATTATAAATAAAAAATATTTAACTCTAACCACTTAGTTTAGTATTGTTGAAATATTGACTTGATTATGATCTCACTTGTTAAGTTAAATATCTCTCTTATCGTCATCAACTCATTACCATTGTCTTTTATTCACAGCGTATTGTCTAACATTTTCTCTTTTTTTAATGCCCGATGCTACTATCTTTTACCGATACCTTTACTTGTTTATTTTGTAGAGGTTTCTTTCTACCTGTTATTTTGAACCTCCATCTAGTCGAAACTTTAATGATAGATTTAGTCAAATTTTTTACCTTAATGATATGAATCTTTACCATTTTATATCCGTCATTTGAAGAACATATGAAGATCATCCTTTGGACGATATACTTAACCGTTGCTTTGTAACCATCGTCTGAAAACAGATTGAGAACATATTCTGATATTGATTTTGAACCATCATGTTTAGACCGTATGGAGACGATATTGGATGCTGATTTACTTTAGAACCATCAAGAACCTTCACTTTGGATACCATTAAAAATATTAGAAAAGTAGCATGATCTCTTACTATTTTGAGATAGACTTGGTTTATAACCATGTTTTCTTTGGCTGTGGTACTTGGCCATTTATGATTTAATAGCTAGGCATGAATTATAATTGTGATCGCAACTTAAGGCCTTTATAGCCCGACCTTTACTTCCCTAGTGTGTCCTTTTACTATTTTCAGCTAGACTTGGCTTATAGTCATATTTGATTTAATTGGATGTATAATCACTTAAAAGTTTTAGCTAGGCTTTTCTTGCAACCATGTTTACTTATTAGTTATAATTTTCTAAATTATATCGCTTTTTTTATTAGTGGTTCACCTTCAGTTGGGGAAACTTCACAAATACCATCACTTGGAAACTTTCTTTAATAACCATCTGTCGAGAAACCATTACAAACATGAGAAACCATCACTTTTGAAACCATCATAACCCTTTCATACCATCACTTTAAAAACTATTAACTGTATAACCATCATCTAGACTATATGCCCCCCATTCCGTCAATAAAATTCAAAATATTTATTCAAGGACTTATAACTACTGACGAAAATACTGAACACATTTGTCATTTTTAAGGCTCATTGGACGACCTCTTCTTTGTTGACATAAAATTTCACATTAAACTACTTATGAAAAATAATATAAAATCCTTATATCTATGTTAATTGTAATGGAAAGATCTTCTTAAATGTATGTATGATGATAAAGTTTACTTAAACAACTTCACGATGAAAACCTTTATCGACAAAAAAAATTTGACAGGGAATCTGTCGAACAAATAACTTTACGACGAGAAATGTTTCCTACAAAATAATTTGACGACGAAAAAAATGTGTTAAATTGATTGTTATAAAATTTACAGACCATCTTACAAACTGTAATAGTAATTGAAATGGTTACTAATGCAGTATAAATAAATAAATATGTAGATGATTCTCATATGTTGCCTCCGTTTATCATGGAAAGTTACAAAGAACTAGTTGGGATTGAGGTTGAAAACATGAGTCATTTGCAAAATTGGTAGATATATATCAAAATACATCTATGGATTCTTTTGCTCAAATCAATCTTCTATGAACCAATGCAATGATACATTGAAACCATATAAACATGCTTTTGTGGGACTTGATGAGTGTACTAGTTTAGATGGCATCACATAAATTTATTCCAATTTCCGGAATCAAAGTTTGAGTGACAAGTCAAGAATTTTAGACATTACTACTTCATCCATTTTGTGGAATATCATTTATAGTTTTGGAGGAAATTGAACATTAATGTATTTACATGCAGCAAAATTCCAAATATTATATACGAGACATAACATCGATCATATTTAAAATTTGTTGGACGTGTTGTTGGAAAATCTTTATTATATTTCATATTTTCCTCACGTATTCCAGAAATTTTGAAAAAATAGTGCATGTAATATCATTTGCTCACTTATTTGCAAAGTCAATATGGGATCACAGAGGAGTTCATCGCTAGTTTTTATGTTAATTGCACTATTCTTTTACCAAAATTTTCCGTACGATTTTCAGTTTGCCAACATACACCATACAAATTTCATATATGTATTAACATCTTATAATGGCCATTATATTTACAGTATCATAACATATTTTAATACTTACTGACTATTTAGAAATACAACAATAATATTTATAACTCATATATCTTTATCATAATTGAAGTAGCAAGTTAAGTTTTGAACATAATCATCAATAAAGAAAAAACAACTTAAATTTCTAACACAGAATTCTAGAAATAACAATTTACTTTATACAATCACAAAACTATATGTTATTTTTCAGGTTCTGATCAATGCAAAATTAAGTCACTATACATGTGAATCGAAGGTTCTTATATGTGCATATGAACATAAACTACTCAAAATCAAGTTATTGTTACAAGCTCATACTATACGAGACTTAGAAATAAATATTAAATATACACAAACATTGTGATAATATTAAAATAAATATGATGAATATCAATGTATGACCTATGCATATGAATATAAAACATGTATAAAGAATATATTAATCATAAAAAACATAGTCTTATTTAAGCAAAAAATTATCATTATCGTTATCTGAATTAGATTAAGAACTAATAATCATTGCAATTACTAATAAGCTAAACATTGAATCCTTCATATATCCCTATTTGTCAATAATCGATACATAAATTTTAATCAAGAATCAATCATAAATAAAAAAAAATCATAAACTAATCACTAAAGAATAATGAAAAAGAAATTTCTCAAAGAAACGGTTAGAGAAGGTGACCTCTTACTGTTTTTAATACAATTTTGCTTGATAAAAATCACTTTCGGAAGAGATTGGAGAAACATCCGATCTTGAATAATAATCTAAAGAAAGAGTTTTTTTTAGAAAGAAGGGGTAATTGTTTAGTGAGAGAAAACAAATAAAATTGTAAAATTGGAATAAATGAGATAAATATCTATTTTGGGGGTGATTCTCTTGTATATATTGTATATATCAAGTATACAAGTGTAAAATACTAGTACACCCTTATTTGTGGGTATACTGGTATAAATAATGAATATATGTTTATTTTTAGGTATATTGACTCATAAAACAAACTAACACGCGCGCGCGCGCACACACACACACATATATATATATATATATATATATATATATATATATATATATATATATATATATATATATATATATATATTATAAATGCCCTTATATTTCTACGACTATCAAATATTATATCCTCATCAGTTACGATACGTCTTGCATGCGAGACATGTGTATGCATTATAATGTTAATACAAAGACTATATAAAGTAAATGTGAGATTATAACAAGTGTTGTATGAGAGATACAAGACATTTTCATGCATAATAGTTTTGATAGATGCGAGATTACAGTAAGTAGAGATGCAAAACTATAACAAGTATTATATGATATATGCGAGACATGCGCATGCATCATATATGTGAGACCTCTTTATTCTCTCGAGTTCGAGATGCAAGACACGTTTGGTATAAGGTTTATAGATGTGAGACTAGACATTTATCGTATGTGAGATGCAATAGTCGTAGTATTCTACTGAGTGATGCTAGACCATATTAAGTTTTAAAATGTTATATTTGCTGCTAATCATTTTTGAACTGTGTAATCAAGGTAACCAATATCTAGACCTCAAGTTTGTATTTTTAAACATCTTGGTCAAACCGAAATTGTTTCTCTTAGTTAGTTTGCAGACTTTACACGTATTTTAAGGTATTTTGAAAGTAGATGAATGTGTTGGTTAAAGGTAATTACAATATAACCTATCATTTTGGTGATAATAAGAATTGTTTATTTACAAATGTTGCCGATTTTGTGGGTTTGCTAGCACTATTTGATGATGAGCTACTAAAAAGTGTTAGTTTTAATATAGAACAGTATGGGGTTGATCTGTTTTTTGAAGAAACTCGTAGAGAATCTATATTAAGTTTATTTGAAACCTAAAATAATGAATTAATTAGGAGAGAGTAGTTATGTTGTAAATTATTTTGGAAAAATGAACTGCTGATTAGGTTGATCAGATTACATGTGTTGGGTAAGTTTTTATGAAGGTGATGCAACTCTAAGGTTAACTTTATGTCGTAATAGTTTAAAGTATGGTATTTGTTTCAAATATATGCATAATAAAAGATATATAATAAATTCTTATTGCGAAAATAGAGTCTCAAAGTGATGTAAATGAAGCCTTTATACGCACTTGGCACGTTACTAGTTTCATGTTCATCAAGAGGTTTGTTGAGTTATATACTTGTATCACTGGTTTTCACAAAGAGAGTACAAAGCAATTGACATCCAGTTTGATTGCTAATGAGATTCAAGATTTTATTAGATCAAAAAATTAATTTACAGTGATGAGGGTAAAATCATTTACTAAACAAAAACTACGATTTAAATATCTTTTATCATCTCTCATAATTGTTTTAGAGAAAGCTACGAAGGGAGGTTTTAGAAATAGTTCTACTTCATATAGTTTAATTAAGGGATATTTCAAAAGATTGAAGATTATTTATATTACGAGTGACTATCATATGGAATATACTTTGGGAAATAGCTTCAGGCAGTATTTCATAACATTCAGGTCTTGTCTTCAAGGTCTTCGTTCTTTCCATCTATTTTTATATAACGAGGAAAGGTTTTTGACCAACAAGCATACATAAGTATTGTTTTCTGCCAGAAAAAGATGGTAAAAATAGTAAGTTTTATGTGTGAGACTGTCTTTTTTATGCAATTATGTTTTTAATATTATTTGTTTTTAAAGACGCGAGACTAGACGATTTTTCTTGTGTTACATGCGAGATTAGTTTATTTTTTGTATTCGAGAAACGTGAGGAATCATAATTTTTGCATAACATAGGTGTGAGACCATAATGTAACATATATGATATATGCAAGACCAACATATAATATAGCGCAAGATACAAGATCTTAATATTTCATACATGATTCATGTGAGACCAGTATATAGTATCTCATATATGCTTCATGCGAGACACAAAATATGAATTTATATGTGAGAGATGTGAGATAGACTAAATTTTATTATGCGAGACGTGAGCAAATATAATTGTACGAACTATATACAGATAAATACGAGATATATTAAGTTTGTATAGGATAAACGCGAGACTAGTATATAATATAAATCCATAATGCGAGACCAACATATAATATACATGTGAGATGCGAGAACTTAGGTATTTCATAAATGCTTCATATGAGAGCAATCTATAGTAGCTTCCTTTTAAAAATTCGTGAGACATATGATCTTTTGTGTGTAAGATACGAGATAGACCATATCAATCATGCGAGTGGTGAACAAATATAATTGCAAAACCTATATTAGAATAGTTGAAAGATGTGATAGATATGATACTAGTTTATTTTATTTTCAGGTATTTTTCATGTTGCATTTGGTATTGTTGGGGTTGAAGATACTAACAATCGGTTTTGGTTTCTAAAGAGTTTTGAAACCTCATTCGTTAGAACATCCAATCATATCTATTTCAGATCATCATTTATGTATTATTAATGTTGTTTATGCCTTGTATTTAAAATTTTATCATGACTATTATATATTTTATCTTGTTGGGGATCTAAAGTATGCTCTCACTTGTACATAACATAATTTGAATCTGGGATGGTTTTTAAGTTTAAACAATGTGCTTATGCTCTAAGGATAGACATGCTTAATGAAAAACTTGAAAATTTTATTAGTGAATGAGGTCATAAAATTATTATTTTTTTGATAATTTAATTTGGGACAAATATGACCAAGCATTTGTTAAATAGAAATATGGTGCTATGGCATCTTCTCTGACCAAATCTTTTAACCATTAGATTAAATATCTATATAGTTTAAATTTCACAACGTTAGGCGGATGGGCTATATTGGAGCAATAAATTATCTCTTGAGTATAAAAAAAAGGTTAGGATCAATGTTGAAGCAGGTTGTCCATGGCTAGTTTGTAAGTATTTGACAGTGATATACAATTTTTTTTAAACCTGTTATGTTGTTAATTTAATGGATTTGAAATGTTCTTATGGCGCTTTGCAAAAATATTTCTTTATGTGGTGGCATGATTTTGATGCAATACATTTGACTCGGGATGATCGATCCCATATATTAAGAAATTTCATAGTGCTAACTATTATAGGGTAACTTATTCTTTTAGCATATATGCTTTAACTAATTTTGGTGAAAGATTAATCTCTAATGATTCGTTGGAAATTTTGCCTTATAACTTGAAAAGACAAGTTGGCATGCCTAAAAAGAAACATATTCCTCTTAGAGGAGAAATATTAACCTGAAAGATGAAATGTAGCTATTGTTCAAAGTTCAAGCATAATCGACGGACTTGTGAATAATTTTTTTAAATGTTTGGGATTAGTTTTTTAGGTGTTGTATTTTTAATTTCACTCCTTCATTTTATGTGTTTGGAATACTGTACTTTTTATGTTATAAAGTGTTTGTTATTGTTTTATTTAATTCGAAACAAGTTACATTTTGTTCAAATTAGATCTGTGACCAAGTAATCGTACTTTCAAGAACAAGTTTAGTATTATGGATAGATGCGAGACTATCTTTACATTTATGACTAAATGTCAAGGTTAGTATTATGAAGAGATGAGAGACTAACTTAAGGTTATGGCCAAATGTGAGACCCATTTTATTATTATGAGGATGCAAAATTTAGCATTATGGAGAGATGCGATAGTATATTTAGAGTTATGGACAGGTGCAAGAATATGTTTATCTGTTATGTAATTTTTTAGAGAATAGAGTATTCTCGAGATATGTGAGATTATCAATAAAGGCATAAATGACCTGATATATTATTATGAAGATTTGCAAGACATGTTATAGGTTTTATGCGAGAACAATTGTATCATGTATGGTTATAGTACTCTAGTTTCATGGTTAATATGAGATGTGAGACTCCAACAAATACAAATGAGAGATACGAGACTACTACAACTAATACATGTGATACTCGAATAAATACTACAAATGAGACTACTACAACTAAACGTGTGAGACTATGGAAAATAACACCTCAAAGACTATTACAATTACAACATGATGGACTGCTGCAACTACAACATTCAAGATTGAAGAAAATAAGATGTGGGATGGCAACAAGTATAAAGGAGACTAGTGTCAATACTACATGCGATACTAGAACAAATACTACACGAGAGACTACTCGATAAAGCTATACCCTATAAATTTTGTAAATTCCTTATAATGAAGAAGTAAGCTTATACCGAATACTAAAAAAATGGTAAATTACAGGTAGTCCAAGGAAACTAAAAGACCAAGTGAACATTGACAAGATAAAGGTCACAAGCTACTAAACGAGGGTCATAAATATAATTCGAGCCAATAAAAGACAAAGCAAACATGTGCAAAGAAAAGATAATAAATGAAATACCGAGACAACTAAATGTCAAACCTAACATATACATGACGAGGGTGACAAGCACTACTTCACGAGGGAAACGATCTACCAGACGAGGATGCAAACCGAGCATAGAAATTGGATCCTTGAAAAATTATTTTATGATAACATGTGTCATCATGTTATATATTACCTTGAAACATGTTTATGTATTTATTATGATACACGACCAAAATTTAAGGCACACTAACATATTCAAAGTAGGATATATATATATATATAGTGTATGGTAAGGAGTATAAATAAGGATAAAACCCTCGATAGAAGATGACATTCTGATATATAAAAATTACTAGACTTATAACCATTTTTGTTCTCGATCAATCCTTAGTATCTTGGCATTGTATTTGAGAAGGAATTCTCATATCACCACTAACTAAAACATGCGAGACATATGTAAGACTTAGTTTAATTTAAAATATACTTAAGTTTACAAAATATTTTTTTTCCTTACTTAAAAATATATATTACTTAAAAAATACTTCAATTCTTACTTACAAAAAATCACATCATAAAATACTGATGTTTAGATTTAGCGAAATATATTTCTTTAGTCATCATTTAGGTAAAAATAAAACATATCCTCTCTCATCAACACACACATGTCTTTATTATATTTATGACAAACATAACCATTCTCGATAAACTCTCTTGTGTATTTACAAATAAAAATGCCATAGTCAATTGCTCAATTTTTTTATTGTGGGATATATTTGATTGAAAATATCATATGTTTTTATATTTTTGGTATGATATTTTTTTCCATAAGGTTACCGCACCTGTAAACAAGGTTAAAATAAACAAAATAATAAATAGGTCCCGGACCAGATAATGAAGTAATGCAACATGCGAAACTAGGTAATATTAAAATACAAGATTTATCATACTGACTAGTGCGAGACATGTTATACATTCACGCGAGACAAGAAAACAAAGGCATGCGAGACTGAAAAATAAAAGCATGCATGACTATGGAATGTAACAATACGAGACCATAAAATAAACACATGTGAGACCAGACAATAAATACATACAAGACATGACAATAAAAACATGCAATACTGGGATATGATACATGGCTCGAGATGCAAGACTATGTAATATTATAATGCGAGGCATGTAATACCTATCAGGAAATAAAAGAATGCAAGATGCAAGAGTGAGGCAATATTACAATTCAAGACTTGTAATAATAACCATAACAAGATATGTAATACATTAATGTGAAATCACACAATAAAAATATGCGAGACTGTTTAATGTTACAATGCATGACTTGTCATGCTTACTAATGAAACATCAAATTTTCTTGTTTTTCAGGTTTGTATTTACTAGGAGGAAATACAGATTTATATTTTGTTACTTCTTCCTTTTTAAGGTCCATAATCAGTAACTACCAATGGTTTATTGTATCTTTCTGAATGATGCAAATTGGAATTAACACATATTATGTGTTGTCTAGCATATTGAGTAATACATCATCAATCATTTTTGTTACATCAACCTTATAGGTCAATGAAGTTTGCATTAAGAAAAAGAAATACAAACATGTTTTTAATGATAGATACCTAATTTAGTTATACTTACCAATGTATGACCTAGAAGTGTTATCGAGTGGTTGGTATTTGAAACTTTCCCATCAAAATCTTTGATTGGTACTTTAAAATCCCTTTCTTTAAGTTTTTCATAAATACAAACATCTAGAACCTACCAAATGACAAGTGGGGGATATGTTATACAAGAGGTGAGACTGAGAAATATTAAACCTGAGCAATTTTACCACAAGTCATGTGTGACTTGACAATAACGGAATGCAAGACTAACCAATGTTAAAAATTAATAATGCGAGACTTATATTATTAAAGGCATGCAAGACCAGAAAAATAAAGACATGCAAGACTTGTAAAGGCATACTAGACCACACAAAAACAATATATGTCAGACATTTTATACAAATATACGACCCATGTATTAAAGTACATGCGAAATGTGACATATGTATTGAATGGAATAAAATATGCGTGACATGTTCATTTTTACCTTATAGTCTAAATAGTCTTCGTTTGGTAGCACCACTAGATATCTTACACACACATTTATTGGTATTGTTGCATATGATGTTGGGTCATACCATACAATTGGATCTTCTTATTATCTCCCCTTTATATCTTAGCCATTTTTTGTATTCCTTGATGTCAATTACTTAGTTTGTATTGGTATCTATTTCCCAATAAGTTTCATTCACGTCTTATATCTTGATTATGTTATTTTATAGGCTTCCCATTCATAGATGTCTTGCACTTGTGCTTTACCTTTCTACAAGATTCAAGACATGTGTCAATTGATATATTTGTCATGTATATCATGAGAGCGAGGTACGAGACATAATTACACATTAAATAGAAAATGAGATTCGCATAACATGCGTGTGAGGCCAGTTGTACATGAACTAAATATGGGAGACTAGTTATACATGAATGATAAATATGAGACATTGACACGTTTCAGTGAGATAGATGCAAGACCTGTAATAAATGAATAAAAAATGCGAGACATCGACATGTCTCATTGAAATTGATGTGAGACCCATTATACATGAAGAATATATGCGAGACCTGTAACAAATGAATAAAAAATACGAGACGTCGACACGTTTCATTGAAATAGATGTGAACATGAAGAATATATGCGAGACACCGTTATACATAAAGGACAGTGCGAGATAGGGTAAATAAAAAAGCCAGGCCAAGGAAAACAAACATGCAAGGCAAGTAAATAGAAACTATTATTTTATAACCCCACAATCTAGTATTTTACAACCTTACAATATATGACTAAGTGAAACAAAATATCATGAAAATTGAATATTAATCTACTTAAGATTCAGTTAAATTTTTAGGAACTTGTACCACTGATTTTATTTATGTATTCTTTACAAAAAATTCAAAAACATGGTAGCTTCTAAGGTAACAATAACCTAAATATCATCAAAGAAAATACTAGGTGTTGCTTCCAGAGCAGCAACAACCTCGATCTCATTATTTTTTTTAATATTTTACGTTTTCCTGGGTTAACTTTGTCATTTTGTCACCATTTTCTTCCTTACTTTCCTCAATCTGATGATCTAAAGTGTCTTTAATTTCATCATATGAAGTATATGCTTTTTAGTTATGGAAGATGTTGATATTTCTCTTTTACACTTTTGTGGGGTTAATTGTTGAGGTTTTCTTGGTCGGGGTTGTTCTAGTTGTGGGTTGACTAGTTCTGGTTGATTTTATTGTTGTGGTGGTTCGAGTTCTAGTTAATGTTCTGGTTCCAGTTCTGGTTGCTGTTGCTATGGTTGTGGTTGGTGTTATTGTTGTTCTAGTTCTAGTTCTGGTTGGTGTTGTTCTTGTTGGTTGTTGGGTGGAATTTCTTAGTCGACTTGTGAAATCAATTGGTTAAATGGTTCTAGTTGGTTCTTGGGTGGAATTGGTAATGTGTCATGGGGTTCTGGATCATAAAGAGATAGGTCTAGTGTTTTGCCAAGATCTTGTAACAATATTTTTTCACGTAACTCGGCTATCATTTTATCTTTCTATTCGATATGAAATTTCAAAATAAAAAGAGTTTAATATTGTGAGACTAGTCATGATCTTATAAGATACAAGACTATCGTTGATGAAACATGTGAGACATGTCATACAAATATGAGATACTGCAACAAATACAAAGGAAAGATTCAAGACTACTGCTAATACAAAGAAGAAATGCGAGCTACTGCTAATACGAAGGAGAGATCCGAGACTACTGTACATATGACATGCGAGTTTAGAGTAAAAATCTACGTAAGAGGCTAGTGATATTACTACATTCAAGATTGTTCAACTAAAACATGCGAGTCTGGAGCAAAATACTGCAGGAGAACTACTTCAACTACAACATGCAAGAGTACTACAACTATCAACTATCATTAACTAGACATGCGAGCCTAAGAAATATTTAAAGGTTTGACATGAGACTATCATTGATTGAACATGTAAAACTAATATTCCTTTAACGTTTAGACTCAAAACTATCATTGATTTAACATTGAAGAATACTAGAGAAAATGGAACTTACAATTTTCATTTATCTTGCCAACAAACACCTTCATCTTTCAAGCAAAACCTCCATACGTCTACAGTCAACTTACCCCTTGTAAGAATACGTATTTCTCTTATATTCCAGTATGTGAGAAACATTATTTCTCTTGTAGGAGGTTCAAGTGTTTTTGGAGGTGGTTAGGGTGTTCATGAAGGGAGTTAAAATGTTTCTTTTTTGTAACACGAATTCGCATAGGACAATATTAGCATCAGTGTCATCTATGGTTGGGGTTGTTTTGGTAGGGTTTGGGGTTGTTTTGGTTGTTTTGGTTAGGGTTAAGGTTTTTTTGGTTGATATTGTTCTGGTTGGGGGGCTGATTGGTGGCATCTATGGTTCCTGAAGCCTTTTATATATATATTTTTGCACATGTTTTTTGACAGTGTATTTAATCATCTCTTTAAGCGATGTCTCTGGTTTAGGATCTGGGTTCCCAACTCGATCAAATACCATATCATGCCCAATATCTTCATCTCTACCAAATGCACGTATTCATGCAGCAGTTAGTGTTAATTCTCATTCCAAAACCTATAAAATGCTATACAAGTTACTAAAAGACGCGAGACTCAAAAAATCAGTATAATAAAGACACGAGACATGGACAATACATAGTTACTATGCGCGAGACTAAATATAATTCTGAGACTCCTGCAAATCAAGTGCGATACTGCAACAATACAAGATAGATGCAAGACTACTGCAAGTAAAAATGTGAGTCTGTAGAAAACGAATACACGAAAGAATATTGATACTACTACATGCGAGACTCATTCAACATAAACTTGCGAGTCTTGAGAAAAATACTACATACGAGATAACTTCTACTACAACATGTAACTCTATAACAAAAAACAATATGAGAGATTCCTTAAATTGAAACATGCGAGTCTAGAGAAAAATACTACATGAGAGACTACTTCTACTATAACATGCGAGACTACTGCAAATACAACATTTGTCATTAGATAAAAACACAACATCAGAGACTACTGCAATTATTACCTGTCATATTAGAACAAATACTACACGCGATACTTGAGCAAGCAGATTTATAATTGGAACATGCGATACATCTTTATCTTTTAGATGCTTCATATTTTCAATCGAATACAAGTTTTCTTTTAATTCCAATCCCCACCGTTTCTAGCATCTTCGAATCACTTATTTTTTGGCTTCTACTTACAAAATGGTTGTGTGCTCCATTGAATGACTGCATGAAAAAATATAATTTTTCCCTTAATTATAAACCAAGACACTAACAGTTAAAAGAGCAACACATCCAATAACTCTATCATGTTTTGTTTCCACATGAGTCTGAACTGGCCCAATACCATGATACTGAATAAAATAGTATAGAGAAAAATATATGATCAATAAAATAACCACATCCTTTACACCTTCATTACTAACTATAGTAATGTGTTTGTCTATTCCATCTTATAAAACACAACACAATGATAATAATAAGTTTTAAGTACATGCGAGACTGCACCAAATGGAAATGAGAGATGCGAAAGTACTTACAACCAGAACATGCGGTACTTGAGCAGAGTTCTACATGGGAGAACTACGTTACCTATAAAATGTGAGACTACTACAACTTAAGCATGTGATACTCGATCAAATTAGTACATAAGAGACTATTCTAACTACAACACACAAGGCAACTGTAACAAAAACATGCGATATTACATCAAAATATCACATTTGAGATTATTTCAATAACAACATGCAAGACTATTGGATCAAAATAATTCATAAGAGACAAATAAAACATGTGAGACTATTTCTACTAGAACATGCGAGACTGGAGCAAAAGCAAACATGAGATAGTGTTGCAACTACTATACACGATACTAGAATAAATACTACTTGTGATACCACCGCAACTACAACATGTGATACTTGACAAAACTTATTTCATCAGGAATATGTGATACCAATGTCACTAATGGTGTGGTTTATTTCTGTCGGAGGGTAATTTTGTAAAGTCTTTTGGATGTTTTTTGGAATTTAATGTTTAGAGTGGTGAGTAGAGAGATAATTAAGCTGTATACTAGTAATAAATTTTGATTACTCTCATTAATGAAAGTGGTTGGAGTATTTATACTTAATTAACGACCCATGGGCTTATTGGGTCAGTTTGTGATGTCGGGTCAAGTTTAAGGACCCATTAGTAATTGTGGTTTGAAGTGACTAGAAACTAGCTTAGTCAATATTTAATACATTTATCTTGTTCGGAATTTCATTATAGAGGTTTGGTCATAATTTCCTATCAGATTTAGTCAAGGCACAATGCTCAAATATCTAAACTCATCAATAGCCCCTTTAGGTCTTGCAAAGGATATTTGGAAGAGCTAAAGCTCAAAAAACCAATACCAACATTTTCCAATTTGTTGTTTTATTCGAACTGCAATTGTTTTCCTTCAAGAGTGACCCTGTTCGAATTTCAGTGGAACTCATTTTCCAATTCAGAATTCTAAGAGTTTTTCTTTAATCGCGGGATACGTGTTACGCTTTGGTTTGACCTCTCAGCCATTTTTCTCCTAGATTCTTGCACCCACTAGGCTAGGTAGTTACCTAGGCTTTAACTTTCACACCTTGCAGCTTTTAATCATTGCTCAAAATCGATTTATCTTCTCATAGGTAACTGCCCTTTTTCAGTGTTATATATAAACCTTCTATTGTTTTATTGTCTTCGAAAATCATAAACGTTTTTAGAGAGAGAAAGCTTAGTTCATCTTCCAATTTGGTCTTGAATTATGTATGTTCACAGCCAGAAACGCCTTAGTAAAATGATATTGGTTGAACTTAACTGAGTTAGAGAAAGCATAAAAAGTAGCAAGAGACAAACGCATTTCTGGTGGTCTTCCTGCTTTACCAAGTGAAAGAAGTAATCAACCACAATTGAATACAAATCAGGGTTCATCTTCCTTAAAAACTCCCAAGGTTAGGAAATTGCCATTTGTAGCAAACCTTTCACCTCTTCCATCGGGGTCCTCAGTCTAGGAGTCCTAAAATCCTTTACCTAAGGAAAAAGTTGTTTCTAGCATAAGAAAGCCCTAGCCTTTCATCGTGATAGGGTCAGACGAAGAAAAATATCCAATTAAATTAACTCCTCGTCGAGTCACGCGTCAGTCTAAACCAAAATCCACCCCCACATCTTCAAATCCCTCCAGTTTGGAGGCAATAAAATATGTGCCAAAGGCTAAACCATCAGGGCAACAACCCCTAGCAGAAACCAGACTATCCTAAATGTCAACTACAAAGCCATCTGAACAACCATTTTCCAAGCTATCCGAACAACCTTTCACAGTGATGGAAAACTATGGAAGATAGTATAGAAGAAGCCCCTTTTAAGGCTAAGGAGTCCGGTCAAACAGGAGATCCAGCTGTAGATCGAAAGGGCAAGACCAAGGCGGGTATGTCTCATCCGGATGCTCTTTCAGAGAGCTTGGAGGGTAGAGTGGGACCATGTTTTAAGAAGGTAAGTGTGAAGTACTTGATGGCCCTTCAAAATATTTCCTATGTGTATACCCACACTACTGAGTTGGGTCGGATTCGCACTAAGATCAGAATTCTAGAGTCTGTGAAATTATGAATTTCGATCACCCTATAAACCTCAATGGATTGGAAGCTAAATGAAGTGGTAGTTTACACAGAAGTGTTGAAGTGGGGACTCCGGTTTCCTTTAGAGCCGGAGATAGTCAGATACTTCCATTTGATTAAACTGTACCCCAACCAGTTGAGCCTCAACGCTCGGTATACTCTTCTGGCCTGTATCGTGGCATCCATGTTGTCTAAGATTCCTCTACCGATGGAACAGTTTGCTGCTGTGGCAAGCTTGTGTAAAAACCATCAGATCCCCTTCTATCATTACAACATGGAGAACAATTATAAGGTAGTTGATAATCTCTTAGAGTCCAAAAAACTATGGAGGACGTAGTTCTTATTTATTAGTGGGGTTTGGAAGAATGGCAGGAAGATCAAGACGGACTCAAACCCAAGCCTTTTCAACATTCGCTCGAAGAGCACTGGTGATTTTATCTTTCAAGTGTTAAGTTTCTTAAAATTTAAACTGACTCATACTTCTTTTTAGTGCTTCCGAATAATTTTTCGGATTATTTGGATCCAGGTCAGGATATTTGTGCCAAGCTGAACGCTTCGGCCTCAGATAAGTGGGGCAATGCCTTTCACAACTACTTCAAATCCGGAAACTTTGTCAGGTCTCATTTGTGGAACACCACAGGGAGAAGAGACCTCTCATGAGAAGAGTTAACTACCCCACCCCTCCTGATATCATTCTAAGTAAGGCATAGGCCAAAAATACCAAGCTTTATCTGCCTTATAGGGCCAAATCCCCCAGTAAGATAAAAAAATAACAACAAGAAGAAGGCCACAACAGACCCACCTCAAACGATTACTGAAGGGACCGGTTAAGAGAACCAAATATGTATTAACACTGCTTTACTGGAAACAGTAGAAGTGACTATGAAGGAATTTGGTGGGTCAAACAACCCACCGAAGCCTCCGAAGAATGAAAAGAAGCGTAAGGCCAACAGTGATGAGAAAGCTGCCAAGAAAAAGAAAGTCACTCTGGGAACAAAGATAATCCTTCATCCTCATGAAAATCCTCCCCCAGCTCCTACCGATCTTAACTTGCAGGAGGAAATTCCAACCAATCTCCATTCCGAACAGGTTGCTGGTGATGGTCACGATGAGGTAGATCTTGATGCCTTTCAAAACATCAACATTTATTTCAATGACTTTGAGAAAGATGACTTCGTGGGGCCTTAACGTCCTTCAAACTCTGCTAATATCGTGACTCATATAGAGAGACTTAGGAAATATCCGGTGAGAAAGATACTTTGAGCCATGCCCTTCTAGGCTATATCCCACCAGTGCTCGATCTGGAAAGACAAGTAAGGGATCAAACTGGTACCATCAATTTCATAACCACAGACAAGCAAAACTTGTCGAATGATCTTCTCAGTGCTCAGCAAAGCATAGAGTTATTGAAGAAGGAGAAAGAAGAGTTAGCTACCAAACTACTCGAGTCAGAAGCGACCAGCAAAGAGCTTCAAACCAAATAGTCCAGCCTGGAGACTTCTTCTTTAAAAGACATCACAACTTCGAATGAGCAATTGAAAACTAAGGATGGTACTATCTAGACATTATTCGATGACAAAGCTAAGTTGGAGAATACTATCTAGGAGAAGACCAAAGAGAAAGAGGCCCTGGAACGCCAATAGGTTCAAGCTATAACTGCAGGCATAGAGAAGTATGCTAATGGAATAGTGGATTCTCTGGAGAAGAGGGATGATGGGATCAAGTCTGATATGGTCCTATTATTCAATGAGACATTTCTTAAGAGGACCCTTGGTCCCTTGTGGAAATATGTAGACTATAATGACATCACATTCCACACCTTAGTAGATGGTGACAAACGCAACTACTCTAGTGAAATAAACTGTACTGATGATGATGAAGGAACGGGTGAGAGTTCAAGTATTGAACTCAAAAGTCCCAAAAGAGATGGTGGTGAAGAAAAATCTGAAGGGAACAAACCGTAAGTTTATATTTTGTACTTTGTTCCTTTTGAAATACTAAAGTCCTTGGATGGCCAAGACATTTTTTGTACCAGTGATCGGTTTGAGTCCGATCAGATTTTAATTATCATATTTCTCTTTTGTTTAATATTTTGTTTAAATCTTCTATCGCCAATGTTTAAATAGCCTTTAATATTTTAGAAGTGTTGAACAAAAGTATCCAACATCTCCGACCACATGTGTTTAATAAATATAATAAAATGTTAAGCATATCCGATCAACTCAAGAACTCTTGAGAGTCGGGGTGTTGAATAAGTATTTAATATCCGAATTGAAACAAACTTGCACCAAACTTTTGAAGAAGGCATCATATATTTTTTAAAAATCCGGACACCTCATTAAAACCTCCCCGCGCCACCAGGGTAGGAAATAGTATGCCCATAATATTTACATTGATATTTAAAAAGTAAATATTTACAAAAGAGTTATTTTCTAAGTATAACATGAGATGCTCAACATTCCACAGGTGTGTTAGAGCTCTGCCTTTTTGGATCCTGTATGTTCCTTGTTTAACCTTTTCACAGACCACATAAGGGCCTTCCCAGTTTGGAGCCAGCTTACCGAACTGCTTTTCTTTGGTGTGTAAAAAGACTTTTCTTAACACTTTGTCCCCTGTTTGAAAATCTCTTCTTCTAACTTTGGAAGCAAATCCGCTCCTCATCAAGCCTTGGTAGTGCGCTGTTCTCAGATGTGCTTTGACCCCTTTTTTCTTTTATCAAGTCCAACTCATTTATAACTGCTACATCATTAGCCTCTTTGGAATAGTTTTGGACTCTGTGTGATGGTCAAGTAGCCTTTATGGGATTAGTTTCATCCATCCCATATACCAGAGTATAAGGAGACTCTTGTGTGGCAGCCCGGGAGTAGTTCGATAGGCCCAAAACACTTCTTGTAAATAACTTGGCCACTTTCCTATAACTCCTTCCATATTCTTCTTTAATCCAGACAAGATAGTTTTATTTGAAACCTGAACCTGGCCATTTACTTAAGGGTGGAAATGAGAAGAAAAACAATGTTGAATTCCTCTAGAGTACAGAAGGCTTCCATGTTTTTATTATCAAACTGTGGCCCACTGTCTGTAGTAATATTTTACGGGTCCCCAAACCTACAACATATGTTAGATAAGATAAATTTAATATCTGCCTTCAAAGTGGTTCCAGCCAAAGGAGTTGCCTCTATCCACTTAGAGAAATAGTCAATAGCGACTATGATTGTTCTACATCCACCGGATGCCATAGGAAGAGGTCTAACTAGATCCATACCCCATCTGGCAAAGCGTACTAGTTCAGATATGGACTCCATAGATACTGCTAGCACATGAATTTCATTCCCATATTTTTTACAAGGATCACATTATTTCACCATTTCTTTAGCATTTGCCATTATGGTTGGCCAATAGTATTCTGCTAACAAAAATCTTTGGGTCAAAGCCCTATAACCATAGTGTGCAGAACCTTCCCCATCATGTAGTTTGGATAATACAACTTGGGATTCCTCAAACCCTAAATAATGTAGGAGAGGCCTGCTGAAAGACTTTTTTGTAAAGAACTTCTATTAGTATCAAGAAACCATGAGCCTTGTACTTAATTTTTTACCACAACTTTATCCGGAGGTAATATCCCACCAGAGATGTATTAGAGAAGAGCATATCGCCAATCATTAGGTTGAATAACAAGTATGTTAATATTTTCTTCAACCTATTTCTTCCGATCTGTCTGTACAGATGGACATTATTGTACAAGAATTCATGTGTAGGATTCAGAATAGCTATAGTTTCCAAAGAGTCTGCTAAAGTGTTGTCCGATCTAGGAATGTCCTCATAAAAAATATTTGTAAAGTTTGCTGCCACTTCTTTCAACATAAGCAAATATTTAATCAACTGTTCCTTATTTGCTTTAAACTGCCCCTGAGCATAGTGGATAAGTAATTGAGAGTCACTCGTAATCAGACTCTCTTAGCCCCACATAGGAGAGCCAACTTAAGACTAGCTATAGCTACTTCATATTCAGACTCGGTTTTAGAAGCCCTGAACCCAAAACATTCTTGTACAATCTATCACCATATGGAGAAGTTAGGAAAAGTACAGCTCTACAACGCATAATACTTGATCCACCCTCAATTCGAACTACCAATTCTTTTTAAAAACGTTTTCCTGATTCCTGTCCGGAGGATCCATCAACATGAAATTCTACCAAGAAGTCAGCCACTGATTGGGCTTTAACCGTTGTTCGAGGGGCAAAGTCAATATCGTAATCACCCAACTCCACTAACCACTTGGTTATTATGCTTGATACATCAGCTTTTTGAAGAATATTTTTCAAAGGGAAAGACGTCCAGACAACAATGAAATGAGCTTGGAAGTGGGGTCTCATTTTTGTTTCTGCAATTACTAACGCCAACGCTAATTTTTCCAATCTCAAGTATATTCTTTCAGCATCCAACATACTCTTACCGATGTAATACACCAGACCAGGGTAATTGTCCACCTCCCTTACTAGCACATCACTTATTGCATATTCTGATACAACTAGATACGCATAGAGTCCCCCCCCCCCCCAAACAGGTTTGAAAAAGGTTTTGGGTGAGGATATATTTTTCTTTATTTCAATAAAAGCATGGTCGCACTATGGGGACCAATTGAAATCTTTAGTGTTCCTCAATACTTTGAAGAATGGAGCGCACTTGTCTGATGACCTTGAGGTAAACTTATACAATGCAGCCAACTTTCATGTAAGCCTTTGAACTTCTTTAACATTCTGATTTGGGTCTATTGTTAGTAAGGCATTAAGTTGATCCAGATCAGGCTGAATTACCTTTTCACTTATTATGTAACACAAGAATTTTCTAGATCAGACCCCGAATACACACTTCTCAGGGTTCAACTTTAAATTCATAGATTCTAAATTAGAAAATGTCTCTTAAATTTCAGATATATGGGAATCTTCCTCCAAGATTTTAACCATCATATCATCTTTGTAGACTTCTATGTTTTTGCCAATGTGATTAGCAAAAGCTTTATTCACTAGCCTCTGATAAGTGGCCCCAACATTTTTCAACCCGAAGGGCATCATCTTATAACAATGAAGACCTCTGTCTATAATGAAAGTAGTGTGATCTTGATCCATCAGATATACTTGTATCTGGTTGTACCCTGAGAAAGCATCCAGAAAGGATATCAGTTTGTTTCCAGATATTGAATCCACTAACTGATCTATGCGGGGAACGAGATAAAGATCCTTAGGGAATGCCCTATTGAGCTCCAGGAAATCAATACTCATACGTCACTTTCCATTCTTTTTCTTGACTAACAGAGGGTTGGTAGTCCACGAAGAGTACTAAGATTCTTTAATGTGACCCATTTTGGTTAACCGGTCAACCTCTTGGACAATCACATCTGCTTTTTCCTTTGAAAAAGACCTTTGTTTGTACAACTGGTGCAATATCACTCCGGATTGACAACTTGTGTGAATTAATATCTGCTGGCACTCCCGTAACATCACTATTGCACCATGAAAAAACATGTTGATAACTCATTAAAAAGGATAACAATCGGTGCATCAATTTCGATCTAGCTTAGAACCAATCTTAACATTCTTTCCCTCTATAAGGGAGTGAGTTTCAACCTCCTCAATCGGTATTATAACACTGGAGTCTTTCTGGGATCATCAATTTCATTCTCCTCAACAGAAAGCTCTAGTAGCTGCTAACATTTGTTAATTCGGACTGCCCCTGGAGTTTTAGGGGCAAGGGTTGTTGCGTAACATTCCCTGTCCATCTTTTGACTGCTCTGGACAACACCTACCTGTCCCTGACAACATATTTCAAGCATTGGTGGACTATAGAGGCCACAACATGCATTCTAAATAGCCAAGACCTCCCAAAAATTGCATTGTACGATGTTGGGAAATCCACCACAACAAATAAAACTCTCACCATTTTTTAAAAGGGCCCCTTGCCCAACAATATTTCCTCTTCGAACTCCCCGATCACATCTGCAAAACTTTCGGTGAAGCCCACAATGGTTTTGTTCGAACGTTGTATAACCGAAGGGTTTCTTATTTGCTTTTAGGAACTTAAGAACAAGATGTTTGCTGAACTGCCAATATCAATCAGAATTCGGCGTACATCATTTCGCCCTATTGAAGCCACTATTACCACCGCATCCTCATGAGGTCCTACAATGTCCCCCAGGCCATCCTCATCGAAAAATATGAACTGGGATAGGGATAAGAACGGTGGGTAGACATTCGACCATCTAACTAGGTGGCCAAATTGTGGACATGTCTCTTCCTTGATGAAATGGAAGGTTCAGTCACTGTATCTCCTCCAATCCTCCAAAAATATTTAATCATTCAAAAAAATTGTCCGGAAACTGTGTTGGTTTTGTCTATTTTCAGCCTCACCTGATTTTGATTTGGATCTGGATCCAGATATTCAGAGTTTACATCAAATCTTTCAACAAATACCATTGCACCCTCTTGTATAGATGTCCTAAGATTGTTTGAAAGGCCCGTCCGGGGTGTATTATTTTGCGCATTATCCGGTCTGTTTCCACTTCGCTTTTTAACGTAAGCCTCCAACTTTCCTCTCTCAATGAGGTTCTGGGCCTCCTGAGTATCATGGCCTATATCATTGTGATATTGAAAAAAATGAGTGCTCCAGTTTTCTCTGGAGGACTGCAATGCTCCCGGTTTTCTAAAATGCACCTCATTCTTAGTCTTATCATAAATTGTAGCCACACTCTCCCCCAACTTAGCGAACCACTCAGGATGAACTCATGGCCCTGTCTTACTTCTGGTTTGTTGGCTCTGAGTTTGGTTGGATTGATTCTGAGTTGTTATTGTAGTGATAGACCTCACTTGACCGTGTACCCTTGTTTTCTCTGTCTCTTTTATATTAATTTGTTTTCCCACTTGGTTCAATAAACAACCCTAGGTCATAGCCTTCTTCCGAGTCACAGAATCGGCTAAATTACCTAGATTTAGACCTTGCATAAGGGAAGCAATTGCAACTTGTTCAAAGCAATCTTCTAGCCGATTCTTTGTATTCAAAAAACAATTTATGTACTCATTCAGGGACTTGTTCGATTCCTGAGCACAATGGATAATGGTGTCCCCATTACCCTTCAGTTCCTTACTTCCAACAAATTACCTCCGGAAGGCAACCCAGAACGTATCAAAATTTCTTATACACCCTGAGGGAGACTGTTATACCATTTAAGGTCACTCTCTGTGAAAGTTTGGGAGAAAAACCTACACAAAAGCTTGTCATCATTGTCAAAATTCATCATAAAATTCTTAAACTGTTCCAGATGGTTGTGCGGATCTCGACTCCCATCGTATTTCTCCACCTTGGAGCTATCAAACCTTTTAGGAAGATGTCCAAAGAGTATTTTTGCAGACAAAGGCGATTGTGTCCAATTCTTGCTGCGACTTAAAATGGTATCTTAATTAGGGGTTGCAAAAATACCCGGTTTGGACTGAAAGGCAAATGGATCAATCAACAACTGATCAATATGCTTGTGAGCTAACCCCTTAGCATGGTGCCTCTTGAGCTTGTCGTGTCTGTCCCTCTTCCTTGAATGCTTTTTAGTTAACCTCATTTTCTTTTTAGATCTTCCTTCATCACTACTTGAAGATAGTGATTCTTCAAGTTCTGCCTCATTTAATGAGCTGCTGGAGGACTCAGATGCAGAACTCTCAACAAGTTTAGATCAGTGTGTCTTTTTTAAGCTGAGATGAGTCTTCAAAGATTGCTCATTATTTTTAGGATTGTTAGTATGATGAAGTACTGACGATCCAGATTTCTCCTTAATTTCTTCGTCTACTTGTTTTATTGCTCTCAAGTAGCCTTTATTTCAACCCTTAGTTGGTCTCGCTCCTCGATGGTATATTCTTTGTTTTCTCTTGCACCTTCCACCTCTAGGGGTGGAACATTCTGCTCATTCGGATCCATCCGAACTGCTTTGCTTGCTGGTTTTAAATGTAAAATTCAGACATCGTCGACCTCCCACTGTGGTCGCCAATTTGGTGTGGTTTATTTCTATTGAAGGGTCATTTTGTAAAGTGTTGTGGATGTTTTGTGGAATTTATTGTTTAGAGTGGTGAGTAGTGAGATAATTAAGTTTTCTACTAGTAATAAATTTTGATTACTCTCATTAATGAAAGTGGTTGGGGTACTTATACTTAATTACTGACCCATGGGCTTATTGGGTCGGTTTGTAAGGTCGGATCAAGTTTAATGACCCATTAGTAATCTGGTTTGAAGTGACTACCAACTAGCTTAGTCAATATTTAATACATTTGTCATGTTTGGAATTTTATCATATTGGTTTGGTCCGAATTGCCCATCGGATTTAGTCAAGGCACAATAACTCAAATATCCGAACTCATCAACTACTAATGTGAGACCAAGGATAAATTCATACATTTATCACATTATTTTTTATTGGTTTTGATTTATTCTTTCATATTTTTCTTAAACTTTCTTCAATGAAGTATGTTTTTGCGATCATAGACTCTGCTTCTTCAACATCGGTGTATCTAAGTTTAAACGTGTCATTGGAGTTTAAAGACATTTCCTCCTCATTGTGCTTTAAACCAAATATAGTCTTCACATAGTTGGTTATGAATTAAACATTTTTGGACTTCAATTGGAAAACATCATCTTGTACGATATATTTTGTGATAAGTTCGATGATTATGTGATAATTCTTCTTCATTATCAGATTTTCCTTGTGTAGATCCTTTGTAGCCTTCGGTATGGCATATAATGGGGTTGCTTTCACAGCTCGTATGTGTTCATCTATAATATTTTTTTCTTTTATTAGATTTATAATGTTGACTAGACTTGATCTGAAATAAGATGCTTTGAGTGTTATTTTATCTTGAAGAAAATACAACGTAAAACTCTAGGTATAATTAGCTAAACTGTGCATTATAATGAATGAAATATGTAGGTCAAGACATAATGAATTTGTGTGAGATACGAGACTATGATACAATGAAATGTACGATATGCTATATATGTGAGACCATATTTAATAAATATATGAAAAATGTGAGACCAATTACAATGAAAGAGGTGAGACGATTGTAATGAATATATTTGAACACGTTCAACATCTAAACGATACAAAACCAGACATAATAGACATGAGATACATGCGCGACATAACCAACAAAAAACATATCATGCCCAAAAATACATGGAAGACGAAATACATCTAAAAACAAAAAAAAACACATGAAAGATGTGACAAAAGGGAAAAGGAAATTTTAAACCATGCAAAACCATATAAGACATGCACCGTGATATACATAGAAGATGTGAGATATCGTGAATTTTGTAACTTCAGACTGAATTAAACCAAAAATGGATAATAAAAACAAAAAACAATATGACTCCAGACCATACATTCGAACCAAATGACTAAAATATAACACATGAAAAGCAAGAAGGGAGAGTTGTTCATACTCTCAAACCTTAGTTTACTAAAAAATCAATTCGAAACCTAACAAACACAATACGAACATATATTTCATAAAGAAACCTAAAAAACTACATATATTTACCCTTTTTAACACTTCAAAACTAACTTTAAACCATGAACTTACATAACGGTGAAGAAAATTTACCTACTTGCTTTCCTCTTGATTTTTGGTTTTTAGAGAGAGGTAAGAGGTTGAGATTGATTACTTGGGAGTATTTGGCTCACTTTCAATACTTGATGTTGAGAGAGAAGTTGAAATCATAGCTCGTGAAATCGGAGATGGTGAAATCGAAGATTGAAATTTCTAGTTATAAATACATGTTTTTCTTTTGGGTTAGTGTTTCTTTAGAAATAAAAAGAAAAGGTGAAAGACTAAAGGAAAAACTTATATTTGGTTTGAAATGCCCTATTTAATATCGATTTATATTTTTGTCTAATTTCATGGTCAATGTATATATTGGTAGTTTTCCAATTTTTGATACTAGTTGGTAATGACATATTTGACTAAGTATTTATGCGTAACCCACCTTAATAATAACTAATATATTTATTTATTAGTAATTAAATTAAAAATATTTATTAATTATTGATATGAGAATTATTAGACGGATCGTTCTTCGACTTTGGACCATATAATGAAGCCATATTAATTATTTATTTAAGAGAATTCGTCACAAATTTTATGTATTTATAGGCCTCATAAGGCATAAAATCTATAAACATGACTAACATGTCACTTGGGTGAATAATAAGTTTTACATTATTTTTTCTCTCTAAAATTTATCTTTCTAGAATTCTAGTGTTAACGTCTAAGCACATATGGACCTTATGAGTGAGGTCATCTATAGGAAAAAACTGATACTTAAAAGTCTATTTCTGAAACCATTCACCAGTACTTACAAGATTAGTGACATTTGAGCTTTGTAAGCATGAACACTCATAATATAGTGGAGCATTCTATTTATCCCAAATGGGAGTCACCCATCAGGATTTGAGAAGCCTTCTTGGACCATTTTTACCTTAAGCTCAATTAGAGGAGAAGTGTTGAGTTTACTAGGGCGTAGTAGAAAACCTTCGGGAAGCAATAGAAATAGTTCTGTATAATTCGTGTTCTTAGGTAAGAAGTGTAACAGATGGAGTCATCCGTTCTCTTCAACACTTTCACCCGAGCATTAGCTATACGTCTCTTAAGAGAGAGCATAAAGCAATGCATCGTTATCATTCTCCCACTTCCAATGAGATTACTAGTTAGTTTCAAACTAGTAGCCTCACAAGACCACTAACAACAAAACTCGACCCCGTTTCCACTATAATAGCCTACCAAACACCCACTTAGCCCTCAACCAAGACTATCACATACTTCATTTGTGCCAAAGCAGAACCATATTAACCTTGATTGGTCTAGTCTATCAGGAAGGAATCGGGATGACCAAAAGAATAACTAAATTCATTACAAAAGTTCCTCTCAGCTAACCGAGAGTGTGGATATAATCTATGAGAAATCTAAATATTTTGTACAGTTTTACAAATATTTTTTCATTACGAAACCTAACAAAAGGAATATAAGGATTTGTAAGTATCACAATGATATCAGATATTGGACTAGAGATTGCATAGCATTGAAACAAGATGTAAAAAGTTTGTTTAAAAATGGAAAGTTGTTTGAGTTTGTTAAGGCTCGAGTTTTGGCCGAAGGTACCCCAAGTACGCTGCATCAACCTTAGCATATATTAAGCTCAACATGTAATCAGACAGAGTCCTACTATTATAAAGGAGCTCAGAAAATCACCACTATATGTACCGTAATCTAGCCTTAGGTTATGAGGGGCTCATAATAAACTTAAAAACCAAAGAACTATAACCATGAATCAACCTGTGATACATAGAAATAGAAGTGTATATAAATAGAACCGCACAAAAGGATCTTAGCATGCATGATTGCGTATTAGTGTACCAGTCAATATATATATAACTCCACAAAAGGATCTTCGCTTGCATGATTGCATATTTGTACAAGGCCTTTAAGTGCTAGAAAATTACTTCTAAGATCGATAAATACTATGCTACTGTAATTTGAAAACAAAAGTAATAGTACTACTAAATAAAGAAGATATAAATGAGGGATGTACCTATCTTAAAGGATCATATATATTTTAATTAATTAGACCCATGTTGTTACTTTGCCCAATAAACTGAATCAAAAGCTCGTTCATATGCAAGGACCAAAAGATGCTCAATATTTTTTCTTTAAAACCAATTCAAAACTCTTTCTGATCATTATCGAGTCTATGCCAGAACCATCGAATCTTCAAAATACTGACGCCCCGTGTAAATTCTGACAAATGTTATTGTTATCATCATGCAAAACCCTATTACAGTTGTACATTTCAAATCCTATCTACTGTCTCCACCGCATAAAACTATATTGTTGTCTCTGTAACAAAAAATCTCATTCATGTCACTCTAACATGATAACATGTCGTCATATTTGATAAAGGTGGATTTCACCCGCTTATCCGAAGTGCTGCATCAACAACACACCTCGTAGCTTACGCCTTTATTTGATAAAGGTGGATTTCACCCGCTTATCCGAAGTGCTGCATCAACAACACACCTCGTAGCTTACGCCTTGGGTGATGCCTCCTCACCCATACCTATTCTTCGGCTAAAGTTACATCACTAATGGTAATGAGTTACAAATTCATAACGGCTCTTAACAATTACCTTTTACCATTCATATACACTTGTGTATTAATGTGTATGATCTTTATGGTCTCGTTTGATTAAGTGAGCAATTATTACCAATAAAATTAATATAATTAGTTATATTCTTCTATATATAAATAAGAATAGTTTAGCAAATAAATCAGCCAACTAACAATGATCAAATAATCAATTAATCTATTTTTTTAGTTTATACTATTTTTAGTATATTTTTACTCTTTCTTCGCCTTCAAAATATTTCTTCACCCTAAATCGGTTCATTTCCCATTCGTCAAAAAATTATTCCTTGCTCTTCAAAGTACTCAAAGGCGTTCAACAATTCAATTTGACACCTAAATGATACAAGATATTCCGCAACATAAAAAAAATACTTGGCTTCCCTATATTTCGTCAGGCGTCTGAACCAATGTGGTATTTTTTTTTTATCTTTTTCAGATTATCTATGACTATGTAATACGTCTAGGTTTTTTTTTCAAAACGGAAGAAAATAGATCCATTACATCAAAAACTTATTTTTCGATTCCAAAAAATGATATTTGATACTAGAAAAACTCAGCTTAGATTTTGTAGTGACAGCTAGAAATATGAGCTTGTATTTTTAAAACCACACCAATGTGGTTAGATTTTTTTTTTCGGGTAATAGAACAAACTACGAGCAATGATTAATAGTATTTTAGGCTAGTTCTCATGTAGAAATTATAGCAATTGTTTGGAGATGATCTTATCTGACAAATAGAGTTAAAGATAGAAGATGAATAATTTTATACAAGGATGTATCAAAATGAATAATATTGTCAATATCCGCAATCATGCAAGCCACTTGAGGTACTCGTGTGGAGTTGTATTTATAAATTATGTTACATACATAATTTATACACAAAATTACATTTATTTATATAATTAAGTGACCATAGTGTCATATGTTGGATAACAGTTACATTTGTTTGCTGCCCAAGCTAGATATTTTTATAAATCGAGGCTCAGTGATGGTACATACACTAGTGCTTGCCCGTGCTTCTCTATAATAGTAAGTCTTGGGAAAATTACATGCAGAGCTTAACATATGCCTATAAATCTATTTTCTTACCTACTGGATGGGCCTAGTTTATTCAAGCTAAACTATTTTTTCTCCAAAAATATTAGTTTATGTTGACTATGTTCTTACCTCATTAAAAACAGTTTGCAGGCCAAAGCTCTCTTAATGAAAAACTTAAATTTTCCAAAAGAAAAAGAGTACAATTAATCAGTAGAAGGATGGTAGAGTTTCTAGTACAATTCTCTTAACCGAAAAATACCCTGTCGTGAATTTTTCCAAGATGGGTAACCTCTATCATAATTCAAGTTAAACACAACATGATTACTATTATTCAAAAAATTAAATTGATAAGTACGAAAAGATGTTATTATGATGTTAGGCGTCTCCTTATCATAGGGGGGAAACAAGGCCCTAAAGTTTGTCGAGCCCACTAGAAGGACTACTGAGAAGAGATAGATTTGTACAGTCCTTGAATCTCAGTATATGTTGAGCTCTACATATACTATGTACTATTCATAATATTATAAAGGAGCTCGATCAAGCACCACTTCATGCACCGTAACCGATCCTCGAGTTATAAATGTCTTAGAAACGAGCTTTGACAGCAAACAACTATAACCTCCGGTCAACATGTGATATTATGGCACTTTACATATGTAATAAATATATTTTATTATAAAAATTATATATGTAACATAATCTATAAATAAAACTCCACACTCGGAAAGGCCATTAATATATTCTGGTTAAAATTGATTACTTCTCGAATTGGTCAGAAGCAAGACGTATGTTGAGAATAAGGGAAAAACTAACATCTGATACATGTTTTGAATGTCAAAGGAAATTACTACTAACAATTACCTTTCACTTTAAAATGTAAAGATAACATTTCTTCCAAATAAAATGTATACATTATTACTTCTCAACACATTTTCATCATTAAAGTAATAAAAAAAATAGAAGTTACAGATCCGAATTTGTCAGACATAGTGTAGAAAAACCTAGAATGAGCGACAATTAAACGATCCAAATTTCTTCAAGAAGTCCAATAAGCATATGAAACCACACTCCAAACAAAAATGTGTGAGACTCATTTACCTTTAGTATATGCACGGATGCAATTATCCTTGTTGAAATCATCTTATCTTAGTATAGAGAAAGGCTCAACTAAAAGTCTCATATTACCAAAGTCTAATAAGAAGGAGATACAGTTCCTCCTGAATATGTTCTATGAGCTAAAGGTAGGGGACAAGATCCTTAAGAATATTTTTCCATACATTAAAGATCTGAAGCATAGAAAGCTTGATCCAAAACCGGAGGGGCCGTACGGTCTCAAAACAAGTCACGATAGGAACCTACATGCAAAGTCTAATTTTTAGGGTTAATTATATAACGTATATAAAAATATGATTGTGTAATGGCTTGGAAAATAAATCAAGATTAATTTCTATAATTGATAATAAATTGATCTTATTCTATATGTTATCTTAAATTTTATATATGAATAATAATAATCTTTGACTTGATCATAATTATCCAAACCTTTCATATAGAAAAATATAGCAACATTATAATATGACACCATTACATGCTCGGATTTGGCTTGACTATTTTCTAAGCCCATTGTTAGCTCGGGGCCAACTAAAGAGCCCTTATTGTCATGGTTTCAACTATACTAATTTTAACCAGAACTAGTATCACTATAGTCCTTGAGAATATAGTGGGGAGGATTAAAGATACACAAGTGTTGTTGTACAGTCGTTTTGTATGGTTTGAGTATGTTGAGCCTAAAGTTAGATCGAATGAGTATGCATTAGATTTTACATTTAGTCGAACCCTAATGGCTTTGGATTTTTCTTTTTGTCGAGCCTCTGAGTGTAACCGCATCTTTAAGGCTTGGTTATTATCATGTAAATCCTAGGACTTGAGCATTTTCTACACGATATGGTACTCTCGTCCTCCAACGGGCCCAGTTTAGTCTAGCCGAACACCTTATTAATGTTACCAGAGAGCTCGGTTTATATCCTTTCGTCGACCAAAACCCCCATTAAGGAAACTATTTTATCAAAGAAAAATAGTTCAACTAACAAGTAGTAGGCTACTATAGTTCATGGTTAACTTTACCCAATAAAAAACTTTTTGTTTTATTGCTTAGTGAAGTAACCGCTTAGTATGCCAAAATAAACATAAAAGGAGTACTATTAATCAAAAAAATAAATTGACAAGTAGAGAAAGAGGTTACCAGCATTACGCGAGTCACTCGAGCCTGTTAGAAGAGAGCACAAGGGAAGTGAAGCCCTACATTTCCGAACGGTCAACATGATCAGGACGAAATCAAGGCTCTTGAATTGCCCGAGTCTGTATGCATGATCAGAAGGGCTTCAAGGCCTTTAAGTGCTAGAAAATTACTTCTAAGATCGATAAATACTATACTATTGTAATTTGAAAACAAAAGTAATAGTACTACTAAGTAAAGAAGATATAAATGAGGGATGTACCTATCTTAAAGGATCCTATATATTTTAATTAATTAGCCCCATGTTGTTACTTTGCCCAATAAACCGAATCAAAAGCTCGTTCATATGTAGGGACCAAAAGATGCTCAATATTTTTTCTTTAAAACCGATTCATAACTCTTTCTGATTATTATCGAGTCTATGCCAGAACCATCAAATCTTCAAAATACTGACGCCCCGTGTAAATTCTGACAAATGTTATTGTTATCATCATGCAAAACCCTATTACAGTTGCTACATTTCAAATCCTATCTACTGTCTCCACCGCATAAAACTATATTGTTGTCTCTGTAACAAAAAATCTCATTTAGGTCACTCTAACATGATAACATGTCGTCATATTTGATAAGGGTGGATTTCACCCTTATCCGAAGCGCTGCATCAACAACACACCTCGTAGCTTACGCCTTGGGTGATGTCTCCTCACCGATACCTATTCTTCGGCTAAAGTTACATCACTAATGGAAATGAGTTACAAATTCATAACGGCTCTTAACATTTACCTTTTACCATTCATATACACTTGTGTATTAATGTGTATGATCTTTATGTTCTCGTATGATTAAGTGAGCAATTATTACCAATAAAATTAATATAATTGGTTATATTATTCTATATATAAATAAGAATAGTTCAGCAAATAAATCAGCCAACTAACAATGATCAAATAATCAAATAATCTATTTTTTTTTAGTTTATACTATTTTTAGTATATTTTTACTCTTTCTTCGCCTTCAAAATATTTCTTCACCCTAAATCGGTTCATTTCCCGTTCGTCTAAAAATTATTCCTTGCTCTTCAAAGTAATCAAAGGCGTTCAACAGTTCAATTTGACACCTAAATGATACAAGATATTCCGCAACATCAAAAAATACTTGGTTTCCCTATATTTCGTCAGGCGTCTGAACCAATGTGGTATTTTTTTTTATCTTTTTCAGATTATCTATGACTATGTAATACGTCTAGGTTTTTTCAAAACGGAAAAAAATAGATCCATTACATCAACAAATTATTTTTCGATTCCAAAAAATGATATTTGATACTAGAGAAACTCGGCTTAGATTTAGTAGTGACAGCTAGAAATATGAGCTTGTATTTTTAAAACCACACCAATGTGGTTAGATTTTTTTCAGGCTAATAGAACAAACTACGAGCAATAATTAATAGTATTTTAAGCTAGTTCTCATGTAGAAATGATAGCAATTGTTTAGAGATGATCTTATCTGATAAATAGAGTTAAAGATAGAAGATGAATAATTTTATGCAAGGATGTATCAAAATGAATAATATTGTCAATATCCGCAATCATGCAAGCCACTTGAAGTCCTCGTGTGGAGTTGTATTTATAGATTATGTTACATACATAATTTCTACACAAAATTATATTTATTTATATAATTAAGTGGCCATAGTGTCATATGTTGGATAACAGTTACAGTTGTGTGCTGCCCAAGCTAGATCTTTTTATAAACCGAGGCTCAGTGATGGTACATACACTAGTGCTTGCATGTGCTTCTCTATAATAGTAAGTCTTGGGAAAATTACATGCAGAGCTTAACATATGCCTATTTTATGGCATGATATAAATCTATATCATATCAGTAGCCTCCTCGCCTCAGTCCTTGCGAAATACCATAAGGAATGAGCTTAAGTAATACGAGTGTTGCCCTATATTCATCTTATGTGATTTGAATTTACCGAGCTGGAGTACATGACATTGTTTTTTGGCTAAGAGATTAGGTATGAGAGTTTGAACTTGTTTGAGACCTCTTAACCCTAGCTGAGAAGTTTTTTCTCTTTTAATTTTTTTTGGGCTGAGTGCTTAGATTAGAGATCTTTTGACTTGACCAGTTTGTACTCGATGTGTTGTTCTTGCATACTGGATGGGCCTAGTTTATTCAAGCTAAACTATTCTTGCTAAAAAAATCTCAGTTTCTGTTGACTATGTTCTTGCCTCATTAAAAACAGTTTGCAGGCCAAACCTCTCTTGATGAAAAACTTAAATTTTCCAAAAGAAAAAGAGTACAATTAATAGGTAGAAGGATGGTAGAGTTTCTAGTACACTTCTCTTAACCGAAAAATACCCTGTCGTAAATTTTTCCAAGATGGGTAACCTCTATCATAATTCAAGTTAAACACAACATGAGTACTATTATTCAAAAAATTAAATTGATAAGTACGAAAAGATGTTATTATGATGTTAGGAGTCTCCTTATCATATGGAGGGAAACAAGGCCCTAAAGTTTGTCGAGCCCACTAGAAGGACTACTGAGACGAGATAGATTTGTACAGTCCTTGAATCTCAGTATATGTTGAGCTCTACATATACTATGTACTATTCATAATATTATAAAGGAGCTCGATCAAGCACCACTTCATGTACCGTAACCGATCCTCAAGTTATAAATATCTTAGAAACGAGCTTTGACAGCAAACAACTATAACATCCGATCAACATGTAATATTATGACACTTTACATATGTAATAAATATATTTTATTCTAAAAATTATATATGTAACATAATCTATAAATAAAACTCCACACTAGGAAATGCCATTAATATATTCTGGTTAAAATTGATTACTTCTCGAATTGGTCAGAAGCAAGACGTATGTTGAGAATAAGGGCAAAACTAACATCTGATGCATGTTTTGAATGTCAAATGAAATTACTACTAACAATTACCTTTCACTTTAAAATGTAAAGATAACATTTCTTCCAAATAAAATGTATACATTATTACTTCTCAACACATTTTCATCATTAAAGTAATAAAATAAATTAAAGGTTACAGATCCAAATTTGTCAGACATAGTGTAGAAAAACCTAGAATGAGCGACAATTAAACGACCCAAATTTCTTCAAGAATTCCAATAAGCGTATGAAACCACACTCCAAACAAAAATGTGTGAGACTCATTTACCTTTAGTATATACACGAATGCAATTATCCTTGTTGAAATCGTCTTATCTTAGTATAGAAAAAGGCTCACCTAAAAGTCTCATATTATCAAAGTCTAATAAGAAGCAGATACAGTTCCTCCTGAATATGTTCTATGAGTTAAAGGTAGGGGACAAGATCCTCAAGAATATTTTCCATACATTAAAGATCCGAAGCATAGAAAGCTTGGTCCAAAACCGGAGGGGCCGTACGGTCTCAAAACAAGTCACGGTAGGACCCTATATGCAAAGTCTTATTTTTAGGGTTAATTATATAACGTACATAAAAATATGATTGTGTAATGGCTTGGACAATAAATCAAGATTAATTTCTATAATTGATAATAAATTGATCTTATTCTATATGTTATCTTAGATATTATATATGAATAATAATAATCTTTGACTTGATTATAATTATCCAAAACTTTCATATAGAAAAATATAGCAACATTATAATATGACACCATTACATGTTCGGATTTGGCTGGACTATTTTCTAAGCCCATTGTTAGCTCGGGGCCAACTAAAGAGCCCTTATTGTCATGGTTTCAACTATAATAATTTTAACCAGAACTAGTATCACTATAGTCCTTGAGAATATAGTGGGGAGGATTAAAGATACACCAAGTGTTGTTGTCGTTTTGTATGGTTTGAGTATGTTGAACCTAAAGTTAGACCGAATGAGTATGCATTAGATTTTACATTTAGTCGAACCCTAGTGGCTTTGGATTTTTCTTTTTGTCGAGCCTCTGAGTGTAACTGCATGTTTAAGGCTTGGTTATTATCATGTAAATCCTAGGACTTGAGCATTTTCTACACGATATGGTACTCTCGTCCTCTAACGGGTCCAGTTTAGTCTAGCCGAACACCTTATTGATGTTACCAGAGAGCTCGGTTTATATCCTTGCGTCGACCAAAAACCCCCCATTGAGGAAACTATTTTATCAAAGAAAAATAGTTCAACTAACAAGTAGTAGACTACTATAGTTCATGGTCAACTTTACCCAATAAAAAACTTTTTGTTGTATTGCTTAATGAAGTAACCTCTTAGTACGCCAAAATAAACATAAAAGGAGTACTATTAATCAAAAAAATAAATTGACAAGTAGAGAAAGAGGTTACCAGCATGACGTGAGTCACTCGAGCATGTTAGAAGAGAGCACAAGGGAAGTGAGGCCCTACATTTTCCGAACGGTCAACATGATCAGGGTGATATCAAGGCTCTTGAATTGCCCGAGTCTGTATGCATGATCAGAAGGGCTTCAAGGCCTTTAAGTGCTAGAAAATTACTTCTAAGATCGATAAATACTATACTAAGATCGATAAATACTATACTACTGTAATTTGAAAATAAAAGTAATAGTACTACTAAATAAAGAAGATATAAATGAGGGATGTACCTATCTTAAAGTATCCTATATATTTTAATTAATTAGCCCCATGTTGTTACTTTGCCCAATAAACCAAATCAAAAGCTCGTTCTTTTGAATATGTTAAATTTGAGACGCTTAACACTCTAAGAGGTTGAGCTAAGGTCTTGCATTAGGTATTCAGATTCGCTCTGCATGCAACATCGCGCTCATTAACTAAAACCTTTATAGAATAAGATTCGATATAATCCTACACAATTACATGCTCCGCTTCGATTGGATTATAATCTAAGCCTATTTTTAGCATTAATTAGACTATCAATTTATGTTAGTTTTTATTATCTAAGGTTTAACTATGGAAATTTTATCCTCCATCAAACGCAAGTGGATCCGATATGTCAAACCAAACATCCTAGTGTTTTTACTAATCCTCTAGCTACAAGACCATGTAAGATTACTCCATGACATAAATTTTGGCTCATACTATCTTTTCTTTGAAATCTTTGACATCCAAAATGTCTCATAAATTTCCATGTTTGAAAGGGTTCGAAAACCTGATATGGTTGGATTTGTTCGCTATAACGGAATATATTTTGAACAAAAAATATACTTAGTGTTTTAAACTAGGTTTTTTTTATGGAGAGGGATATGTTTGTGTAAGAGAGATACTATATGAGAGATAAATTTTAAGGTAAGAAGATGAATATTTTATAACTAGAAGCATCTGAATGAATAAATATTGCAAACATCTATACATGATCTATGTTTATGTGGAGTATCAAACATAAGAGATTAAGAACAAGTCTTAGGTGTAAGATATATAATAAGATTAAAACCCATTTTTACATGAGGAAACTCATTTATACGAGTTAATTATTAACTGACATAAGAAATAAATGCATTATTTCTTAGAAAATAAATCTATATTGATTCCTATAACATACAAGAAATTAATTTTATCATAAATAATATCTTAAATTGTATACTTGACTAAGTATAAATGTATTTGAGTCAATATTATTTAGTTACACCTTTTAGAGAGTAAGGTTAGAATAAGTTAAACTATGATACCATTACATATGACTCGATATAATTCAAGACCCTAGTTAACTCGAGTTGGGTTGTAAATTTTGGATGAGACATTTATTAGCTCGTGTTCAGTAATTATAATTTGCGCTATCATTAGTATCCATATAGTACTTGGGAACATAGTTAGGGGTGAGTACAAATAAAATGAGTGTATTCTTACTGCGGTCTTGCTTTGTTTGAGTTTATCGAGTCCGAGTGTATGAGTTATGAGCAAGCCTTGGAATTTTCATTTATTCGAGCCTTTGTGGCTTCAAATGATAATTTCATTTTATTTTGTATTTTTTTTGGGTGAGTGATTAGCTTGGAGAGCTTTTGAATTTAGAAGTTTCTAAGAGATGTGTTACTCTTCCCATTTGATGGGCCCAATTAATCTAACCAACGAACTGATAAGTGCATTTCATGTCAATTATCCTTGTTAGCTAAATATGGTGTTTCTCATCGTGTTGCTACCGCTTACCACCCTCAAACTAATTGTCAAGCTGAAGTCTCGAATCGAGAAATCAAGCGAATCTTGGAAAAAGTGGTGAATCCTTCGAGGAAAGATTGGTCTCTGAAGTTAGATGAAGCGGTATGGGCATACCGAACGGCTTACAAAACTCCACTTGGGATGCCACCATTTCAGTTAGTATATGGTAAGGCTTGTCATCTTCCAACATAACTCGAGCATAAGGCATTTTGGGCTTAAAAGAAGTTGAATTTCGACATTCAAGCAGCTGGTGAAAAGCGTGTGCTTTAATTGAATAAACTTGACGAGTTTCGGTCTCAAGCCTATGAGAACTCAAAGAAGTATAAGGAAAAATTTAAAAAATGGCATGATATGAAGCTTCTACATAAAGTTTTTGAGCCGGGTCAAGTGGTTCTTCTTTTCAACTCTCGTCTAAAGCTTTTCCCTGGGAAACTCAAGTCAAGATGGTCTGGTCCTTTTAAAGTCAAGACAGTATATCCACATGGAGCAGTTGAAATCTATGAGGAATCAACATACAAAGCATTCAAAGTCAATGGTCAACGACTCAAACATTACTACGGCGATGTGGTGAACCGTGAAGCATTCATCATTAACCTCGACGCTACATGATTCCGAGCGGTATTGTCGAGTTATCAACTTCAAACAAGCGCTTCGTGGGAGGTAACCCACTGGGAAACAATAATCGACATTGTTGGACGAATAGGGGAGTGCTTCCTATATCTTTTAATTTCTTGTAGTTGCATTCATCATAGTACTTATTCATGATAGACAGTGCATCTTCATGTTAGTCATGCTTATTTGTATATTCATGCCATGATCATATAGACTGTGTTTAGGATCGAGTTAGTTTGTTAACATAACATTTTGCTCATGCATTTTGCATCTTTGATCCCTTGAGTTGCTGTTTCTACTTAAGTAGCCAATGATGAAAATTGTTTGGAATGACAGTAGGAATACAATCTAATTAGGTAGCTTGTAAGTTAGCTTGCTTGATGTAGAAGCACAATTAATACACATAGACTCATTGATTGTTTTTATGCTAGTTACGGACACACTTGAGTATTTTTATACATAATCCTTGCTTAGGTTCAGAATCATACCTTAATCCTTTATTAGCTCATGGATTAAAAAATATAAGTTTGGGGAGTTGAAAGATAAATATGTGTATTATTCAGTTAGGCGTCAAGGCTAGTAGCCGCTCGTTGACGTGCGTCCTCTCACTAGGTGCTGCGTATTACGAGTAGTCTCGGGGTGGAATGAAATGGAGCGAAACGCACTCATTCCCAAATGAATAAAAAAACAGAAAAAAAAAGAAAAGATGAAAAAGGCAAAATTGGCTAGGATGAGCTCTTTGGTACTCGAGTTATTAAGTTCTATGTGACTTTGTGCCTAGTGACCTAAGACTTTTCCGGTCTGGGATCCGCTAACCTAAAGCTCGCTACATGGGCACCATTGTATAAGTCTTTTGGGGACCTCGTACATTGCACGATCAAATAAGCCTTTGTGTGTCTGTATATAGAATAAAGCATAATAAATCTTTGACAATCCTGGGGAAATATGGATGTGCATCTTGACTATGAAGAATCTAGGTTGTATTTCATTTCTAAACTTGTGATTATTATGATAAGAACGAGTAAGGTCCATTAATTTGTACTAAAAACATGTCGATTGAGTTTGAACACACACGCACGCTTCTACGCTTGTATTGCTAGCATTTGAGTACCTAATTATTTCGCATTCCGAGGTCATTACATTGGTTGAGGCATTTATGCTGAATTAGTTACGGTTACTCGTTCGGGATCACTGCATTCTTTCATTCATTTAAATTCATTGCATTCTTGCATCAATTATTAAACCTGTTTTGCATTGCTTGAGGACAAGCAACGGTTTAAGTTTGGGGGTTTGATAAGTGCATATCATGTCACTTATAACGCTTCCATTATTCTTTAAATCGTCGCCGGTTCTCAAGTATTCGTTGTGTTTCAACGTGTTTTTCATTCATTTTCGAAGGATGCTCGTCGATGGCATTTCACCGCTACTCGGTGACTTTATATTGAATTTAAGGGTCAAAGCACCATTTCATTTGGATACGGTGTAAGAGCTGGTACTGAGAGAAAGTTCTATCCTTCACCAAGACTAGAATTTTAGGTTAAAGGAACTAGTGTTCTGATGATGTGGGAAACATATACTCATAGTGCCACAATCGAAATATGATTATGTGGTTTGATTGGTGTTGTGATTTAGATTTCACGGTCTAGATCAAGGGTTTATTTGTGTACTTTTGACTACTATCAGATTTTGACTTTATGGTATGTGGATTTTGTTTTTGGTGCAGGATGGCTGTTGAGGCAGATGTTTCTGTTCCTGCGTCACAAATAGTAGGAAATGCTTACGTCGAGCAATACTATAACTCTTTGCATCAAGCTAATGAGGAGGTGCATAAATTCTAACAGGAGGTCGCTCGTCCCAAAAGATTAGTTTCCAATCCGATCCATATCTGGAATATGGAAACATGCTCAGCTTCTGTTCGAATCTCGATATCAAGGTATCTTTACAAGATCCTGGGTCACAGATCCTCAAGTATGCGCCAGCCGTGTTGCATGGACTCCGTATGGAGGTTTCGTCGGGGTGGCATTTACTAAGGACAAAATATTAAGCACCTGGACCATTCTGATATGCAGATAAAAGTTATAGCTTGCTAACCAATGAAGTGAACACACAAACTCTATTGAGACATTTGCTAATTAGTGGAAAAGCCATAAAAACGCTGTATTTGCAGCTGAGTAAGAGCCTTTAATCCACGAGGTGCAGGGATCTACCTCACTTTTTACCATAGGCCGCAAAAGGTGAAATACATAAATTAGATATAAGTCCGCACAACTAATGAGATCATCGGCGGCTTTAGTTGCGTTTAGCCATAACTCGTCGATAGTTTATGGTACACTTTTCCAAAGCATAAATTATTTGTTGCTAATTTTTACTAAGTGGATTGCCCTTTTACTACTTCAAAGTAAACACAACATTAGTACTATTAGTTATTAGTGAAAAAATAAAATTGATAAGTACAGCAACATCTTACAACATATTAGAGTCTCCCGAGCCTGCTTGAAGAAACCGATTGGGAAGAGAGGCTCTGCAGTTGCCCAAAGCCATATGTTGATTGGGAGGGAATCAAAACTTATAAATTTTCTGGCCCGTAGCCACGATTGGTAAAGAATTAATGTTTTTAACTTCTACAAAAACTTTTATATGATTGGTAGCCCCTTAGTATTTCAATGTGTAAACAAAAGTAGTATTATTTATAAATAAATAAAAGATAAACAAGGATGTACCTCTCCTACAAATAATTTCCACCAAACGACTTCGATATTTTTCATTAAGTCGGGGTCATGATGATGTGCGAAATAGCCTTGCTGAAATGAGTTTTGGCCAAGCTAAACTGATTTGTGGCCTTTCTGAAATAAGTTGCAACTTTGTTGAAGAACAGAGCCAACGTCTTGCTTAAATGCGTCGATGCCATGCTAAACTGAATCAATGTTGCGCTGAATTAAGCCATGGTCATGCTGAATTAAGTTGTGTGTGTGCCTTGTACGATTTGAATATTGAGATACTCCTTAAAGAAAATAATTTGATTGCATAAACATGTTGGATTTAACAGTGATTGCACCAGTGATGTGCTTGAACTAGCAAATTAAGGAACACTACTAAAACATGTACGAATTAAGAGAGAAAGTAACCCATACACTATAACATGCATTCGGGCATGATCCACGTCTGTATAAAAATATTTAGGTTTGAAGAATGTGCTTAGCTTAAAAACTTATATTACAGCTAAAAATCACCGCACAACGCTCATAATCACTCCGCAGGGCCACAAATTCACCGAACATGGGTCAGATCATCGCACTTAGCTACAAATATTTTGTAAAGGGTTCCGAGTCGTCGTAAAGGTTTCGATTATCCACAAGAGTCAATCTGAAATGTCACTGCAATTTCATGAGAAGAATCAAAATTGTATAGATTTACTCGGTGATACACATATGGGATCCGGAAGACCATGGGAGCAACAATAGAGGTTGGGACAACGACGGTGGATATAAAGACAATGTAGGAAAACATATATATGATTCATGATTGTGAATATATAGTAAATTAAAATGGTACTAGCCATAAAGATAAGATCCAGGGCGCTTAATAAAAGTGTTGATCATGATGCTTTGTGTAATTGTTTTTAAATAGATAAACTTTTATGTTTTTGAAAAATATAAGGATATCTTTCGGTTCCCACAGTCGGCGCTAGTGATATGGTTAGGTTTTTTTTTTTGGTTTAGTAGAATAGATTCAGAATAAGGATTACTAGTGTTTTAAGCTCTTCATGTATAGAAATGGATGTCTTTGTGTTGAAAATATAGTATTTGAGAGATGCAGTTTAGAGGAAGAAGGTGAACAGTTTTTGACTAGAATGTATCTCAGTGAATAATATTGTCCATCTGGCTATGAATCCTTTGGACTTTTACTGAGTATAAAATCTAAAGTACCGAGTGTCTAATAAATAAATCTATATTAATTGTCATAATCAACAATAAATATTAATCTTATCGTAAATGAACGCATGATCTTTTGGTCACGAGTTCATCTACTTTATCGACTCGACTACTCCTTTCGACGGTACGGTTTGACACAGCTACATGCATGGATTGATCTATATTACGATAAATGTATATTGTTCTCTCGGGTTTGGTTGTAAAATTGGTTTGACCCTTTATTATCTCGGCTTCAGCTATGAAAATTTCATAGCTCATCAGCACCGAAGACTTCCATCTAGATTTTTTCGTTAGGTATCTGATACTTGTTTGATAAGAAGAGATTGGTCAAAGGAAGGACCATGTTAGGAACTAACATATATCATCATTGCTGCAAGGGTGAAATTGTTATTGAGGGTTGTTTTTTTTTTTCATATTTCACAATATTAAAAGTACCATATTTCTCAAAGTAAAACAATAATTAAACCTATTGTCTTAGTGATCTGAACCGAATTATCTTAGAACCGAGAACCGATCCTTGGCTACGAAATTTGAGGAAGCAAAGATATGTTTGTATTATACAAATAAACAATAATGATTTCTCTTAAATCTCGTGATAGAAAATAAGTTACAAAGGATAAGTGTATACGTATATGATTATACTCAGACTAATGATTTGATAAAATTTAAGTTTAACAAAATGAAAGGGTCTCAAAGGCTTGAAGATTTTATATTTTATATTTCTTTTTGTAACGGAAATATGCTAATTTCCCGACCAATAACTGCTAAATTGGTTTGAGGTAAAAAAGGGTTATGGGGAAAATACAATTTTCCTGCAATTAGCTTAAAAAAAAGAAAAGAAAAACACAAAACCAAAGTGAACTCAAACACACAATTGTTAACGGAGTTCAGCAAATTATGCTTACGTCTCCGAACCTGTTGCAGATCGTTTTTATTAGAAAGACACAGTGATTCTGCCGTTTTCAATGCATACACCAAAAATCCCTAGCTTATTGGTTTTTTTGTAGAGACTGAAGCACAAGGAAGAAAGAACGTTTTACAGTAATGTGTAATTTATGACTCCTTAAATGACAGCTTTTTTAAATTCACTCCATGTCTCTTTAACGTGTTTAGCACTTGCATCATCTTCACTGTCCTTTTCATCATCGTCAACTTCACTTTCTTTTCATCTAACATGAGGAAGGTACCATGTTTAGATAAAATAAACTGCACACGAGCTTAGTTATATTATTGGTCCTAACAATCTCCCACTTGAAGACTGGTTTCAACATGTCTTGACACCTTGATCTATGCAGCAGATATTTCTGGTCTTGTTACTCTTGCAGACCAACTGAAGCTAAGCACAACTTCAGGTTTTCAATGGCTACTGTCTTTGTCATCCTATCAGCTGGATTTTTGCTTCCTTGGATCTTTTCCAGTATTAGCACCTCATATTTCAATAAAGATCTAATGAAATGATAACGCAGACTGATGTGCTTGGTTCTCGAATGAAATGCTGAATTCTTTGCCAATTGAATTGGATTCTGACTATCACTATGCAGAATTGTTCTTCTGTTTGAATCCCAACTCGGTTAACAAACCTTGAAGCCATATCATCTTTTTACCAGCTTTGATCACTGCTACATACTCAGCCTCTATAGTTGATAGAGTGACAATTTTCAGTAACTCTGACATCCAACTAACAACTATAGTTCCGACAGTAAATATATAACCGGTGGTGCTTTTCCGGTGGTCAACTTCACCTCCAAAATCTGCATCTACATAGCCTTATACCTTTAACTCATCCTTGCCAAAGTACAAACGCTTTTCCGTGGTACCTAGTAGGTACCTCAGAATCCATCTGACGGCTTCCCAATGAAGTTTCCGTGGGTTTGACAAAAACCTACTCACAACTCCCACTGCACGACTAATGTTTGGTCTCATACAGATCATTGCATGCATCAAACTTCCAATAGCTGAGGTGTAAGGAACCTTAGCCATGAAGTCTTTTTCTTCAACCGTCTTAAGGGATTGATCCTTGGATAAACGAAAGTGAACTGCCAATGATGTACTAACTGGCTTGGCATCACACATGTTAAATCTCTTCAAAACACGATCGATGTACTCTGACTGAGATAACTGAAACAAGTTGCTATGCTTATATCTTGTGATTTACATTCCAAAAATCTTCTTCACCGGACTCGAGTCCTTCACGTCAAATTCTTTTGATAATTGTTCCTTCAATTTTCTAATATTATCCATATCTAAACCTGCTACTAACATATCGTCAACATACAGTAGCAAAATGATATAACTGGACTTACATCTATTAAAAAAAAATGGTCCGCATTACCCTTCTGAAAAGTCTCATTGTGCATAAAACCGAAAAATTTCTTGTACCACTGTCTTGGAGCTTGTTTTAGACCATACAAACTTTTCTTGGGTCTGCATACCATGTTTTCTTTCCCTTCTTTTAAGAAACCTTCTGGTTGATACATGTATATCTCCTCATCCAAATCCCCGTGAAGAAATGCAGTCTTCACGTCTAACTGTTCAAGATAAAGTTATTCAATGGCAATAATACTCAGGATTGATCTAATAGTACTGAGCTTCAAAACTGGAGCAAAAATATTGGTGTAATTAATTCCTTCCTTTTGTTGGAACCCTTTGATAACTAGTCGGGCTTTGTATCTCTTAGAGCCATCATGCTCATCTTTCACCCGATAAACCCATGCATGATGAAGTGCCTTCTTAACCATTGGTTACTTAGCTAGGTCCAATGTAGCATTTGAGATTAAAGACTTCATCTCATTTTTCATGGCAAGCTCCCACTTACCAGCATCACTGGCCTAACAAACTTCATCATAGCTTTCAGGTTCCACTCCATCGGTAAGTAACATATAGTTCAAGAATCTCGTGTTGGGAACATGGGGTCGGGAAGATCTTCTCAAAACAGGAACTGCCTCGGTTGGTTTTAGGGTGTCGGACTGCTGTCGATCAGTCTGCCCAACTGACTCTCCTTGCTGAAGGGTTAATCCGATTAGCTCTATTTCTTGACTATCTAGGACTCCATCGATATCTCCAAGTATTGATTCCTTCCGGTTTGAGCCATTTGCTTCAGTTTTATGTCTGTTCTTGTACATCACTGTTGTATTGAAGATCACATCTCTGCTTCGTATCATATTCATATTTTCCTCATCCCAAACACGATAACCAAACTCATATTCTCCATATCCGATCAGGAAACATTTCTTCGATTTCCGATCAAGCTTGTTCTTGTCTTGATCACTTATGAACATATACTGTAAAACCAAAAACTCTTAGATGTGATGATTTTATATCCTTACCACTCCATACCTCTTCGGGTATTCTATGTTCTAAGGTAAATGGGCCTCGGTTAACCAGGTAAGTCGATGTGTTGATTGCTTCTGCCCAGAACTGCTTCGGTAAACCAAACTGTATTCGAATGCTTCTGGCTCTTTCTGTCAACGTTTTGTTCATACGTTCAGCAATACAATTGTGTTGAGGTGTACTTGGCACGATTCTCTTCATCCTGATTCCATGCTCATAGCAAAACTTCTTGAATTTGGTGTCCTCATATTCACCACTAATATTAGTTCTCAGTTTTTTAATTTTTAGACCTGTCTCATTCTCAACCATAGATTTCCATCTCCTAAAAACATCAAACACTTCAGATTTATGTATTAAAAAATAAACCGATACTTTTTGAGAATTGTCATCGATAAAGGTCACAAAATAGTGTTTCCCTCCTATAGATGAAACAGTTGTTGGCCCCCAAACGTCAGAGTGAACTCCAGCCTTTTTTTCTTTGGGATTCTGCCACTCGTCTGAAAACTAACCCTTTTTTTGTTTTCCAAGTATAAAATATTCGCACATGTCTATATCGATTGACTTAAGACCTGGAAGATTCCCCTTCGAGTACATAATTTCCATACCCTTCACACTTATGTGGCTAAGCCTTTGGTGCCAAACATTTGGATTTTTATTCACTGCTGTTATTGCGATTCAACTGCTCGTCTCTGATGTCTTGTAAAGAGTAACACTCTTCTTGATCTTCTTGCTCTATCCCTTGCCAAGTAATAACTGTCAAGATATTGTTGATTTCCCATTTGATCATCTGAAGGCCATGGAACACCAGACCTTCGACCAACTTCATACTTATGCAGTGGTTGAACTTCATGTTTATGACCTGAAGCATAACCAAACCTAAAGTATTCTTCAATAGAAGTATCTCCAACTTCACTTTGTAGATCAAACCCATCATTACCTTCATATCTCTTCCCAACAATACTAGGTTGAGTCTCCAATCCCTTCTTCAATAGAATACCCTCTTCATTCAAAATTGTTTCCATACTTATCAAACTCTTTTGACGTATAAATTTAAAGCACCAAAACCTATACCCTTTTACTCTTTTTGGATAGCCGAAGAACAAACATATCAGTGCTCTTGACCTAAGCTCATCCTACTTCACATGTGCATAGGAAGCACATTCAAACGTTATCAAATGTTTCGACTTATGTTTTTTTCATCCATTCCTCTTGAGGACAAAAAAACGTAACCACCATAGATGGACTTCTGTTGATTATATATGTAGCCGTTATCACGACTTATCCTAGAAATTTCGCCCCATTCTAGTTGTATGCAGTTTGGATCTAACCCATTCCAACAAGGTTCGATTCATTCTCTCATCAAGCACGTTCTGTTAACAAGTCCCACTTATAATTTGGTGTCTAATAATGGAAATATTTGCACAATATCTAGTGAACTTCTTATTCATATATTTCAAGCCATTACGAGTCTGAAGTTTCTATGGAACTTTCCCAGTCTGATTGTTTACCGAAGTCTTCAAGTCCATAAAATAAGCAAATACTTTATCTTTATTTCTCCAAAGTAAAACGCATACTATCCTAGAGGATAAGTGACAGCTACAGCACGACGAAAATATTCTAAGGATGATACTTGTACATAATATGATGGAAAATAATTACTAATGGTCAAGGTCTATTAACGAGACGAGGGTAACGATCAATACGAATCGAACCGAAGAAAACAAAACATACGCATAAAGTGAACCAAGACGAGCCTATAAAATAATGTTAGAAGAGGTCCACGAACAACATGATGGTAATGAGAAATACGATTTGCGGGCAACATACAAACAAAGATCCGGACCCAAACAAGCGCACAAAGCAAACAGATAAAAGCACACAAACGACTGTCACAAAGTAATGCATGACAAAATAATGAAAAGTAACTTGTTTGAACACCCATTTTAAGTCATGGCCAACATTTAAAGAACTTATGTGGTTTGAAGAAAATCCCTTGAAACGTTTGATGTCGTGTGTGGGAAAAACCTTTTTTTACCCTACGAGTATCAACTAATCAATGGTAAAAACAAGATCAAAAATCGAAAAGGAGAACATGGATACCCATTTGAATTGAGGAAACCTAACTATCATTTAAGAATTAAGGGCAAGACAACAACTGACGGGGTTAAATTAGAGCAAGGTCAGCAGTTGGGTGCCTTTTCGAGCCAGCAACATGTGATTGAAGAAATTAGGATCACCGTCGTTGAGCTACCATCTAGGGCCATGTTTGGGACACAACATGAGGGTAGTCGACCCCAAGGAAACCTAGTAGATTCGATAACTGTCGCGCACGCCAATCTTACGTCCGTTCAAGGAGACAATATCTTACAAAAGATATTTCCTCTACACCATCTAATATTTAATTATTAGAATTGCGGATACAAGAAACAACATGGGAATAAATCAAGGCTAGTTGGCTACAGGTCGAGAGATATCCTAAGGCTAATGTGAGAATAGAAAACATGAATGAGTATTGCACCTACTAACGTAAAGAATCCTATTAGAGGGTAAAAGGAATAAAAAATTGGAGCGGGAGGTCAGTAAAACAAGTCGAACGATTAGAGAAAGAGAAGTGAGGGAGGATGACGACCACAAAGGATAAAATGGCGGAGATAACCTGAAAAATAAAAAGTGTATGGGCATCGAGTGCGAAAAATATTCGAGCAACATTATCTTTAAAGAAGCAAAGAAAAAAATACGGTCAAGTACAATGGGGAGAGACCGAAGATGGCATCTTACGCTCTAAAATAGTATTATTTTTATGAAAGATATCTTGGAGGGAAATCTTTCTATGAAGTTTGATCTTTACCGAATAAACTCATGTGATGGCTGTGGGGATCCCAACCACCATCTGAAACAGTTCAAGAACATGATGATGGCATTCAAACTAGACGACGTCCTGTTCTGTCGGTCATTCCACATGAAATTCAAAGAAAGATCTCTAGAATTATTAAATGGAATCCCAAAAGGGACAATAATGGATTTTGAGAGTTTATTGAGCACTTTTGGGAACCATTCTGTGGGTAACAAAGAGCATAAAAATGATGGTTCATCTATCATGAATATGTATCAGAACTAGGGACATACAATCAAAAGTTAATTTTAAAACATTTGTGCACGAGATGAATATGTTGTCTACATGTAAGGAGGAATTCACGATGGCGTCGTTCTAGAGATGCTTAGGTAGCAAGGGACCCTTGTACAACGACCATGTATGTTTTACAATCGATACTATGTGTGACATCCATGCAAGATCAGACCCGTTTATTCAAGTCGAGGACTCTAAAATTGGAACTTACCCTTACTCATCGCCACCAACATTATAGGCATCAACACAATATAAGAAGAGATGATATGAGGCCATGCACTATGACGCCAGACCCCAACGAGCCTTATCATATTTCATTAAGAAGGCCGAAGGCCTTGTACTACGATACCCATGGACAATGCTTTACACCTTTGATGAAAAATAATATCATTATATACAAAAAAATCAAAGGAAATACAAGATACCAACCACCTCGTTACATGCTAGCCCCAAGGAAAAATCAATCTTGTAATGTTTTTTGCGCAAACCATAATGACCATGAATATTCCACCATCGACTGTTGGTAGTTACGTTTAAAAATTCCAATGGTTGATTGAAAGTGAGGAGCTCATCTAATCCCCAAAGCATAAGAAAGACAAACGTCGCGAAGATTGAAACATTTACAACCCAACCGACAGAAGACGTGATCAACGACAAGAAGACAAAAAGGCAAATAAAAGTGGTTTTGTACCATCTCGGCGGAGACACATTGTTAGGATCCACGACAAACACTCGAAAAGAAAAAGGAAGAGCTAGAGGTTCTTATGGTCGACGATTCCTTGTATCACTATTACAAGAAACCTCTCATCAGTCTAAGTTTTAATAATGACAACTTGAGGGGGGTGGTTACCCCAATGGGGAAGCCCTAATCATAAATCTAGATATCTATGAGTTATAGTAACCCACATCATGATAGATAAGGAAACGCGGTTAACGTAATTTTCAAGTCTAATTATGAAAATATTATGAGAGTGCTTCCACACAAGCGGATCGATAGACAGTTAGTTAGTTACAAGGGCAAGTCATCTACTTGTGTGGGTGATGTTGATCTTTCAATGACCATTTTCTATATAGATACAAAAAAACTGTAAGAACACTCTTTATGAAGGTTGGCGCGCTAGGTTTGTACAATACCATTGTATGAAGACCTTACTTATATCAAATATAAATCGAAGCCTCTTCTTTCTAGTAAGGCCTAAACTACCCCATTTGGAATTGGGTTAGAATAATTAGATGAATACAAAAGACCAGCTGGAGCTTCTATGCGACGTCCTCATCTCCAACAAAGCCTACCTAATAGTAGTTAACAAGCCGATGTCAGGATCATGAAATTGGAAAAAACAATCACATGGGGACCAAGGTTGACGACCCCCGAGTTGAGAGCATGTGTCAAGACCCCCTGGGTGATGTAACTGAAGAACCTTAGAAAATGGGGAGGTAATTAAAGTTTGGAACCAACTGGACCCAAAATTTAAGAATAAATTATTTGAATTATTACAACAGATCTTGGATATGTTTTCCTGGAATGCTGATAGTGTCAATTGGTGACAAGAATGTTTATCATAGTGGCGCGGTCGATTTCTTAATACAAATAAAGTTAAGGATCGGGGCTCAAGAGAAGCTCGGTTAAATATGTGATCCTCGATAATATCATTTATCGAAAGAGTGCTACACAACCGATAATTTTATGTTTAAACGGAGACTCTAACAACTGATCCTCAAAGATATACACGAAAGTGGTTATGGGGGCTCACAATGAACATCGAAGCTTAATTAGGTGTTTGCTCTTTGTAGGTTTCTATTGGCCAAAACTCGAAATCGATATCGAGGCCATAATACGAGGGTGTGAGGGCTGCCAAAAGTATGTTGTCACAATATTTCTGCCTAAGGAACCTATAATTATTGTCCTAGTATCTTGCCTGCTCGATAAAGGCCATGGATTACTTCTCCAAATGGGTCGAAGCGCAAGCCCTATATAAAAAAATCACAAGAAATGTGAGATTTTTATACACAGTCAAAATTTATCCATATCCGGGATTCCAGCAAATGGGCCTCAGTTTCAAAATGCTATCTTAACGACTTTTTTGTAAATGATAAAAATAGAACAACATTTCTCGAATCCGTACTACCCTTATGAGAACAGCCAAGTAGAATTGATGAACAGAACCATTCTTGACGGTTTAAAGAACAAACCCATGGGAGCCAAGGTAAGTGGCCAAACAAACTAACCGAGGTATTTTAGGTCTATCGAACGACGCCTAGATCGGCCACTGGTGAAACCTCTTTCTCCCTCGTTTAAGGCATGAAAGTAGTTGTTCCTGCATAAATTATCATCTTCAATCATCAGATCAACCGTTACTCAAAAGCACATAACAATAACGAGCATCCAGTTTCTATTGATTTGATTGAGGAATGAAGAGACCAGGCTCGGGTGCAGACAACGCACTAATAAACATAATGAAACATTGTTTGACTCACAACTCAAACCCATGACCCTTGTAGAGGTGCCCTTGTTATGAAAAACTCTTCTAGGAAGCCATGGACAAAAACATCAGCAACTTAGCTCCCAATTGGGATGTCCGTACATGTTATTCTCCAAATAAGATCACAGGGCATATCGGTTAGCTGACATAGACGGCAATGCACTCAAATAGATCTGGAATATTAATCACCCTAAATTGTACACATTGACTTTATAATTTGGTTGTGCATTATTTTTCTTTCTAGTGGCACGAAAGGTTTTTAATAAGGCACAATTGAAGGCCACTCTCCTATATAAAGACTTTTTCCAAAACAAATTATGCTCCAATTTTGTCTTTTCTTATTTATTTTATTGTTCTTTGCATCAAGTTATCATCTATACGAGTAATTCTTAATTTTTTATAAAAGGTTTTCATCACTAACTGATAAACACCCGTGCATTTTCTGACATAACCCTTTACGTTATTCATAATTATTGATTTCACCATGTTTAATACTTAGACAACATACTATAGTTACCACTAGAATGATCTTTATAAAAAAAGATACTTTTCAAAGAACAAACAACACAATAACAAACCAATTAGGGGGTCATATATGATGAGGTCATATTTTTTTGACACTGACTATTGTGTATATCCGGAGGGAAGTTCAGACATATCCAGTACCATTCCCCACCGAACAGGACAAACAAGTGGACTATGACTCATTTGGTTGCTAGTCACTTCTTATCTTAGGCCTATGAGTTTTAAAACTTGACCCAAGTCTATGATCTGAACCGGAAGGCCCACACTACCCTTCGATCAGAAATAATCCACATTAAATTGGCGACCACAGTGGGAAGCGGTCGTGTCTGGATTACAAATTCAAAACCAGTAATAACAACTAATTCAGATGGATCCAAATGCACAAAATACTCCACCTCCAGAGGTGGAAGGAGTAAAGAAAATAATGAATACTAAGGGCTGAAATTGAGGCTTTAAGGGCATCAAAACAAGTAGAGAAAAGAGTTAAAGAAAAATCCCATGCGTTGGCATTTCACTATACTGATAATCCTGGTGAGAACAAGCAGTCTCTGAAGATTCATCTCAGTTCCAAGAAAGCGCATCGATCCAAATGTGTGGAGAGTTCCACTTCAGAATCCTCCAACAGCTCCTCTAATGATGCAGATCTTGAAGAGTCAGTCTCATCCAACAGTGATGAAGGATGGTAAAAAAAAACTAAGGCTTACCAAAAAGCATTCAAGAAAGAGGGATAGACATGACAGGCTTAGGAAGTATCAGGGGAAAATAAAGGGTTGAGTTGATCATCATATTGACCGTTTGCTGATTGATCATTTTTCTTTCCAATCCAAAGTAGGTATTTTTGCTAGTCCAAATGAAGATATTGTGTTTAGTCTTAGCCAAAACTAGAGATAATCACCTTTATTCGTAAAAATTCTCTCCGGACACCTTCCTAAAAGATTTGACAGTTTCAAGATGGAAAAATAAGATGGGAGTAAAGACCCGAACAACCATCTTGAGCAATTCAAGAACTTCATGATGAACTCTGACGATGACGACAGATTTTTGTGTAGGGATTTATCTCAAACCTTCAAGGGGAGTGCCATCAAAAGGGTATAATAGTCTCCCTCAGGGATCTATGAGTTTTTTGACATATTCTGGGTGGATTTTCGGAGGCAATTCGTTGGAAGTAAGGAGCTTAAAGGTAATGGAGATACGATTATCCACTGTGCCTAGGAGCCAAATAAGTCTTTAAAAGAATACATCAACAGGTTTGTAAATACAAAGAATGGGTTAGCAGATTACTTAACAAGTGGCAATTGTCTCTTTGTTAGGCAGGATTAAATCTGGGGAACTTGATTGATTCTGTGACCCGAAAGAAAGCTATGAAATTTGGGGGGTTTTGAACAAAGTGGGGAAACAAATTAATGTTGAGGAGACCAGGAAATCCAGAGGGCCTCACCAGACCAGGTCCACAACCACAGCAGCAAAACCTCAAACAACTAGCTAGTCGAGTTACAGATCAAAGGAATCTGGACTAGGATCTCATCGGTCTAGGAAGAGTCAGTCCAATCAAAACCAGAACCAGCAAGTTAGAAATCAAAGGGGACCTTGGGTTCAACCTGAGTGGTTTGATGAGTTGGGAGAAAATGTGGCTACAATATACGACAAAACTAAAAGTAAAGTACACTTTGAAACGCCAGTTGTGTTGCAATCTCTCAAAGAAAATCGAAGTACCCATTTCTACAAATACCACAATAACATTGGGCATGATACCATGATTTCATAGCTTTGAAACAAGAGCTGTATAATCTCATTGAAAGGAGAACGTTTGGGGCCTATGTTAAGAAACAAGGGGGGAGCACGCCGAATAATGCACCATCTAATGTTAATACTCCCCGAACTACCCCTTCTATCCTTCCTGGAACGTCTAGGCAAGATGACGCTATGGTAATTATTGAAATATTTGATGTGGATTATGAGTACCTTGATCCAGATCCAACTTGGAATCAGGTGGAGGTGATAATGAACAAGACTGCTGCTGTTTCTGGTTTGGTTAAGTATTTTGAGTCTTTAACCATTTTTTTTTTTGGGGGGGGGGATATTGTGACTGCACCTTCTAGTTCTTCAAGGAAGAGGCACGCCAATAGTCTGATCACCTAGTTGGATGGAAGGATGTCCATACATTTGTACCAAACTCCAGCTCCTTTCATAGTTTTTGATGAGGATGACCTAAGAGACAATGCAGGATCTCATGAAGACGCCATGGTGATAAGGGCATCAATAGTAGGAAATGATATATGTTGAATCCTGATTGACATAGGTAGTTGGGAAACATATTGTTCTTAAGCTCCTACAAACAAATAAGAAACCCCTCAGTTATTCAAGTTCGAACAGAACTATTGTGGGCTTCATATGGATTTCGACAGATGTGATTGGAGAAGTCGAGGAAGAAGTATTGCTGGGCAAATAGCCTTTCAAGAAAATGGTGAGGGTATTATTTTTTGTGGTGGATTGCCCAACATCTCATAATGCGATATTTGAGAGATCTTGGCTCTCGAGGATGCATGTTGTCGCTTCTACTGTCCATCAATGCTTAAAATATGTTGTTCGAGGACAAGTGGGTATTGTTTGGAGCAGTCAGAAAGTAGCTAGGGAATGCTATGCAATAGCCCTTGCCTCGAAATCTTTGGAGGCAGTCAAGGTTAACAAAGATTAGCAGATATTGGAGCCTTCCACCAATGAGAATGAAATGGATGATCATATGAAGGCTCCTACTGTCATAATACATATAAAGGAAATTGAAATTCATTCCCTAATTGAGGGTAAAAGTGTTAAAATTGGTACCAAGTTGGCACCAAGTTTAAAACAAAGGTTACTATATTTTTTATGAGATAATCTACATGTATATTCATGGTGTTATGATGATGTCATCGGATTGCCTACTGATGTAATTTTCCATAAGCTATCGCTACGAGCTGATGTTGGACCAGTTGTACAAAGAAGAAGGTCCTACTCTAAAGAAAACACAGATGTAATTGTTCAAGAAGTTGATCGCTTGGCCAAAATTGGCCACATCAAAGAATCTCAGTAACCATTATGGACTGCCAATCATGTTTTGGTCAAGAAAAATAATGGCAAATGGCGCATGTGTATTGACTTCACTGATCTTAATAGGGCATGTCCCAAAGATCCTTATCATGTTCCTCAGATAGATCAGTTAGTGGACTCTACTTCTGGAAACAAACTATTGTCTTTCATGGATGCATTTTCAGGGTACAACCAACTACAAGTAGATCTGAAAGATCAAGATCATACCACTTTTATTCTGGATAGAGGTCTTCATTGTTATAAAGTGATGTCATTCGGATTGAAAAATAATGGGGCCACCAATCAAAGGTTAGTGAATAAAGCTTTTGCTAGTCATATTGGCATAAATTTTGAAGTTTATATAAATGACATGATGGTTAAGAGCCTTGAAGAAGATGCACACATATCCGATCTTGAAGAAATGTTTTCCAACTTAGAGGCTGTGAATTTAAAATTAAACCCTGAGAAATGTGTTTTTGGGGTTCGGTTTGGAAAGTTTTTGGGTTATGTAATAAGTGAAAAAGGAATTCAACCTGATATGGATCAGCTCAATGCTCTATTAGTTATGGATCCTCCTCGGAGCACTAAAGAAGTTCAAAGATTGACCGGACGCTGGGATGCGTTGAACTCAAGAATTGGTCTCCGCAATGTGATCAAGCACTTCTTGAACTCAATAAGCATTTATCTTCACCTAAAACTCTTGTTAAACTTGTTTAGGGGGAGAAACTTTACATATACTTAGTTGTATCAGAATAGGAAATAAGTGTTATGCTAGTAAGATAAGTGGATTATTACCCCCGTCCGGTTTATTATATTAGCAAAAGTCTGTTGAATGCTGAAAGAAGATATTTAAAGTTAGAAAAGGTGGGCTTGGCATTGGTAATTGCTGCAAGAAAAATGAGACAATACTTCAAAGCTCATTCCATTGTCGTCCGATCATCTTTTCCCCTTAAGAATGTTCTCCAAAAATATGATATATCAAGCAGAATGACCAAGTGATCAGTTGAGGTGAGTGATTATAACATTGATTTTGCATCCCGAACAGCGGTTAAAGCCTAATCAGTGGCTGATTTCCTGGTATAATTCCACGCTGATAGACCCCCTTAGGAAAATGCAAGAAAACCAGTCTAAAAAAGAATGGGTAGTCCGAACTGATGGTGGTCTAGTACTATGGGGTGTGGGGCTAGAATTTGTTTAATATCTATATATGGTGATACTATGTACCAGGCTATATGTTTTGTTTTCGAAACCTCCAACAATGAATCTGAATATGAAGCAGCTATAGCTGGTCTCAAGCTAGCCCTTATATGTGGGGGCGAAAAGAATCTGATTAATGAATGACTCCCAACTACTTATTCACCATTCTCATGGGAAATCTAAAGTAAAGAATAAACAATTGATAAAAGATTTTCTCATGTTGAGAGAAGTTGTCGCAAATTGAAAAAGTATCAAGTATGAACATATCCCTAGATCGGAGAATACTATAGCAGACTCTTTAGCAACCATAGCCTATTCTGAATCTTACCCATGGATTCTGATCTAGAGTATCTATCAATACAAACAAGCCAAGAAAAGGGTGAAGAGAATGAAGAGAGTATGAGAATATTTGTCATAGCTACGAAACTTAAATACAAAGCTCGTGGTTTCCTGGTATTGAAAGAAGTTCTTTATAAGAAATCATTTAGCAGACCTCTCTTGCGTTTTTTAGGATTTGAAGAGTCCCAAACCATTTTATGTGAACTGCATGATGGAGAAGGTTTTGCACATTGTGGCTATAAGGCCTTAACCAGAAGATTCTTATTAATAGGTACTATTGGCCAACAATAATGGAAGATGCCAAAGATATGGTCAAGAAGTGTGATATTTGCCATAAATATGGTAATGAAATCCATGTACCAGCAGTTCTTATGAAGTCCATATCTGAACCAATACCTTTTGATAGATGGGGTTGGATTTGGTTGAATATCTTCCCATGGCATCCGTTGGAGATCGAACGATAATAGTTGCTATTGAATATTTCTCTAAGTGGATAGAGGCAACACCCATAGCTGGAACCACTTCTAAGTTAGTTATAAAATTCATTATATCCAACAGATGTTGCAGATTTGGAGTTCCCCGGAAGATCACTACAGATAATGGGTCACAATTTGATAATAAAGACATGGAACTTTTTTGTGCTTCCAGAGGGATTAAACATTGTTTTTCTTCACATACCACCCTCAAGATAGTGGACAATTCGAAGTTGCTAATCGGACGATCCTGTCCGGGCTAAAAAAGCATCTGGAAGGAGCTGCAGAGAAATGGCCAAGTTATCTGCAAAACGTATTGTGGGCTTACCGAACTACTCTTCGGATTGCTACACAAGAATCCCCTTTTGCTCTCGTTTATGGGATGGATTCAATCACACCTATAGAAGCTACTTTACTATCTTTTAGAATCCAAAGTTATTCCAAACAAACCAATGATATGGAAGTTAGGAACCAGTTGGACTTGATTGAATAAAGAAGAGTCAAAGCAAATTTGAGAACAACACACTATCAGGGTTTAATGAGGAGCAGATTTGCGTCCATAGTTAAAAAGAAGAGATTTTCAATTATGAGACAAAGTCTTGAAGAAAATATTTTTCCACACTAAAGAAAAACAGTTTGGAAAGCTGGCTCCAAACTGGGAAGGTCCTTATGTGTTATGTGAAAAAGTCAAGCCATGGACATATAGACTTTAAAACAAAGAGAGTAGAACATTAAAGCACCCATGGAACATTGAACATCTCAGGTTATGTTTAGAATAAAACTCTTTTGTAAATATTTACATTTTTTTATACTTCAATGCAAATATTAGAGGGGCATACTCTTTCCTACCCTAGTGGCGCGATGAGGTTTTAACGAGGTGTCCAAGTTTTTCAATAATATCGTATGCCTTTTTCAAAAGTCTGGTGCAAAATTCTTGACCATAGTATGAGGTGATGGGATAAATTAAATACTCATTAAACACCCAGGCTCTCAAATGGAGTATCTTTGAGTTGATTGAATTTGTTAAAATAATTTATCACATTTATTAAACACTTGTGATTGGAGTCATTCAATGATTATTAAACGCTTATTTAACAAATCAGAAATATTAAGAGCTATATAAAACATTGACTGTGAAAAGATAATCGGATTCATACAAAGAAATATGCAATATTAAAACTTGATCAGAACAAGTCTGATCCACAATTCACAAAATACCTTGACCATTCAAGGACTTTGGTTCATAAGACAGGAATTCAAAAAACACAATAAAATGCCTTGTACGTCCAAGGACTTTAGTTTTAAACACAAAATAACATCGAGACCTTAAGGATTTTTCCCTTCGACTTCTTCATCACGTTTTCCTTTCTTGGGACTTTTGAGTTCAACGCTCAAACTCTCACCAGTTCCTTCATCAAAATCTTCCCCACTTGAATAACCATACTTGTCACCATCCGTCATAATATGGAAATGGATCTCCTCATAACATGCATATCTCCATAAAGGACCAAGGGTCCTCTTCGGAAAATTCTCATGGCATAGCAAAACCATGTCTGACTTGACCCCATCGTCTCTTTCTCCAAAGAATCCACTATTCCAGAAGCACACTTCTCTACTCCTGCAGCTATCTCCTGGGCTTTCTTGCTTATTAAAGAAGCATTTTCATTTGTCTTCTCCTTGAGAAGCTTTCCCAAATTAGTTTTTTCTTTGGATAAATTTTTTATAGTACTGGCACTGGTAGCTAGTTGCTCCTTCAAAGCTTTGATCTCGGTAGAGGCAGAAGTTTTTGGTCCGGAATACTTGGTCTGGAGATATTTTTTAGCATCTTTTAACTAGCGCAGTTCTGTAGTCAAGTCCTCTTTTTCCTTCTTCAAGGCACTTTACTAAGCAGTAGAGATATCATTCTTCAAGCCCTGGTTTTCTGTGGTTAGGGAGGTTATGGTCGTTGTTCGTTCCCTCACTTTCCTTTTGAAGTCAACTACCGAACGGATATAACCCAAGAGGGAATTACTCGGGTATCTTGCTCACTTAATATCTCGTATAATTCACCATTATGTGTAACAACGTTGGTCGCAAAGGCATGAGGAAAGGTCTGTTCGCAATCGTCTTTGTCCAGATCGCTAAAGTACATATTCTGGAATTCATCTAGATTGACATCTCCTTCAACGGTTGTTTGTCCGACTGGCAGGAAGGTTGAGCAAAGAGGGTTAGGTGGGATGTCTTCTTATGGAGGAGGATCATTAGGAATGGGAGGAGGAAGTTCGAAAGGACACAACATTATCTCTGACCGTAAGCTACTTTTCTTTTTCTTTGCAGCTCTTTCGTCACTGATCTCCTTGTGCCTATTATGATATTTCCTTGTAATCTGGGGCGGATGATTCGATACGCCAGCTTCCTTGACCATAACTTCAACTGCCTCCAGCAAAGCGGTGTTGATTCCTCTTGGGTTTTCCGAACTGACCCCTTTCGATGACTTGTTAAGGTGGGTCAACTTTGGTTTTATTCTTCTTCTTGTTCTTAATCTTGTCCAGCTGGCTAGGGGCTTTCTTCCGGGAAGGCAAGTGAAGTTTTCCATCTTTAGCCTCAGTTCTCTTCAAAATGACATCTGCATGAGAAGTGGTCAGCTGCTCCCATGCAAGATCTTTACTCCCCATAGTATTCCAAAGGTGAGACCTTACGAAGTTTCCAGAACTAAAGAAATTGTGGAAACCCAATCCCCATCTCTCCGTTGCCCATTCGTTTAGCTTAGTACATGTAGTTTGGCCTGCCTCTAGGTACTCTGGAAACTTTTTGCCATACTACAATAAAACACAATAATCAGTTCGAAATATTAACATACCATTTAGAACCAATAAAAATATGAACATGTATTACTTGATCTTTTCCAGTGACTCATTAGCTAGCTTGGATTTATGGTAGAGTTTATTTTCCTGCCATTCTCCCACACCCCACTAATAAAAAATAATTGAGTCCTCCATGGAGTCTCGGACTCCAACAGATCATTTACCACCTTAAAATCATTACCCATATTATAATGGTAGAAAGGAATATAGTGGTTTCTGCATAGGCCAGCCACGGTAGCAAATAGCTCCATGGGTAGAGGAAATTTTGACAATCTAGACGTCGTTATACCGGCCAACAACATATACCATTGGGCTAAGTTGACTTGGACATAACTTTATCAAGTGGAAATACCTGACGATTTCTAGGTCCAAAAGAAACTGAAGGCCCCAATTAAGCACCTCATTATATAGCACCAACTCGTGGGATTTACAATCCACGGAGGTCTCGGGAGTGACCGGAATTCTCACTTTAAAAGAATTAGGGAAGCCCCACTTTATTCGGATCCAACCCAACTCAGTAGTATGAGTGTATACATAAGCAATATTTTGGAGAGCTATCAAATACTTCACACTAACCTTTTGAAAGTTTGGCCCAACTTTCCCTTCAAGACACTCTATAAGTGAATCAGGATTGGATAAGCGCACTTTCACTCGGGTTCGATCAGCTGCATCTTCTATCTGTCCGGACGTATCGAAGGGAGTACCTTCCATAGTCTCCTCCATTACGTTTGACTGTTGTTCGGACGGTTTAGTATCTGCTGGGGGCTTTACTGTTTCCGAACTAGCAGTTTTCGAAGAAGAGAGAGTGCTTTTGGAGTTAGACAAACGAGTGACCTTGCGATGGGTGGATTTCTCAATATCTGAGCCTATGGAAAAAAATGGTGAAAGTTTCCTAACACTGGAAACTGCTTTTTCTTTAGGCAAAGGTTTCCTGACCCTGACTCTAAAGGAGATAGGGTTGGGACGAAAGATGGTTTTCTTACTTTCGATGTCTTTGATGATGAGGAACTCTTGTCTGTGTTTGTTTTTTATTGACTAAGTTCTCCTCCAGGAGAGGCAGGAAGCCCAACTGAAGCTCTTGCGTCTCTCCTAGCTCTTTCTAAATCAGACAAGTTTAGTCAACCTCCTTTCACCAATGTGTTTCTGGCTGTGAACATATAATCTACCCAGACACAAGTTTGAAGAAATTTCAAGCTTTCTCTCTATGAAATTTTTTGTATGTTTATAAAGATTAACAGTAAAACTCGTTTAAATAGGGATGAAGTGGTGGAAGTTTCACCTAGGGGAAGTTGAATATATCAAAGTAGTGATTTAGGGCTAGGAAGTATGGGGATTACACACTAAGTTACTTTTTAGCCAGGTAGGTACAGGAATCTAGGAGAAAAAATAGTTGAGAGGTCGAACCAAAAATCGAGACATGTCTTACGTCAGAAAAAACTGACTTTTGGAATTCATAACTGCAAGATTAATCTCTTCGAATATGATTTAGATTCACATCGGATTTCAGCCTAGATACAAACTAAGTTATATTTTTTGAATTAGTTCTTCCAAAGTATATTTGCAAGACTTAAAGGGGCTACTGATGAGGTTGGATTTCTTTGACACTGACTATTATATATATCTGGAGGGTAGTTCAGACATATCAATTACCATGCCCTACCGAACAGGATAAACAAGTGGATTGTGACTCAGCTGGTTGCTAGTCACTTCTTATCTTTGGCCTATGAGTTTTAAAATTTGACCCAAGCCCATCATCCGACCCGAAAAGCCCAAAACCCATTAAACAAGTATAACTACCCCAACTATTTTCATTTATGAGGGTGATAAAAATTTACTGCTAGCACACACCTTACTTATCTCCTTAAATTTTACACTTAACATTAAATTCCCAAATTTTTTTCCAAAATACCCTTCCATTAGAAATAATCCACACTAAAATATATATTATTAATATAGAAAATATGGCTAACAAACCACACATTAGGTTAACAAAACCAACAAGATATGCAAGTGGTCACACTGTGCCCCTTATGAGTTCAAACTAGCTAATTGGTGAGTATACCAAGCCTAAGGTGGGAATATCATTGGGGTACGCAACTGACCATATTGATCCCTTGCATACTAATCAAGTCGTTGAAAACAAGATTAGAATATGCGACTGGCCATATTGAGCTCTGACACATGGGTCAAATCATGGATTGGTTATATTAATCAAGTCTGAGGTGGAAACACCATTCGGGGTACCCAACTAGCCATACTGAGTCTTGACTTACGAGTTAAATCGTAAATTTGGTTATTCATACCAGACCTGAGGTGAAAACACCATCACGATGTGCAAATGGCTATATTGGGTCTTGAATAACTAGTCATATATATACAATGACCCTACAACAAAAAAACCAAGTTTACTCTAACAAAGAATGCGGTAAAATCTCTCATTCTCAAGATAAGTAAAACTATAACATAATACACCACCATCATGGCACCTAAGATTTTAATTAACAATCATAAATTAAAATCAATATGAACATTCATCAAAAGAGTCAACAAAGGTTCATAAGTAAACACAATAGTTATCCTCACACTCATAAAAAGAAGAATAACACGGTCGTACAAACACCCCAACGAACCTCGTTATCATTTCGCATGCGTTGGGGACTTCTACTGTGTATCCCCACCGCGTCATCAATAAAAAATGGAATTGACTTATCACCCAAGATTATATCTTTACGAAATCACTTTCCTTGAAGAGCGGTACCCCTATCTTTGCTTTACGCCTCCTCACTGGACTCATATATGTCTTTCTTACTTGACAAGGTAGTCCACTCGTCCTTCGATATTAGGTTTTTCAAATCTTCCAAGATTATATCATTATTCCTCCTACACAACTGAAGGATCGTATATTTCTGAACCCTTCTCAACATACTCTAAGAAACTTCCATCACATTTTTTTCTTTCTTCTTAACAACCTTCGTAGTTTCCTCATGGAACTCCCTCTTCGGATCTTCCATTGACCTTCTTGATTTCTCTAACTTAGCCTTCATATTGTTATTTTCTTACACTAGGTCAGTAATCTTAGTCCCATTTTTCTTAAGGTTGGTACATACAACATAAATATGTCGTGATAATTTGATATTTTGGTCTATTAGCTTAAAATTATGGGGGATGAGCTTATCATTATTTGCTAATAACTTCCAGTTTTGAGATAGTTGCTCCGCACTCTTCCCGACTACCGTACTCTTTTGCTCAACAAATTCTTCATTTTGAGCACCAAGGGCATCCCATTCATTACCAATATTCATAACAACATTATCAATCTTCAATTTTTATCTCGCAAATTTTTTGGTCTTTTGCTTCAACATGGAATACCCTCGTTTATTGCTCACCTCTTCCACCGACCCAAACATGAATGGATCAGGCCTGAAGTACTCTATTGGCTTAATATCCTCAAGCTTCATATGTCGATATGCCAATATCAACAAGTTATGATGCATTTACAAACGATCAAAGAGGAATGCACATGTCAAGATGATGGTACCTCGATCAAATTCACACATTCTTAGTCAAACATATACCTTCAACTACAGCTGAACCTGCTTCCAAGAGATATCTCTTATGGTAATGGGTCATAGTATGCTATATCATGATAATACTTAAGTTGGATATATATGAGCAGTAACAGGGCCAAAAAGTCTACATGTAGTTTGACCCCGGTAGACGTACATGGTGGTCGAGTACTCACAAGAACACCACAAGGTATAATTTCTTGGGGTGGGCTTTGTTGCGATGACATTCAACATTATGATGGGTATAATTTTCACCCATCCTCTTGGCGAAGGCCGCCCTCCTTACTAGTATCCATTTTTCTCTTATCTAGTGCCACAAATACACCATAGAGATTGGATCATGCTTTGCAGCTTGTCATTCTGAGATGATACCTCGTCATCGACTGAAGTTTTTTTTTTAAATTTGCGACCCTTAACCCCCTACCCTTTTTCAATACATGCATTTTCTTACTTAAAGACATTTCTCCTAGCCCTGTGTCATGTTAAGGGGTGCCCACGTATTTTGCATCTCGCTTCTTTTGCCCCACCTACTTATTCGGGGATGCCTCCTCGGCTTCTTTATGAGTGCTTTTTTGTAGGGATAATAAGCATGGTCTTCGTAAGATCATTATTTTCAAACCACTGCCTTGACAATATTTTAAATTATCCAAGTTTGATGCCTCTCTGGTAGCAACTAGTGTTACAAGCCGGCTAGCAAATAGTTGAACTCGGTAAATAATAAATTGGAATCCAAAAAACATACTAAATATGTCGCAACGGATAACGTTTTCACCGTATTTCTCATGTCAACCGCGTACACCTTCCTAAGCAATAACTAATACTTCCATGTAGGCTTAAATCGCTGTCTAGTCCCTCGACTATCACGTTTTCTTTCATTTAGTCCCTCGACTAAAAAATCACTGGTTAGGGTCCCTCGACTATCCAATTTTCTTTCATTTAGTCCTTCGACTTTAAAATCACCATTGAGGGTCCCTGGACTTTGAAAAATCTATAAATTTAGTCCCTGAATCTAAGAAAAAACCCCAAATCAGGGACTAAATTTATAGATTTTTGCAAAGTCCAGGGACCCTCACCGGTGATTTTAAAGTCGAAGGACTAAATGAAAGAAAATGAGATAGTCGAAGGACCCTCACCGGTGATTTTTTAGTCGAGGGACTAAATGAAAGAAAACGTGATAGTCGATGGACTATTTACTGATTTAAGCCTTCCATGTATCTGTAAATTATGAAAATATGTAAGGAGAACACTTATCATATCAAATTTATAGCAAATAAATTAACCCAAACCTTCTCTTACATGAATTCATCCATCTCAGTTCAACTTGACCATACTCTGGTTCACTCGGATACTACCATTTCCCATACATAAATATAAACAATTTTTTCCAATGATGATCCACAGTGGTGAGGTTGACAATTTTATTCCCACCTCGAATATACACATAATAGATAGATAAATTGGACAATTTGGTTACATCTATATTCAGTAAGTCTGCCAAGGCCACTAGGACATTTAAGAGTCGCGAGCTGAGCATTATACTCAGTAGATTCCGCCACCTATTAGCATTCAACTAGGTAGGGTAGATACGTACATATCTAAAACATACTTGGATTATTTTGAGAAATAGAAATCGTAAACCCAATAGAACAAACTCCTGAAGAAAGAAAAGTTATCCTCTTAATTTCGTTAGGCATTTCACCTGGCTAAGGAACCGAGTCACCATCTCAGCAGGTATCCCATAATCAGTCGCTAAACTGTTGATGTTCCTCTTTGGTCATCTTGTCATACAAACCAAATAAATGACCAGAGTAATGATGCAATAACTCTATTTTCTATTTTACTTCTACTAAAGGAAGATCCACCTCGTGGTAACCATTGTTAGGTAAAGACAAGAAACCTCTCTTAGTGAAAATAGGCTATCGGCATGCATTATCTTATTTCAAACCTCAACTAGTATTTTGGAAAGCACCTGCTGTTTCGATTAAAGTATTCATATACTACGAAAGAGAAACTACGATATGAAAACCCCCAGCTTTGAACCTAGATATTCACTGCACTATCACCATAGATGATCTTAAAACACTTAGGATGAAGACTGATAAATTACTCACTTAACCAATCGATTGCCAATAATGACCATCTGAGCGTACTTGGATTCTCATAAACGCAAAACTAGTTAGCACAAACTGTCTCAAACAATAAAAGGTACAAATAATAAATAGATATAGCGACAATAAAACTAGTTTCTATAATAGCCTCTTTGGTTTGAATCTGAACCGTCAGATCCAGAGGAAATCAATAACTTGTATTCTTACCTTTTAAATTAAATTATATACTTTTATAAGAATAAAAATAAATACATTAGTCACTCAATCGTTTCTCTTGAAAATGCAGACCCACTATGCACCTGGTCAATATCAATACGTGTACTGCAGAGGCATCAATGACATGTGTCGGATCCTTTTTACGGTTAACACAACTATGCCACATCTTAATCATTCAATATTACTATCTACCTTGTCACATTAGTTCATATTTATAGTCTCTCAACCAATTTCTTATCACTAATTATTTCAAAGACTAGGGAGACTCCTCATAAGGATATATCTCACATGTGGTATATACTCATTTTACTGAAAAGGTACGCTCGTAGAAAATACTAGCAAGAGGATAAATGTCACTTACAACATGGGGCAAATATGATTAAGGACGGTGATGTTAAGTAAAATAACAAAGTGAACTTCCAAGTAGTAAATTAGATTATCAAAGAAGAGAGAAGTTACATTGATCAGGGTTTTATACCAAAGTGAACTGCCAAGTAGTAAATTATACTTTGTATGATTGTTATATCCCATTACTCCACTATTTGACTCCACTAAATGCACATATTAAGTAAATTTATATTATGTGGCCTAATTAACGACCATTATATTAATAGTTTGACCAATTTTGCTATCGTGACTCTAAACGGCTATTCTAATTATCGTTTTATCGTGCGAGGTACTTGGTCGGCTTCATGTGCTCGGCTTTCTTAATATCTTGGGCGCTCCTCTGTTCTTCCTTTTATTGGTAATGAACTTCATGGATTTCATCCATGCAAGAAACCGAGCTCTTCTCCAATCGTTTCCCTTATGCTTGGTGCTCTTCCTGCTCAACACTTCTCTGACCTCGGCAAGGTCTGACTATATTCTCGTTACTTCATCCTTCCTTTGCCCTATTCGGCGAAGTCCATCAAATGAGTGGTTTGACTTTTTCCACTCTTTTGTCCTACTTCATAACCAGCTCGGCCTATAACTTGTTCTGCTCGGCTTCTTGTTCGACTATTTACATTTATTCTCTTTGTGTGGTGATTATCCCCTCATCAGGGCACCCCCTAGTTTAAGGATTGCATGGTGAAGACATAAAATTCATGAATTGGAAACCTAATTTTAAACACTTGAAATATGTAACGGTAACCCATATGATGCAATCTTAGTAATGATAAAACTCTTCAATAAATAACGAGAGAGTGCCACATGTTGATAATTGTAGGCGTGTGGGTGCGAGTGGTCTGACACTTAAGTCTCATTTTTAAACTGGACGCTTTGGTTTCTGTTGGAGATGTATACGGCTAGATTTCACCTTCATTAACCATGCATGCAGTTAATCATCAGTTAGAAATATATTTTTCTTATTTTTTCAAATTATAAGTCTTTGGATTAAACTTTGAAGCGATATCTCAAGCATTACCTGAATTTCTTCATCAACTTTAAGCGCACTCTTCAGGATTCCTATTATTCATACAGGTATTCTACTAATTCTTTCTGATTTTTTGTTAATAACAAGCACCTTGATACTAGACCCTCTTGGCGCGACTATAGGGACCCAAATAACCCCCATAAGTGGTAGCGATGGTAAGATGTTAGTTGTTCCCCGAATTACATACTTTTATTCCTCTTATTGACTCATTCCATTCATTCTATACACAAGGTGGGTCCAAAAAAGAGTATAAAAAAGAAAGAGAAAGCGGTGAAGGTCGTCCAATCAGAGTTTGAAGACCCTGTATTTTTCAAAAGTATTTTTACGAATATCCGACAAATATGGATATATGGATGTCGCAGCCCTTCTTAGTTTTAGGGCCCGATATGGTATACCCAGTGATGTTACTGTTAGGGTTCCAGACGTTGGGGAACATCCCTTCCAAGCAAGGGAGAACAAAACCTGCTTATTTACTATTGTATTTGACTAAGGTCTTTGCTTGCCATTACCGAGCTTAATCCGTGATTTCTTCAGTTTTCTAGGAATATTCCCAACTCAGTTAGTGGCAAATGGGTGTAGAACCCTATTGAGTATACTCTTAATTTCACGATTGCTTGGCATATCAATTTTCTTCGCAAATCTGTTAGCTGCAGTAGACGTGGCCAAGTTAGCTAAGTCTCCTTTCTTTTATGCTCAAGTTGTTGGTATCCGAAAAAGAGTAGAGTTTCCGAGCTCCAACAAGAACTCGAAATATTCCTTCGTATTTATCTCCAGTAACTTGGAGCATGCAAATTCTTTACTGAATTTGCAGCTTGAACGAATGTGGAAAACCAAATGTAAGGAATACAGCCGTAAAATTATGCGCAGAAAGGGCTGTCAACCCGCTAATTAAAGTTGCAAATTTAGCAAGCTCCACATAGTTGCAAGAACCTTTGCGTTTATTTACTCAGCTTAACTACTAATAAGCTGGGTTGTGGCCAATTGTTGAGCTAACCATTGGCGGATGGAACAGTAACCATGACTGGTACAGGAGAGAAAGCAACAACCGCTCGTTTAAGGGCATTGATAGAACATCGCTACAAGGAGAGGAATAATACTGGGGGTTTTCTTGTCGATTCCTCATGCTAGAAAGCTAAAAGAATTTGAGGGATCCTCATCCTTACAATATCAGACGTAGAAGGAGGAAGAGGTGTGAAGTGCGGGATGGGCTGTTAAAGAGAAGGATATGTTTCTGAGAATCAATACCAATCTGGATCGTGCACGTCAATATCGCTCGAATGAAAATGAAGATGAAGACACAAAGGAAGAGATTCATCGACTCATACTTTCAAAAGTGATAGTAGATGCAGTGCCAGAATTGATTGATGAAGAAGAAAGTGACGGGGGTCTGATACCAGATGGCCAAGATGGTCAACCCCCCATGTTAGCGGTAGAGAAAGCTCTAAGGAAGGATCCCAAGGTGATCAACTTAGAATCAGCAGCAACAAAGGAGTAGACGAGCCACACCAAGGGTGTTAATGTTAAGTACGGGCCCAAGAAGCAGATCCTTAAAGATATAGCTTGTGGGATGGATCATTTTGTAAAAACTGGAGTGCGGCCCACCTTTTTACAAGAATTAAGGAGTGAAGCGCCTCATAGCAATACAGTGAGGCCTGAAAATATACCTATAAAAGGCAAATGATCGAGGTTGAGCGGGTCTGGTGTAGTATAAGAAGAGCTACCCCTCCAAGATCTCAATGTCGAGGCCCTCCATGCTAATGTCCGAACAACTGAAAAGATGTCATGAGCTCTTGTTTTACGATAATATGCCAATGAGTGAAATACTTCATAGTCAGGTGGAGCTAGCGATAGAGGTAATTTAATAATGTCGAGCAGTGTTGTTTATAACCAATAATGTAATGCTAACTACAATGTTGCTTGCAGATGCATCAAAACTCAGTCATCTTGTCCTATCGGCGTATGTTGGGCGTAGATATGCAAGTGACAGAGAAATGGAAACCAAAACCTATGTTTTTTGGGTCTGTCAGAGGGTTGACTACCGAACTCGCCCGATACAAGCATGCGTATGTCTCGGCCCAAACCCACAAGGCTAACGTTGTATATGAGAAAAAAAATAGATAAGGAGGTCACATCACTACGAGGTGTTCAGGAAGCGTGTGAGCAGAAGAACAAGGAGTTAACTACTGAACCCGCGATATTGATATCACAGAATAACGGGTTCGTTAAAAGGAATGACGATCTGATGGCCTAAAACGCTGAGCTACTAGCTCAAAATGAAGTACATGCGAGAAGGGTAAAATAGAAGGTGGATCGCGTTGTGGTAGTTGTGATCGAGAATAGGAATATGAAGGCCTTCACGAACGATTTGAAGACGCAGATGGTAAACTGGAGCCAAGAATTAATGAAGAAAGTTGAATCCAACTTATCATAACAAGAAAATAAGGTAATGGTAATTGTGTCGACATGGTGGCAAATATCCAAATATAAATGATGGACGAGATATTAAAATTAAACCCTCGAATGAAGCTTAGGGTGTTTATTAAGTTTGTTTCTCAAGTTGCAAATCCAGAAGGGGGAATCAGAATCATCGTAGAAACAAAATCCCCTCATTCATGAGGTTGTCAAATCAGCTATCCCATTGGCCAAAGATATAGAGGGTCATCTGAAGTTAACCGAGGAGGCTTCACCATCGCTTATTCCTGATGTATGATTGTAGAAATATAACGAACAAAATATTTTGTTACTTGTTATTTTTTTATGTAGCACTTTAATTACAAGACTTGGTTATTTTATCTCTTTTTTCATAGGATGTGGATGAGTGATTGATGTTATGTTACTTTGTAGAGATGTATGTTTGTTTATTTTCATTTGATTCAGGAGAAGTCCTTATAAGTTCAAGCTCGGTATGGCTCATTACATAGCTTATTGAGATAATGACCCCCCAGCTTTGACCATAACAAGGTCTATGTGACCCATTACATAGCCCTAAAAGGGCTTGACTCAATGGTAAATTCGCTTATATACCATGTACAAGGTATGGGGCTCAGTATGGCCTTTATATAGCCCGTAGGCATGGTCGATTAGCCCAATCGTATATAGAATCTATGGTATGGGCTTCTTATGGACCCTTGCGTAGCCCGTAGGAATGGTCATTGACCCTTCGCAAATTATAATGACGAAGATATAAACAAACACACGTTGTGGCAAAAGCATAAAAGTTGTATTAATAGAATAAGTTATAGCTTGATGCCGCGTTCAACCCCACCCCACCCCCACACTTCCTGCGCCAGGGAAGCAGAGCACATCATCTATCCTTACAACTCTCACCTATATAATTTAAGATGATTTACATTCCAAGGATTCTTTAGAGCATGGCCTTCTGTATTTTCTAGGTGATAAGCTCCACTATATTCTTTGGAGATCATTGTCTATGGTATATCCCAGCTAGCCCTTAGCTTCCCTAAATCCTTATCACCGGAACCTTGAAAATTCTTCTTCATTACCAATAACACTTCGGGAAACTTGTCTCACCATTTTTCCTTTTGCTCCTTCTAGCTTCTTTTTAATACCTTCCACGATGTTCCAGTTAGTAACTCCCACCTGACCATTAGCATGGGGATAATAGATCATGGAGAAGGGTTGGATTATCCCGAAGCGGTTACAAAAGGCGGTGACTATGGTATTTTGGAATTGAGGGCCATTGTCGGTCATCAATAATGTGGGGTACTCCAAATCTTGTGAGGATTTGGGTATAGAGAAAATCACATATCTCCTGAGATCGAGTGTGATAGAGATCCTTTTCCTCCGCCCATATTAATAAATAGTCGACCACAACGATCAGGAATTGTCTTTTACCGGTTGCCATAGAAAGAGGTCCTACCAAATTAATCCCTCGTTTATCAAATGGGCAGGGAACGACTACATTATTCATTGGCTCACTCGGTAGATGCCCTGTATTGGAAAATTTCTGGCACTAATAGCAGTTTTGAACCAATATTTTGGCATCAGCATCTAACTCTGGGCAGTAATAACATGCAAGTAGAATTCGACTGACTAGACTTCGGTAAGCGTAATACGCTTTTGTCTCTCCATTATGCAGATGATGCAAGATTTTGGTTTCTTCTGTTCGATTTATACATCGAAGCAACGTTCGGGTAGCAATTTTGTGATATAAAACTCCATCTAAAACACTATACTTAGTAGCCCATGTTTGAAGCATTCGACCGTTGTCTTCTCAATTGGGAGAATGTCAGAGTTAAGATATAGTAAATAGGGTTTTGTCCATTCATCAGTGCTGCTGATCCTATGCACCCCATCACTCGTAGGAATGAGCTCGGTTGTTGGTATTTGTTGTGTAATAAGGAGGGGACTATCCTTTGAGGTTGTGGCCTTTGCTAGGGCGTCGACATAGCTGATTTCTGGGCGCGAAACCTGCTCATACTGTACCCTTACAAATTTTAATTCGCATTTCTTGAGCACCACCAAATAGACTCTAATCCCTTCTTGCTTAGCGTCATAGATTCCCTAAGTTTGGTTCAAAACCAACTATGAATCTGAACGGATCCTGACATGGCGGGCCCCACATATCAGTGCCAATTTCATACCACAAATGACTTCTTCATACTCGACTACATTATTAGTTACTAGAAAGTTGAAACGAACTCCTTGTCGAATCTCTTCTCATGTATACAAGTGGAGAATAACACATGCTCCTCCCCTTGACATAATCGATGCTCTATTAGTTTGCACAATCCATTCGGGTAAGTCTTTTTTAAGCTGTGTATTGAGTTCATTTGAAAGCTTGTCCATCGGTGAATCAAAATCGGTTAAAAAGTCTATTATGGCTTGTCCCTTGATCTTCGTGCATGGTTCGGACTGGATATCATACTCCTCGATCTCGATGCTCCATTTGGTCACTCTCCCCGAGGAATCTGGCTTTTGCAGAACGGATTTGATAGGGAATGATGTTCAAACAACCATTGTATGACCTCGAAAATAAAGGCGCATTTTTCGTGCGGCTATTACCAATCCTAATGCAAGTTTTTCCAAACTAAGGTATCTAGTATCTGCGTCAATCAATGTTTTGTTAGCATAATATACAGACGTTGAATGAAAACTGTGAAACCGATAGATAGAGGAACTACAACTCCCTCACAATAGGCGCATATAATATGTCTGGCGACATAAGATAGTTCTTGAGTTCGGTAAATGCCCTACTGCACTCCTTAGTCCATTCAAAATTCTTGGCTCCCCGTAGTATCTCAAAAAATTGGTGGCTTTTGTTTGTAGCTCTCAAAATAAAGCGGGAGAGTGTTGTTAGGCGCCTGGTGAGACACTACCTTTCTTTGATATTTTGCAGCGGTTACATTTGGACAACCTCTTGCAATTGCACCACGTCAGACTCGATCTTTTTTTTGCTGAAAACGTATCCCTAGAACCTCCCGCGTCGGCCTCCATATCTCGACCGAATTTACCGGAAAAAATGTGGTTGATCAGTCACTGATATGTTGAACCTGCATTCTTTAGTCCAAACGACATGATTGTGTAATAGTAAAGCCCTCTTTCGGTTTGGATCGCAATATGCTCTTTATCACTTGGGTCGAGGAGAATCTGATCGTACCCTAATATGCGTCCATGAAAGATAAGAATTCACATCCTAAAGCTCAGTTCACTAACTGGTCGATGCGGGGTAGTGGTAATGCGTCTTTCGGGCAAGATTTTTTTAAATCGGTCAATTTGACACACATGCGCCACTAACCCTCTTTATTTTTTACTGGGATCGGGTTTACTAGCCACAATGAGTATCAGGCTGGTCTTATATGGCCTAGGCTAGATAACTTCGTCACCTTAGTGGAAATAACTTCTTGCTTTTCTACTGAAAAAGATCTTCTCTTCTGCCGCAATGGCTTCGTATAACGATCAATAGCCAATTAGTGACAGATGATTGATGGATCAACACTGAAGACGTCACTAGCCTCCCACGCGAATACATCCAAATTTCTTTCTAATAGTTCTATCAAAGACTGCTTAAAAGGAAAGCGTAGATGATTACCTAAGTCAAACGTTCGACCTTTGGCAAGTACCTCCTCTTTCAGGTGTAGTGGTTCCTCCTCTGGTCGTTCTGTTTCCCTGGGATCATCTACGGAATCGGGTGAGGGAGGTGGACTACCCATAATTACTGCACCCTCTGGAAATCCTGTCTTTTGATAAAGTCGACGAGTTCTCCACTGTCTATCAGCCTCTGAATCTCTTCTTTGAGTTGCCAACACTCGTCGGTCGGATGCCCATGATCACCATGATATGAATATAAGTATCTATTTGAGCGTTTGAAATCAAATGCACTCATTACCCGCGGTGTCTAGTATTTTTTCCTCTCCTTTGTCTGATCGTATATGACCAATATACTTTTGTTCATTGGGGTGAATTTCCAGGATGGATTCTCAAAGTATTAAGGTCGTCGGCTAGTGTCCATTCGAGGTACATCATCAGTCCTTTTTCGTTCAATGACTCCTCCCTTAGGGTCTGCGGTATGGCGGCTGGGTGAATCCATTTTTCAAGCATCGTCTACATGTATGAACGTACTGCTTGGGCGAGTAGGTCTCCCATCATCTCCGTGGGGAATTTGATCATGTTAGCATACACCTCTCCCCTCCGATCAGACCTCTCTTGAGAGAGGACACATCCATGTTTTCTTGCAAGTCTGGCATCTTATTCATGTAATGAACGAAACGTATGACATAACTCTTAAGAGACTTACCTCGCCTCTGGTAGAGATCCATAATGGAATCGCGCTCGTGTTTGAGTTCCTTGTTACCAATGAAATATTCATTGAACACCTTCCATAGGTCGGAAAATTCATAGATTGACCCTTTGGGAAGCCTACTAAACCAATCCATGGTATTTAACTTAAAAGTTATTGAGAGTGCTCTGCATAGCATATTGTCATTGGGATTGAACGCAATTATCATGTTACGAAAATGTTCGAGGTGTCTCTTCGAGTCGCCAATACTCCCATCGGCCTCCATCTTGAATGGGTCAAATTTCATCGGCAACTGGGCCTCCAAGATTTTTTATGCAAAAGGAAAATCCTTAAGGATATAATTTCACATTCGGGGTCTTACCTGATTGTAGTAAATGCCAGCCTCCTCCATGGCTCTTATCGAAGCGACGCAGTGCACCTCCTGCCTCGGTTCGTTCTCTTTGGACCACTTTATACTTCCACTCTCATTGTTACCCTCTTTCTTGTCATCACGCTTAGAGGATAGGTCTCCTTTGTTGATACGGCTAGCATCAGGTCCAGATCGGTGATTAGCTCGGCTTTCTCTTTTTGTCTTAGCGGTTAGAACGTTGAGCGCATCATTAGAAGACCGATGTCCTTTGTTGATACGGCTAGCATCAGGTCCAGATGTGTGATTAGCTCGTCTTGCTCTTTTTGTCTTAGCGATTCAGGTGTTGAGCGCATCATTCATCCCTTTTAGAGTTGCATGCATTGCCTACTTCCGAGCATCTCGCTCGGACGCCACTCTGAGTTGTTCTTGATGAAGATTCTGGATTTGCTGCTCCAATTTCCGAAAGTTGGCACTACCGTCGGGTTCTCACCGGTGACCTCTTGTGCGACAAGGGTAGCCACCAAACCAGCAGGGTTGATTTCTGGTCCATCGATGGTCACTGGCTGTACCACTCGTTGGATTGGCTCCATTGGTGCAGTTGGGGCTGCAACCACAAGCTCTGGGTCGGCAACTGGTTGGGTTTCTTGTGTCTAGCCTTGCTGGTCGATTCGCTCCAGTTCTCCGATCCACCACCGCTTCACTCGTTTTCGGGATCTCTCTCTCAATCCCTAACCTAGTTACTACGATGGTTTCTTTACTTCTTTAGATAAATGCTTCGCAAGTTTCCACATACGACGTCAAATTTGTTAAGGGAAATAACATAGTGAACTCCAAAGTAGTAAATTAGATTATCAAAGAAGACATAAGTTACATTGATTAGGTTTCTGTCCCTTTTAAATTATACTCTCTATGACTGTTATCTCCCATTACTCCACTCTTTGGATCCACTAAATGCACGTATTAACTAAATTTATAGCATGTGTCCTAATTTAACGTCCATTACATTAATAGTTTGGCCAATTATGTTATCATGTCTCTAAACCGCTATTCTAATTATCGCTTTATCGTCTGAGGCGCTCGGTCGGCTTCATATGCTCAGTTTGCTTTAATCCTGGGTGCTCATTTGGTCTTCCTCTTCTCGGTAATACTCTTCGTGGATTTCATCCGTGTAAGAAATCGAACTCTTCTCCAATCATTTCCCTTGTGCTCAGTGCTCTTCTTGCTCAACACTCATGTGACCTTGGACAACTTGAGGATGACCATTCTACCATCAAGAATTTGCATGTCTTCAAACCTATTCCTATTGGAATTCATGTGAAATAACCCACCCCCATCTAACATTCATTTATCGTTATACCTACAAGAATAAAAATTCATTAAACTATCAACATACTCACAATCATAAGACATTATTCCAACATCTTCAGCTGCAGTCTTCTGATAGTTGTTGTCATTTCCCTTCTCTAGGCAGTTCCAATTGATATGCCTTTCTTCTTGCATGTCCAATATATAAATTTTGAACATGTAGCAACCCTTTTGCACTTTGACTTATATTTTCCTATCCTCTCATTTGAATATAAATTTCCTGATCGACCCTTCACCCTTATTTTCTTCCATTCAGAGTCACCCTTCAAAACACTCTCCTTTTAAGATCTTTAAAGATGTAAGACACTCTTAACTTCAAACCGACTTCACTCGTAAAAGAGTTTGTCTCTTATAGTATGGTTGCTTGGTCCTCCCCCTCCACCTTCACACCGACTGCATTCAATTCGAATATGATGTGGTTGTAATCATCTAATTACCTACAGATCTATGCGATACTATCCATAGACGGCACGTAAAACTATTTTTCAGATATAATATGTTTACCAATGACTTCTTCATGTAAATTGTCTACAGTTGATTCCATATTTCAAATATCATAGGCTATTCAGATATTTCTCACGATACTTTCTCTCTCAAACTCAATATAAGGGCATTATGAGCTTTATAAAATACCGCGACCTCAACTTGTGTAGGGTTATCGTCAATAACAACAATAATCCATTTTGTATGCGTTAACCTTAATTCACTAGATGTTGAAATCATTAAATCCATTGATTTTTTATAGCCGAAGCTTCACTAAGCTCATCTTTTGCGACTTTCCGATTTCTAGGTGAGATTTGTTTCTCCAACCTTCAAATCTGTAATAGATCTACTCCTTCTCATGTTTCTCCATACTCACCGCACCATTTGTTAGGTAAAACCCTCGTCCGACCGAGGCAAAAACTGATCTATCGGTCAACAAACCTTCGGAGAAAACAATAAACCATGTTCAAGATGAGAAACAAAAAAATGCGTAAATAAAACGAAAGACAAATTTAACTTGGTTTGGAGTGTGGAAATTATCCTATGTCCATGGATAAGTGCCATCTTTTTATTAATAAGTAAGTTAGAGAAAGATTCTCAAACACAAATAACTAAAACGCACTTTGTAACAAAAGATGACATAGTTTACAACTCTTTATTTAGTGTTTATCTCTCCCCTCACCTGTCTCACAAAAACTAATGTTATTTTGAACTTTTCTAAAAGAGAAATTGCACCTAAGGTACCCACTCAACTATTCAATTGTCATCTAGTACCCAGACTTTGTTCTATTATCTCTTAATACCCATCTCAACTACCTAATTATCACTTAATACCTAACATTATTTTTATACCCTAACTACTCTCACCCTTCATCAACAACCACGTAACCAAAATTTCTCTTTCTTATTTTTATTTTATTTTAAAAGATCCATATCTTTCAAACCGGAGCTCGGCAAAAATAAATGAAAGTACCATCGTTTTTGTTTTTTAATAAATGAACAAAACTAGATCCATTGATGATATTTTTCGATTTTTTTTAAATAAAATTTCACCAGTAACAACTCTCGGGAAATCGAGAGAGTTGTAAACAATTCTTAGGAAATCCTGAGTTGTTTGCAACTCTCAGGTTAGTTTTTCAAACAATTCTTAGGCTAGTTTTTCAAACAACTCCCAGGTTCATTTTTTAAACAACTCTCAGGTTAGTACTGGTGAAGGTACGCGCGAATATATATATATATAGTCGGAAGTCTTTTTGGTCAAATTTCAATTCGAGGTATCAAGTGATACTATTCCAAAAATGGATACTAGTGGATAATTAGATAGTTAAGTGAGTATTTACTCATATTTTTCTCTTTCTAAAATATGTTGTCCAGAAATTTCTTTACCCTCGCATAATAATAATAATAATAATAATAATAATAATAATAATAATAATAATAATAATAATAATAATAATAGATTCTCCTATTTATAAAAGAGTAGTGATAAATCATAACTTTTTAATTAAAAGATTTCATAAAAAAATCCTTATTACGGTAATCTCAGCAATTAATCCAAAATTTAGTTAATAAAAAACAAAATAATAGATCCGCTCAATATAGAAGAACCCAATTAATTTCGCTAACAGGAACAAACAACTCGCACTACACCCCAAAATTCTATATGAAAAATGTGACACGAATTGAGTTCATGAATAGAAACCTAAACATATAAATCTATTGAGTGTATGGTACGTTGAGATTTGAGATGACAAAAAATACTCCAATATTATTGGTTAAGACAGGCAAATCCATTGACTTAGTATAAGCAGATGACCACTTAGAACCACGTTCCCACATGACCACTCTCTTCAGTTCACTCCTTACAACTCAAACTAGACGTGCATTGCACCCCCTCCTCCTCCTCCTCCCTCTCTCTCTCTCTCCTCTGTCTCTCTCTCTCTTACTTCACACACCCTTTTATCACCTCACTCCACTCTTCCCTAAAATCACATCGACCCAAACAAAAAATCCATTCTCTCTCTAAAAATGTTTCTCGAAACGCTTGATTCTCCCACCGTAGAACCCGAGCCATGGACGAAACGAAAGCGAACAAAGCGGCCGCGGCTCGAAACTGAAGAAGAATATCTTGCTATATGTCTACTCATGCTATCTCACGACACCACCGCCGAACCAATCACAAGACCACATCTCAAAGCTAAAGTCAACCCTCCCCACTCGTTGACTTTGGCCTACAAGTGTTCGGTGTGCGATAAATCATTTTCTTCCTATCAAGCGTTAGGTGGGCATAAAACGAGTCATCGGAAACCGACTAACGGATCCGAAAACAATAGTAACAGCAAAGATTTTACTGTTTCGGATTTGAATTCGAATTCGAATTCGGTTGGTCCAAATTCGAGAACTCATGTTTGCTCTATATGTTACAAGACTTTTTCTTCTGGTCAAGCACTTGGTGGTCATAAAAGGTGTCATTATGATGGTGGTGGCAACAATCAGACGACGGTACGGTTTGAATTTGATTTGAATTTGCCGGCTAATTACTCAGGCGTTGACTCTGCCATAAAAAGTCAATTCTCAGGTGGTGATACTGGTAGCTCGTCCAAAAATTCGGTTGTTGTTTCCGATGTGGAATCTGATTGAGATCAGTATAATTATTTATGTGGAATTTAATGTTTATATACATAACAAAATATGAAATTGTTATATTTTATTAAATGGATGATTACATTTGGTATATTTTATTAAATTGATGAAATTGTTTACATTATATTTGTTATGGATTTGATTTATTTAACTTTCCAAAATTGGGTTTTTTTTTATTATAATTTTAGGTGAATTTTTTTTTATTCACGTTTGGAATTTATAATCATATGTTAATATGTTAATGTGGGGTTTGAATTAGCAACATTTAAACAAATTTAAAGAACTATATATCCACTATGAGATGTCATAATCTATTCATCAACTTGTTTATACAAATAATAAATTATTATTAAAAGTTGGATCCACATCATAAATCTAATACTATTAATTAAGAGACTTTTATAGTCTTCTTTAATTAACAAAATGAATTTTCGTGGTAGTTGTAGGTGATGGACAATACAGCATGAGGAGGAAGAAACTTCAAACTCACCAACCAAATTCGTTGGATCAAACAATTTTGCTATCATAGCTTAATAAAATAAGCGTTTTAAAATATTTAATTTTATATATAATCCACTTAATACAACTTCGGATTTATATAAATCTGAAGTCCACTTAATATAACAAACCATATAAATCCTTTACGAATATGGATAAATTTAAATTATATCTTAACCAGTTATGTCCCTTTTATCTGTAGCAATAAGGTAAAATTTTGTATGTTTCGTGAGGAAATAATAAACTGAGGATGAGTTATTTGAAAGAAGGTAAAATGAGATAAAGAAAGAAGTTAGATTTTAAAAAACTTTTGTAAAAAGAAAACGAATTTAAAATTTTATTTTTGATAAAAATTAAATTGTTATTAAGTAATTAGATTTTGTTTTGTTTCATAAACTTTTGTAGCACATAACGTAACGTAATATAATATCAAACAAAAATAAATCATCAAAGTTAAATTAAAAGTAAATAGGTTCAAAATTTAGTATTGATTTTTTTTTTTACATTCAACAAAAATTATTGAATCAACCGGTTTTTTATTGATGAACAACTAACAAATGGCGAAATAGAGACTTCATGTAAAACTACATTCGGGATGGTATTTTCAGTCATCGACATAACACCAACAACTCAACATTCGAGTCAACATCAAGCAAGTTAAGACCAACAACCACCAAGATTTTTTGACTTCCTTCTCCGAGAAATGCTGGAACAAATCAGAATATAATATTGGAATCAAATGTTCAGTTCTTGCAACTAACAGATAATCGTACATTTAGACCTCTAAGAAATTAAGCACCAGTCAAGATCTTGTAAAAGCAACCCATAAGATATTATGCAGAAACTTTGTTTCCTAAATTAAAACAAGTAATACATGAAGATGTAAGAATAGAAGCTAACATAGAGTATACATCAGTAAATTTCCAAGCCAATGACAATGACATACTCAAAGAAACAACCAAGATAACACTAGTCGGCGATTTTCTGCAAGAAAAACCATCAGTTCCTAAAATATAGAACTTCTTCAAAACACTAGGACTTAATAAATCATGTTGCATAGCAACATGGGACATCAAACATATAACAATAGATCTTTATATGAAAGAATATTTAAAAAAGATATGGCATCAAAATTTATGGAAGATTGGAAATTATTCCACACGTCAACTGAAATTGTGCCCAAATTTCACACCCAAAAGAGAACAATCGATATCCCATGCCTGGATATCTTTTCCAAATATCTCAGCACTGATGTATAATTAAGACTCAATCAAGACAATTATCAAAATAATATGAAATATTATAGAGGTATGGGTCCCTAAAAAGAACCAGGCCATGTATAACTGATATCGGGCATGGACATAAATCAATATTGGCAAGAAACGTTTAGAAACGATATGGACCAGCTTTGAAAAATCGGATGGATTTTAGCAGAAGATTCACTATGATCCAAGACCCGAATATTTTTCATATTGTTATCATATAGGACACAATCAAAAGGGGTGCAAAATATTCTCAGACAATGCTAATATGCAAGAATAAAATAGTCATTCAACACAACAAACACAGAGATACGAATGAGAATAAAACCATATGGATATCGATACAACCAAAGATCAAATCATTAATAATAAAATAGACTACTCAAGAAGACACGTAAAACATTAACAAAATCAACCCAAAGTTAAGTTGCAAAGATCTCAATCAAGCTCACAAAACTACAAAATCCACAAATGCAGAGAAAAGCCAAGACAACCACAATATTCAAGCCAAACCTTTACACGTTCTGAAAAAAAAGACATTACCAACTTTCCCAAAACCAGTTTTACATGAAAAGGAGATCATAGAAATTTTGCATTTATTGACACTGGACTGACAATAATAGACAATCAAGAGATAAACTCACCTTATGGACCACCATCTCCGATAAAAAATTTAAAGGAAGCCTCTCTGCTTCTCCACATACCACCACTCAGGTGAGAAAGTATTTCAAGACGTACCTGATAAAGAAAAACATAAAAAAAAGAATAGCTAATGAGAAACTTAAATACAATAAAATTTACACAACACAAAGGGTCACCTAGGCTCCAATCTGGCCCCTATTCTAATTGACTATCAAAATATTAAGCTCGAATGTTCGAGGGATAAGTAACAAGGCAACAAAAATAAAATTGAATAACATATCTAAATCTGAAAATATCAAATTTCTTGCAATACAAGAGCCAATGATTGACAACATCCAATTACCTGAACTATCAAGTAAATTGGTATATCAAAAATGTTTGGCAAACATCTCAAACAAGATATGGCTTCTATGTAGTGATGAATTTCAGATTAAATTTTAGAAATATTTGAACAATCAATGCATGTGAAGGTAACTCATACAATTCAATCGAAGAGACGGATTAAGTGAAAGGTCTGGGCTGTAGAGAGATACTAGAAAGTAACTTGCCTTCTAGTGTCCTCCGCATCGACATGGTGAAGATGGCTCTAAGAACCAAGAACTCTTCTTTTCCGATTGGTTTTCCGGCTAGATTTTCACCTTCAATTCTCTTATAGTCTCTGGTTTCTCCTCTCTCCTGTTCATAATTTCTGTCATGGAGATAAGGAACAATACCTTATTTAAAGATGATAATTTCCCTGCTCTGTCTCAGATGTTCAGACATGGAAATCTCAATCAAAGCTCAGGAAACATACCCTACGTTGATTTATTCACGCAACATTCTATCAGTCAACATCGATCAGAGTTCAAACCTGAGAGTATTCAAAGAAAATCTGATCAAAATTGTGTCTAATACTCGAAGCAAATCAAGGATACTCTGTTACTTGACTCAAAAGACACGTTAATCGGAAAATTTTCTTTGGGTCTTCCAAAGAAAGTTGTTATGGACAGTTTCTTGAATTCATTATAGCTAAAAGGAAACTACAACATTTTCAATTGGGATTCTCATCATATACTTATTGAAATTGAATAAAAATAAGACGACTGCAGACTGTGAGCAAGAGGTGTGTGGAAGGTTGGCACCAAATTTTCATATAAAAGTTGAAAGCTCAATTACATTGGCGTGGGTGAATTTTGAAAGAATCCTTGAGTTCTTATATAATGCCGAATTCCTTCGCAAAATTGCAGCAACCATAGGAACTCCTTATAAAGTATAAGTTCCAAAGGAAAACAGAGAATCTAAAAATGATGCCTTTGCTTTGATTGAGTTAGATTTATCCACGAAAATTCACAGTTATAGAGATCTCCTTGCATATTGCAGTTTATGCTACCATATGAGTCATGATATGAATGAATGTAAGAAAATTTCAATGAAGAACAATACTAGTGAAAAGGAGAAACAAGATTTGAAAAGGATTAATGATCTTCAACCTTCTAAAGGAGAATAAACCAAAGAAACTGAACTAAAAGATTCTGATACGCATATTCAAGAAGATGTTGGCTCCAATACTGAATTCATTCATCATGTGAAGTCCATTGTGGCTCACAAGGAAAAGAAGATAGATCTTGCGAAAGGAAAAATTTACGGAATAAAGCCAATGGCTAACACTACATCTGAATGTGTTTCTAAATCTAAAGACTTAAACGAAACTTTTCCAGAAGATACTGAAGTCATTGAAGTCATACAGCAACTGGAAAGGCATTATGATCAACTTGATGTGCAAGATGGTTTAAACTTTGTTTATGGATTAAATTCTTCAAACCCTGATAATATTGGCAGTTTCCAGCAGTCACCAACTAGAAGAGTCTCTCTTTTAAAGGGCCAAGACTTCTTTAAAATAATTAGGAAGAAGCTTAAATCTGCAAGGAAAATAAAAAAACCAAGTGCTAAAATTATGAAGTCTCTGAAATATACATGGATAAAAAAGAAACATAAATCTTTATCTGATAATGATAAATATTCTTAACTGGAATTTGCGCGGTATTAATAACAATTCAACAGTCAGTAGGATAAAAGATATTATTTTTAAGGAAAAAAACAACATTGTTACAATTCAAGAGCCTATGGCTAAGTCTGTTAAAATTGCTGAGATTGCTTTGGTTTTGGGGTTTCCTAATCACTTTTTTAATCTCTCTAATAAAATTTGGGTGTTTTGGGTTGATGACTTATGTATTAATCAACTTGTTAATCATGAGCGGTGCCTGAATTTGGAGGTTAAAACTAATGCTAACATTTGTTTTCATCTAACAGTGGTTTATGCTAAGTGTAACAATTTTCTTAGGCTGGACTTATGGAAGTAGTTAAAGTTGATCTCTATAACTGATCAGGCCTGGCTTGTAGTTGGTGATTTCAACGTTATTGCTTCATCTGAAGAGCAGCTTGGGAATAATGTTATAGACCAGAATAGCATTGATGATTTTGTCAATTCTATTGGTGACTGTCAACTGGAGGATGTTGGGTTTGCTGGATCAAGTTTTACCTGGAACAGAAGTTTGAACTGGAAAAGACTTGATCGAGCTATGTTCAACTCCAACTGGTCAAGCATCTTCAATAAAACTCAAGTCCACCACATGATCAGGACTTGTTAGACCATGCACTTATTTTAATTTTTTCTTATAATGATTCTACTGGCTTATCTAATTATAAAAACAACAGTTTCAATTTTATGAACATGTTGTTAAATGATCATTCATTCCTAAACATGGTGGATCAAAACTGGAATCTGCAAATTAGTGGAAATACTAACGAGATTTTCTGGTTTAAGCTTAAGAGACTAAAAGCTTGTCTCAAAACTTGGAATGTAAACTACTTTGGTAACATTTTCAGTAAGCTAAAAGAAACTGAGGATAATGTTAAAAAAGAAGAGATTCTTCACTCTCTAATGAATAATCAAAATACAAATACTGAGTTGAACAAATTTAATAGCTTATACATGCATGCTTTAAGAAATAAAGCAATTTTTTGGAAGCAAAAATCCTACATTTCTTGGCTTATTAATGGAGACAGTAATACAAATATGTTTCATGCTTTTGTTTCTAAAAAGAGAAGGAAAAACACTATCAAGGGGATAAAAGAAGATAATGATTGGATCTATAACTCTGAAGATATTGGAAGATCTGCAGAGAAGTATTTTCAATCCCACTTCACTAAAATGCCTTATGCTAACAGTCAAGAGGAGTTTAATTATATGCAGGATGAAATCTTACAAGTTATTCCTAGTTTGATTACTGATTTTGAAAATGAGTCATTCATGAAAGCTACTGATGAAGTGGAGCTTTGGGGCATTATAAAATCTATGAATTCTACTAGCGCTTCTTGTATAGATGGGTACAATGTTCCATTCTATAAAGCTTGTTGGAACATCATAAAATCTGACCTGATCATGTCTTTAAATGTTTATCTTTCTGGTCATAAGATTCCTAACGGGATCTTTGCAACTGGCATGTGCCTAATTCCCAAAAGTGTGAACCCTATATACTGGAATAACTATCATCCCATTAGTATTGTAAAATGACTAACAAAATTATTTCAAAATTGACTAATTGTAGGCTTGCCAGTATCTTGCCTAAGATCATATCCAGTTCTCAAGGAGCTTTTGTTAAAAATCACTCCATCCATGTTAACATTTTAGTTTCCAAAGAGATGGCTTACGATCTGAGTAGAAAGCCTAATAAAGGAAACATTGTGGTAAAATTAGACACGTCTAAAACATTTGACATTATGCCTTTTCCATTTATTCTTAAGGTCTTGACTTTATTTGGCTTCTCTAATCAGTTTACTAATTTCATTGGGATATGATTAAAGGGATTAATATCTCTATTTTGATCAATTGCAAGTCTCATGTTTATTTTCAAACTTTAAGAGGTTTGAGACAAGGTGATCCCTTGTCTCCAAGCCTCTTTATTATTTTTGAAGAGGTGTTGTTACGTGGGCTGTCTATTCTCTATAATTCTAATAAAAGCATGATAGTTGCATCAAGATCTTCTCTCATTGTTTCTAGTATTGCATTTGCTGACGATATATTAGTATTCACTAATAGTTTGAACTCATCTATCAACACTTTAAGTTCTTTTCTAGACAGATATCAAATGGTGTCTGGGAAGTCTATTAACAAGGATAAGACTTAAACTATTAAATCCAACAAGCTTAATCAAAGCAGAATTCAAATTTTGGAGACCATGACTGGTTACAAGACTGAGCAGCTTCCTATAAGTTATTTAGGCTTCAATCTCTGCTGCAATAATAAGGCCAAGAACTTCAGCAGGCTCCTTGACAACATCAATGGCAAAATCACTGATTGTGATTGCAAATTTCTATCATTTTGGGGAAGGCTCTCCTCAATATCTTCCAAACTTATGTCAATACCTTATTACTGGATGCATAATACTTTGGTGCCTGTTGGTGTTATTAATAGACTCGAAAGAATCTTTAACATGTTCCTTTGGAGATCTAAGTTCAATATTAAAAGTGTTCACTGGTCATCTTGTGTAAATCTTTGTAAGCCCTTTGATGAAGGTGGTTTGAATATCAGAAGATTAACTGATATTCAGAACACAGTTTCACAGAAGCTATGGTATCATTACAGGAAGAAGGATAGTTTCTGGTCTTATATAATGCACAATATCTATAACAAGGGAGTTTATCCTGTCAAAGCTAACTTCTCTAAGCCTGGTTCTCTTACTTGGAAACGTTTGAATAAAATTAAAAATGTTGCAGAACCTAAGATTAGATGGTTATTGGGCAGGGGTGACATTGATTTTTGGATGGAGAACTGGCACAACCAAGCTCGTATCATTGATCATTGCAATGCTGATACTAGTCTATGGTTTTTGGATGCTAACGTCAATTCTTTCTAGAAAGAAGACAGATGGGATACTGATTCCATGAGAAGTTTTCTTGATGATGATAGAATCAGGAAAATAATTCTTTACAAAGTGGATCCTGACAAGAAAGATAAGATGATCTGGACTATATCTCATAATATGGATTTTAAAACTAACATCACTTGGAATAACATCATACAACACTTCAACAAGTCCTCGTTATATAAGAAATTTTGGAACCAAATTGTTCTTAGGAAGTTTTCTTTTCTCTTTTGGAAACTTTTTAAAACATTTCTGCTTATTGAATCTATCTTTCAATCCAGACACACAAGCCTTGCCTCAAAGTTCTTATTTTGTTCTAACTGTAAAAAATGCGAATCACTTATTTGTGAACTACAATTTTGCGTGGAGCATTCAGAGCTATTTTAGTGTTTTGTTTAATGTAAAATCAAAAATTATATGACTCTAACACATGTTGTTAGAGTTTGGTTTTAGTTTTCATACCATAAGGTGCATATCACTCATGTTCTTCCTCAAATAATATGTTGGTTGATATGGAAAAATCGAAATGCTTTGAAGTTTAACAAATCTAGTGTCTCTACTGCATCTGCTATTAATCATATTAATAAAAAAAATAAAGTATTGATTCTTCTAGTAAACTAACATGGACGAATTGGACAAAATTTACTGATGTAGGTTACTAATTAGGGCGTGTTTCAATTTATAACAGAAAAAAGAAAGAGACTTACATGAAGTGGACTGCTCCTGTTGGTGAAAGATTAAAGCTTAATGTGGATGTTTTTTGCGTTTCCAATCGTGAATCTGGTAGAGGGATGTTAGTCAGAAACAACAATGGGGATATTGTCAAAGGCATGGGAAAGACTTTTGGTAAATAAACTCTAATAATGGTCGAAACTCGGGCATTGCTTGAAGGATTGATGATGTGGAGAGAGAATTGATGGTATAACGTCGATATTGAATCTAACTGTCAAATGGTAATCGATATTCTGGTGAAAGGAAGCAGCCCTTGGTATCTGCATTCTATTATCTCGAGTTGTAGAAGGCTTATTCATCCACCCATGACCATCAAATCCATTCTTAGAACACAGATGAGAGCTGCATATTGGCTCACAAAGTGGACATTGAACTGTAAACAGAAACTTGAGTTTACTCACTTCAATATTCCCACTAACCTCCTCTCCATTGTCCTCCTGGAGAGTTTGGTCTTGGTTACATTAATTCGCCAGCAGATTAATTTGTTGGTGATGTCTAGCTCCTGTTTTTGTTCTTGGTTTACCAGGATTTGTTCAATTGAGTTTCCTCATCGGGAGTTTGTTAAATTGGCTCTAAAAGTCTGATTTGTTGTCTCCTCCCGAAGAGCTCTGGCGATAGTTTCATCAGCTTGCGATTAGAGGTGAATTTTTTCAGTGTTGATGATCAAGCTTCTTAGTTGAAGTAGTAAAGATTGAAGAGAAGACTCTGTTTTTTATTCTAACGGCTAGTTTGTCTTAAAATTATATTGGGGATATTATCTTTACACCATTGTAATTGAGACATGTTGTTAATTTGGTCCTATTATAATAAAGTTTCAATTTCTGCCAAAAAAAATAACTCAATCAAAGAATTTTTAATTTATGTAGTATATGCAAAACATCATATGGACTTAAGGATGGATCTATTGAGCAATTTTAGAATGGTATCAGGTTAGATAACTGAATGGTTAGTGATAGGTGACTTTAATGTCATCACCAACCATTCTGAGAAACGTTCCTACTCATCTATGCCTTAGAAGCAGTGACAAATTTAATGATGCAATAAATGATTGTCAGCTTATGGATGATGGATTCATATGATCAAAATGCACATGGTCAAACTCCCAAAAATGGAAGGGACTACACAAGGTCCTATACAACACAACATGGAGCAACTACTTTTAAAATTTATGGGTTCCTCATTTGGCAAGGATTGGCTTCGATCACAGCTCTATTTGAATAACCATATATGACAATAGAATTATCCCAAAGACTCAATTCAAATTCTAAAAAATGTGGCTGTTACACCTATTCCTCACCAACATGCTGGAAACTAACTGGAAAGAACATATGAATGCGAATCTTATACAAGTTCTATGACATAAAATAAATAGGTTAAAGGTTAAGTTGAAAGCTTGGAATAAGGAAACATTTGGAAACATTTCAGTGTCATCAAACAATCAAAAGAAGAGGTACAATTCAATTAAATATATTATGAAGATTCAAACATCATCCAAGATAAAATTAACCTTTCCAAAGCCAAGGAAACTCACTTTCAACTCTTGGTCATAAAAGAAACATCCGAAGAGAAAAAATGTAGTGTCAACTGGACAAGAAATAGGGATAAAAATTCAGCATCATTTCAGAATTACGTAAAAAAAAGAATAAAGGGAATAAGATATTAAAACATATGGATGGAAATACATGGATTGATCAGCAAAAAGAGTTGGAAAAATTAACAGTCAAACACTTCTCTAACCTTCTATCATAGCTTCCAACCAACACATATATACCTAATCTCACAGATATCATCCCAAATCTCATTTCAAGTAAAGATAATGTAATACGTATGCACATAGCCTCTTATAATGAAATACACAAATTAGTAAATTCTTTAAACTCATCGAGTGTAAGATGAATGATTTTAATTCTACCTTCTTTCGAAAATGATGGCCTTATATAAAAAAAGATCTATGTGAAGCAGTTCGTGCCTTCTTCGATAGTAACATACTCCTCCAAGGGGTCTTCTCAACAACTTCAAATCTATAAGCCCATGCTCTGTATCTAACAGAGTATTATCGAGAATCTTAAATGACAGGATCTCACATCTTCTTCCTAAACTAATCTCCCACAAACAAAGTGGCTTTGTCCCAAGTATAAGTATATAATTATTTTATATGTATTAAGTATTTATTAGGATTTTTAAATGATCAAACTAATGTCGAGCAATGCAACGCTTTCTAAATTATATATTTTATTATTACAAAAGTAACTCACCCATCTTAGAATATTAGATGCATTGTTTCGGTTCATGTATTATAGTTACAACACAGTTTATGTATTTAACTTCCAAAAAATATAGAGAATTTAATAGAAAACAAATAAAAAACAAACAATTTAAATTTTATGTTGTTTAGTTTACTGAGGTATCATATATTAACAAAATGAACTGCTAAAAAAGTCAATTTTACTTCGTGAAGTCATTTGTTTTGGATTTTAAAAATTATTTCGTGAAGTTATTTTTTGGACGATTTTTCCCTTCACGAAATCCTATAAATAGAAGAAATTACTCCGTGAAGTTACAATATTTAAAAAAAATTGTATTTTCTTTACATTTTCTCTACTTTCTCTCTTTAAACATAATTTTGTTTCTATTAAAAATTAAAATACATAAAACTAAAACTAAAATCGAAGAAGTTAACATTATCATTATTAATTAAAAATGTTAATCCTTACCTTCAAAACCACCTAATCATATATTCTAACACTTAGTAACTTATTTTAAAAAAGATATTTACATCTTAGTTATTAGAAATGTTTCTCAAATCATAATAGGTATTTTGTTTTATTGTAAATTGATATTGTTTTTAGTTAGTATTAATCTTTAGTAAGTGATAACCCACTAAATAAATCACAAAAATAGATAAAATTAAAAGATAAATGTTAAAAAGTTAGAAAAAAAACGACACAAGTTTGTCCGTCAATGCCATGGCGGACGCAATGGTGTTGACGCCATCTCCTGGCGGAAACAACAAACTAAGCGCCATTGCATGACAGACATACCTCTGTGTCCTCCATGAAATGGTGCCAACACCATCGTGTCCAGCATGGCATGACGTCAAGGTCATTGTGTCCGCCATTTTGCTGACGCAAAGTATCATTTTCTTCGACACGATGATGGCGACGAACACCACCTGGACGCCATTTCAGGCAGAATTGAGCATTTTTTTATTAATTTTAAATCACTTTTTCAAAAAAATAGAAACATAGAAGGGTCCATGTCCATGTTGGTTTGTAAAAAAACAAATTTTGTTATCATTTCAGCCATGATATTTAAATTTTACAAAGTTGAGACAAAAAAGAGTTTTGGTTAGTTTAAGTTTTGAGTTTTATGATTTTAGTGAGTTTTAGGAAATAAACTGTTAGGTAAGATTAGATTTTGTGTTGTGCAACTTCGTGAAGCAAATAATGGCATAAAACGTAATTAAATAAAATTTTAAAGATTTTTTGGGTTTTTTTATTAGTGGAAATTTTGTAAATATTAAAAAATCAAAACATGCGACTTCACGTAGTAACTTTGGATTTTTTTTATCAATTTCCATTAACAAATTATATTTTAGATTTTATATGATTCGACAATTACAAAGAATTACAAGAATAACAAGAATACAAGCATATACACATTATTTTAAAATTTCTCAATACATAGTATCAAGTTTCCATTAGTATATCGTAGCTCTCAGTGTTTTTTTGTGATTATATCTTAAGAATTCATCAATTCTAAAATACTAAATTCTTTTAGATTTCTCTCTTACAAAAAAATTGATTATTTCTCTAAAAGCTATGTTTTTAATAAGAACGTTATCTCTGACATTCTCGTTCCTGTATAGGCGATACTTCGATATATATAAGTTTTAAATCTAATGTAGTTTAGTATAAATATCCATCATGCTTAGAATAGCAAACCAGTTTCGTTACAATAACCTATACTATTATCCAGATAACTATTTGTGATCAAATAGTACACCAAAAAATTATACAAAACTTGTAGAACATATTGATCAAGGCTTGTGATCAAATAGTGCATGAAATAATTATAATAAACATGTACCACCTTGATAACTCAACTATTATCCATTTAAATTCAAAGTTATATATAAAATCCATTTCTCGATTAATTTCCATATAACAACTAGAATTTAAGACTTAACTTATACTAAGACCGAAACTTCGTCTGCGACTTTACTCGTGGAAATACTAAACGAAATATTGAAGCCAAATTCCTTACAATAGTTCAACCTCTTTACTCAAAACTGAGTCCCTATAGCTGCCAAACACTTTCGAAGGTTGATCCCCCGAAAATATTAAAACCCCCTAAGTTGAGACTAGAAATTCATGTCGAGCCCATGTTTCATCTTCCACTCACTTTTAGCATACTTCTAGAAATTATACCTAGGCTTTCAGCGGCTTCAACATCCACTGTATCGATGTTCTAACTATTCTTTACGAAATTCATTCATTCCACCTACATCCCAAATTGGAACAAGTTTCGTACAATAGGTCCACTTTCAAACTAAAGTACATTTTATCAATGCATCTCAAAGGTTGTCTTCACTTAAAATATTTCCAACTTTCACTTGTTATTCCTCCACCATATCCCTAATGAAGTTACCTTCACATCTACACTCTTCGTTCTTTTATAAAACTTAGGATTCCTCATCAAGTGAAGAGCACTAACATTATCACATAACAAAGTTAGTTCTTACCCTATACCAATTATCTAACTTAACAATCCTTTAACCATATAACTTCCTTAATTTCTCGTAAGTTTCATCCATAGATTAAAAATTTGTAGATGATAATGCCACAACCATATGTAGACTAACCTTCCAACTAAGCACTTCAACAAAAAATATAAACCTATAACCAGAAGTTGATTTCCTTGTATCAAACTAGCCTGTATAATTAGAGTCCATATAACCCCTCAATATTTCAACATCATTTTATTTCTTATTATAACACATTGTCATATATAATTTATATGTCAAGTATCTTATGAGCCATTCAAGATTATTCTAGTGAGGCTTATTTGGATTACCCATATGTTTGTCCCTTCCAGCTATAAGTATGTCATAAAAAACAATAGCAACAAAATTTGTATTTCCATGTATATTTCCATATTATAATAGACACGGTTGTCGTAAACATTTATCACAGAATTGATTGGATTAATTAAGGAAACAATTATTTTATCCATTGTATTGGTGACTACATCAACCCATATAGAGACCTCTTCAATAAATACACATTAAAAAAATTCTTCTTGAAACCATTAAAGTTGCCTTATATAGTTAGTATTATTTAGTTCTCAATGTAAGAATGCAGTATTAACATCCATCTAATCTAAATAAGGGCCAAATCTTACAATAATATATTTAAGAAATCGTGTAAAAATTGTTTCACAATATTTGAGGAAATTTATTAAAATTGACACCCTCATATGCTTAAATCATTCAGCGAGCATGCTAGATTTTTACATTGAAAATTTAAATCCTTAATATATTGCTTCATATTGAATATTTATTTACACCCTCATAGGTTCGGATATTTCAGTCACTATGATAAAAATAAATTTGAAGAACAATTCAGACTAAACCACCACACTAAAAATCCAAACAGGGAAAATGTATAAATTATTGACTAAGCTAGTTGCTAATCAACTTAAGACTATATTACTAATGGGTCTTTAAACTTGATCCGGTTTCACAACCCGACCCAATAACCCCATGGGTCAGTAATTAAGTATAAATACCCGACCACTTTCATTAATGAGGGTAATCAGAATTTATTACTAGTATGTAGCTTAATTATCTCTTTAATCTTTACATTAAACACAAAACACCACAAAATTTTCAAACCACCTTTTAAACACTTTACCAGATTACCCTCATGTAGAAATAAACCACACCAAATTGGCGACCACAGCGGGAGGCGACGGTGCCTGAATTTTACATTTAAAACCAGCAAGTAAAGCAATTCAGATAGATCTGAATGAGCATAACGCTCCACCCCCAGAGGTGTAAAGTGCAAGGTAAAATAAGGAGTATACCATCGAGGAGCGAGACCAGCTGAAGGCTGAAATAGAGGCGTTGAGAGCAATAAAGCAAGCAAAAAATGGTATCAAGGAGAAATCCGGAGCGTCAGTACTTCACCATACTGAAAATACTGGAGAAAATGAGCAGTCTTTGAAGACTCACCTTAGGTCCAAAAATACGCACCTATCTAAGCTTGTTGAGAGTTCTACATCTGAGTCCTCTAGCAGTTCCTCAAATGAGGCAGAACTTGAAGAATCACTATCTTCGAGTAGTGATGAAGGGAGATCTAGAAAAAGATAAGGTCAACTAAAAAACATTCGAGGATGAGGGATAGAAATGGTAGGCTCAAACGGCACCAGGGTAAGGGGTCACCTCATAAGCACGTTGATCAGTTGCTAATTAATCCATTTGCCTTTCAGTCCGAACGATGTATTTTTGCAACACCTAATGAAGATACAGTTTTCAGTCGTTCCAAGAATTGGAGGCAATCACCTTTGTCCGCAGAAATACTCTACGGACATCTTCATAAAAGGTTTGATAGCTCCAAGATGGAGAAATATGATGGGAGTCGAGATCCGGGCAACCATCTTAAAATAGTTCAAAAACTTCATGATGAATTTTGACGACGATGACAAGCTTTTGTGTAGAGATTTCTCCCAAACTTTCACTGGAATTGCTCTCAAATGGTATAACAGTCTCCCTCAGGTGTGTATTAGAAACTTTGATACGTTTTGGGTTGCCTTCCAGAGGTAATTCGTTGGAAGTAAAGAAATGAGGACACCATTATCCATTGTGCTCAGGAACCAAATGAGTCCCTGAAATATTACATAAGTCGCTTTGTGAATACAAAAAAGGGGTTAGCAGATTTCTTTGAGCAGGTTGCAATTGGTTCCCTTAAGAAAGGTTTGAATCCTAAGAATTTAGCTGATTTCATGACTCGGAAGAAGGCTATAACCTGAGGTGGTTTGTTGAACCAAGTGGGAAAATGAATCAATGTAGAATAAACAAAGAATACAAGGATGCACCGTCAGGTGAGGTCTACTACAAAAACAACTCCTCCAACCATTAACCAATTTGGTTACAGGGCAAAGGAGACCGGACCAGGGTCCCACCGGTCTAAGCAAAATCAGTCCTACCAAACCCAGAGCCAAAAAACCCGAAGTAACAGGGGTCCTTGGGTCCAGCCTGAGTGCTTCACTGAATTGAGGGAGAATGTGGCCACAATCTATGATAAGACCAAGAATGAAGTGCACTTCCAAACACTGGCCGCACTCTAGTCCCCAGAGAGAACTGAAACACTAATTTTTTCCAATATCACAATAATATAGGCCATAAAACTCAGGATTGCATAGCGTTGAAACAGGAGGTCTAAAACCTCATTGAGAGAGGTAAGTTGGGAGCTTATGTCAAAAGACGAAGTGGAAAACAGACCGGATAACACACAAAATAATGCTCTCGGACAAATCTTTCAAACAATCCTAGGACATCCGCACAAGAGGATGCAATGGTGATTCTTGAAAGATTTGATGTAGACTCTGAGTATCTGGATTGAGATCCAGATTGGAATAAGGTGGGTTGATAATATAAAAAACTAAGACAGTCTCCGGACTGATCAGCTTCTTCGAATCGTTAACCATTTTTGGAGGAGATACTGTGAGTGCACCTACCACTTCATCAAGGAGGAGGCATGTTCACAATTTGGCCACCCAATTAGAAGGTGGAATGTCTTCTATCAGTGCCAATCCCCATTCCCATTCATATGTTTTGATAAGGATGACCTGAGGGATATCGCAGGACCTCATGAGGATGCGGTGGTCATAGGGGCTTCAATAGGGGGAAATGATATACGCTGAATTCTGATTAATACGGGCAGTTCGGCAAACATCCTATTCTTAAGCTCCTACAAGCAAATGAGAAATCTAGCAGTTATTCAACATTAGAACAGAACCATTATAGGCTTTACAGGGAGTTCTGTAGATGTAATTGGGGAGTTCGAAGAGGAAGTGTTGTTGGCCAAGGGCCCCTTTAAAAAAATGGTAAGAGTACTATTTGTTGTGGTGGATTTCCCCACATCGTATAATGCAATTTTTGGGAGGTCTTCGCTTTCCAGAATGCATGTTGTGGCCTCTACAGTCCATCAGTTCTTGAAGTATGATGTTCAGGGACAAGTATGTGTTATCCGGAGTAGTCAAAAGATAGCCAGGGAGTGCTATGCAACATCACTTGCCCTTAAAACTCTTGGGGTAGTCAGGATGAACAAGGATTAGCAGCTATATTAGCCTTCTACTGAGGAAAGTGAGATTGATGATCCTAGGGAGGCTCCTAGTGTTATGATACCTATTGAAGATGTTGAAACTTACTCCCTCGCAGAGGGCAATAATGTTAATATTGGTTCTAAGTTGGCACCAGAGTTGAAGCATCAGTTGTTGTCTTTTTTTTATGAATAATCAACATGTGTTTGCATGATGTAACAATGATGTTACCGGGGTACTAGCAGATGTTATTTCAGACAAGTTGTCCATCCGGAGTGATGTTGCACCAGTTTTACAAAAGAAGAGAGCTTTTCCCAAGGAAAATCATATGTGATTGTTCAGGAAGTTGACCGATTAACCAAGATGGGACATATTAAAGAATCCCAATACCCTTTGTGGACTGCCAACCCTGTGTTAGTCAAGAAAAATAATGGAAAATGGCGTATTTGTATTGATTTCACTTACCTCAATAGGGCATCTGTAAAGATCTTTCTCCCGTGCCCCGAATAGATCAGTTAGTGGATTGTACGTCTGGAAACAAGCTGTTATCCTTCATGGATGCTTTCTCAGGGTACAACCAGATACAAGTGGATCCGAAGGATCAAGATCACACTACTTTCATAACAGACATGGGTTTTCATTGTTACAAGGTAATGCCCTTCGGGTTGAAGAATGTTAGGGCCACTTATCAGAGGCTGGTGAATAAAGCCTTTGCTAATCAAATTGGCATAAATATGGAAGTGTACATAGATGATATGATAGTTAAGAGCTTGGAGTAGGGCTTACACATATCTGACCTTCAAGAAAGTTTATCCAATTTAGAACCTGTGAACTTAAAGTTAAACCCTGAGAAATGTGTGTTTAGTGTCCGGTCTGGAAAATTCTTGGGCTACATAATAAGTGAAAAGGGAATCCAGCCTGATCTAGATCAGCTTAATTCATTATTAGCAATGGACCCTCCTCAGAATGTTAAATAAGTTCAAAGGCTTACAGGAAGGTTGGCTGCTTTAAATAGGTTTATTTCAAGGTCATCAGACAAGTGCGCTTCATATTTTGGAATATTGAGGAATGCTAAGAATTTTAATTGGTCTCCACAGTGCGACCATGATTTTATTAAATAAAAAAAAATTTGTCATCACTTAAAACTCTTTTCAAACCTTTCCGGGGAGAAAAAATCTATGTATATCTACTTGTATCAGAATATGCTATAAGTGTTGTTCTAGTAAGGGAAATGGACAATTATCCTCGTCCGATATACTACATCAGTAAGAGTCTACTGGATACTGAGAGAAGATACTTGAGGTTGGAGAAGATGGCACGGGCCTTAGTAATTGCATCAAGAAAGATGAGACCCTATTTCCAAGCTTATTCTACTGTTGTCCGAATGTCTTTCCCTTTGAAAAATGTTCTTTAAAAAGCTGATGTATCAAACAGAATGACCAAATGATCAGTAGAGTTGGGTGATTATGATATTGTCTTTGCCCCGCAAACAGTAATTAAAGCTCAATTAGTGGCTAACTTCTTGGTAGAATTTCATGCTGACAGATCCTCCAGACAAGAGTCAGGAAATTATTTTAAAAAGGAATGGGTCGTTAGAATTGATGGTGGATCAAGTACCATGGGCTGTGGAGCTGGAATTTGCTTAACCTTCCCATATGGTGATAAAATGTATCAAACTATATGCTATGGATTCAGAGCTTCCAACAATGAGTCTGAATATGAAGCAGCCATTGCCGGTCTTAAACTAGCTCTCTTATGTGGGGCTAGGAGAGTCTGGTTAATGAGTCATTCTCAATTACTCATCCAACATTCTAAAGGACAGTCTGAAGCCAAGAAGGAATAGCTGGTCAAGTATTTTCTCATGTTGCAAGAAGTAGCGACCAACTTTAAAAATATTTGTTATGAGCACAATCCCAGATCAGAAAACAATTTGGCAGACTCCTTGGCAACTATAGCCTATTCTGAATCCTACTCCTGGATTCTTGTACAAGAATGCCCATCTATTCAGATAGACCAAAAGAAAGAGGATAAAGAAAATATGAACATAGGTGTTATTTAACCTAAAGACTGGAGATACTCACTTCTTCAATACATTTCCGATGGGATATTTCCTTCGGATAAGGTTGTGGCAAAAAAGATTAAGTATAAGGCTCGTGGTTTCTGGGTAATAAGAGAACTTCTTTACAAAAATTCCTTTAGCATTCCTCTCCTACGCTGTTTAGGGTTTGAAGAATCTCAGGTTGTATTATCCAAATTACATGATGGGGAAGGCTCAGCGCATTGTGATTATAGGGCCCTCACCTGAAGAGTTTTGTTAGCTGGATACTATTGGCCAACCATAATGGCAGATGCTAAAGAAATGGTGAAGAAATGTGATCCTTGTCAAAAATATGGGAATGAAATTCATGTGCCAACAGTGTATATGGAGTATATTTCTAAACCAATACCCTTTTCCAGATGGGGAATAAATTTAGTTTGACCTCTTTCTATGGCGTCCGGTGGGTGCAGAACTATTATAGTCGCCATTGACTATTTCTCTAAGTGGATAGAGGGAGTTCCTTTCGTTGGAACCACTTTGAAGGCTGTTATTAAATTTATTATATACAACATATGTTGTAGGTTTGGGGTTCCTCAAAAGATTACTACGGACAATGTGCCACAGTTTGATAATAAAGACATTGAAGCCTTCTGTATCTCTAGAGGGATTCAACATTGTTTTTCTTATCTTTTCCACCCTCAAGAAAATAGACAAGTTGAGGTTGCAAATAGAACCATTTTATCCGGCCTAATGAAGAATTTGGAGGGAGCTGTAGGAAAGTGGCCAGCTTATTTACAAGAAGTATTGTGGGCCTACCGAACTACTCATCGGGCTGCCACACAAGAGTCTCCTTTTGCTTTGGTATATGGGATGGATGTAATTACTCCGATAGAGGCTAATTTACCATCACATAGAGTCCAACATTATTCTGAAGGCTAATGATGCAGCAGTTAGGAATCAACTAGACTTAATAGAAGAAAAAAGGGTTAAAGCACACCTGTAAACAGCACACTACCAAGGCTTGATGAGGAGCATATTTTCTTCCAAAGTTAAAAGAAGAGATTTTTAAGTAGGGGAAATTTTTTTAAGAAAATTATTTTTACATACTAAAGAGAAGCAGTTCGGTAAGCTAGCTCCAAACTGGGAAGGTCTTTATATGGTCTGTGAAAAGTTCGAGCCAAGAACATACAGGCTCCATGGAATGTTGAGCACCTCAGGTTATATTTAGAATAAAACTCTAATTTATATATTTACTTGTTAAATATCAATGTAAATATTAGGGGGAATACTCTTTCCTACCCTGGTGGCGCGGGGAGGTTTTAATGAGGTGTCCAGATTTTTTAATAATATAATATGTTACCTTCTTCAAAAATCTGGTGTTTTTGTTTCAATTCAAATATAAATTGCTTAATCAACATCATGGCTCTTAAGTTTTCTTGAGTTGATCGGATATATTTAATACTTGATCACAATTATTCAACGCATGTGATCAGAGATATTAGATACTTTTGTTCAACACTTCTGAAATATTAATAACGATTTAAACATTGGTCATGGAACATTTAAACAAGATATTAAATAAAAGGGGAAATATGATGATTAAACCTAATCGGACTGAAACCGATCAATAATACAAAAAATGCATTGGCATCCAAGGACTTTATTATTTCAAAAACAAAAATTACATAATAAAACCTTAGGGCTTGTTCCGTTCGAATTTTGTTTCACCAGCATCCTTTTTGGGACTTTTGAGTTCAGCACTTGAACTCTCACCCATTCTTTCATCATCATCAGTGGAGTCAACTCCACTAGAGTAGTTATGTTTGTCGCCATCTGCTAAGGTATGGAATGGGATGTCATCGTGGTCCACATATTTCCACAGGGGACTAAGGGTCCTTTTGGGAAAGGTCTCATTAAAGAACATGACTATATCAGATTTGATCCCATCATCCCTCTTCTCTAGGGAATCTACTACCCCATTGACATACTTCTCTATACTTGCAGCGACGGATTGTTTTTGTTGGCGTTCCAAAGGCCTCATTCTCTTTAATCTTCTCTTCAATAATGCTCTCCAAGTTGGCCTTCTCATCGGATAAAGTTTGGATAGTACTATCCTTGGTTTTCAATTGCTCCTTCAAAGTTGTGAGGTTTTGTGAAGAAAATGTCTCCAGGTTGGAGTATTTGGTTTGAAGCTCCTTGTTGGCTGCCTCTGATGTGAGCAGTTTGGCATCTCACTCTTCTTTATCATTCTTTGATACCTATATGCTTTGTTAAGCACTGAGGAGATCATTTGACAATTTTTACTTGTTAGTGGTTAGAGAATTAATGGTACCTGTTTGAGTCCTTACCTGCCTCTAGATTAATCATTGGTCGTATATAGCCTAGGAGGGCATGACTCAAGGTCTCTTACTCCCCGAATATAAAGAAGGACTTCCCGTTATAAGTCACCACATTGGAAGAACTGGGAGGGCGGTAAGGACCCGCAAAGTCATCTTTCTCTAGATCATTAAAATAGATATTAATGTCTTGAAAGGCATCAAGGTCCACCTCATCGTTTCCATCACCAGCAACCTATCCGGGGTGAAGGTCAATTGGAATTTCCTCTTGTACGGTGGGATCGGTAGGTGCTGGGGGGAGGATTTCAGGTGGGCGAAGGATTATCTTTGTTCGTAGAGTGACCTTCTTTTTCTTGGAAGCTTTTTTATCGCTGCTGGTGTTACGCTTTTTATCCTTCTTCGGAGGTTTCAGGGATTCTTTGACCCACCACCATCCTTTGCAGTTACCTCTACACCTTTCAGCAAAGCAGCGTTGATACCTCCCTAGTTCTCTGAACCGGTCCCCTCGGTAGTCGTTTGGGTTGGGTCTGGTGTGACCTTCTTCTTCCTATTCTTCATTTTGATGGGGGCTTTGGACCTGGAAGACAAATATAACTTAGAATCCTTGGATTCTGTCCTCTTTAGGATCACGTCTACAGGGTGAGGAGTAGTCAACTCTTCCCATGTGAGATCTCTTCAACCTGTGGTGTTCCACAGATGAGACCTCACAAAGCTGTCTTCTTTGAAACAATTGTGGAAGGCATTTCCCCAATTCTCTGAAACCCAAGCATTTAGCTTAGCGCAAGTGTCCTTCCCTGAATAGCCCAAGAACTCCTTCGGAAGTAATGGGAAGAAATTTAAGTTAGTCTAAATTAAAAAGTTAGTACTTAAAAGATAAACAGAAAAAGTAAGAGAAACTCACCAGTGCTCTTGCAGCGACTGGTCAAAAGGTTTGGGTTTGAGTCAACCTTAATCTTCCTACCATTCTCCCAAGTCCCACCGATAAAGAGGAATTACGTTCTTCATGGTTTTTCAGACTCCAAGAGATCATCTACTACCTTATAGTCATTCCCCATGTTGTAGTGGTAGAAGAGGATCTGATGGTTCTTGCACAAGGTTGCCACAACAACAAACTGTTCCATCGGTAGTGGAATTTTGGACAGCCTGGATGCCATAATGCAGGCCAAGAGGGTATACGAAGCGTTGAGGCTCAGTTGGCTGGAACACAACTTGATCAGATGGAAATATCTGACTATCTTCGGATCCAAAGGGAACCAAAGTCCCCAGTTCAATACTTCAGTATAGACCGCCACTTCGTTTAGCTTACAGTCTATGGGGGTTGTAAGGGAAATACGCTAATTTCCCGACAAATCACTTCTAAATTTGCTTGAGGTAAAAAGGGGTTTTTGGAAAATACACAATTTTCCTGCAATCAAATCAAAAGAAAAGAAACATAAAACAAAAGTGAAATCAAACACATACTTGTTAACGGAGTTCATCAAATTATGCCTACGTCTCCGGACCTGCTGCAGATCTATTTAATTAGAAAGACACAGTGACTCTGCCGTTTTCGATGCATACAGAAAAATCCTAGCAATTGGTTTTGTAGAGACTGTAACACTTTAAAAGGGAAAAACATTTACAGTCCTTAATGTGTAATTTATGACCCACTAAATTACATTGTCTTTTCAATTCACCCCAGCTCTCTTTAATGTGTTTAACACTTGCATCTTCTTTACTGTCTTTTCATCTAGCATATCTTCTATCCAATAACATGAATGTTGAATAAGGTTGGACTATTATGTCAAAATAACAATCTCCCACTTGAAGAATGGTTTCAACCTGTCTTCACACCTTGATCTATGCAGCAAATCTTTCTGGTCTCATTACTCTTGCAGACCATCTGAAGCTGAACACAACTTCATTTTTTCAATGGCTACTGTCTTTATCAACATATCAGCTGGGTTCTTGCTTCCTTGGATCTTTTCCAGTATTAGCACCTCATCTTCCAATAAATATCTAATGAAATGATAACGAAGACTGGTGTGCTTGGTTCTCGAATGAAATGTTAAATTATTCGCCAATTGAATTGCACTTTGACTATCACTATGTAGAATGTTGTTCTTCTGTTTGAATCCCAGCTTGGTTAACAAACCTTGAAGCCATATCATTACGTTACTGGCTTCGGTAACTGCTACATACTCAACCTCTGTAGTTGATAGAGTGACAATTTTCTGTAACTTTGACATCCAGCTAACAGTTGTAGTTCCGACAGTAAATATATAACCGGTGGTGCTTTTCCGGTGATCAACTTCACCTCCAAAATATACATCTACGTATCCTTTTACGCTTAACTCACCCTTACCAAAGTACAAACACTTTACTGTGGTACCTAGTAGGTACCTCAAAATCCATTTGACAACTTCCCAATGAATTTTCCCTGTTTGACATAAACCTACTCACAACTCCCACTGCATGACTAATGTCTGGTCTCGTACAGACCATTGCATACATCAAACTTCCAATAGCTGAGGTGTAAGGAACCTTAGCCATGGAGTCTTTTTCTTCAAAACGTGATCGATGTACTCTGAGGGAGATAACTGGAAATCTCTTCTATGCTTATCTCTTGTGATTTTCATTCCAAGAAGCTTCTTCACCGGACCCAAGTCCTTCATGTCAAATTATTTTGACAATTGTTGCTTCAATCTTCTAATATTATCCATATCTGAACCTGCTACTAACATATCATCAACATAGAGTATCAAAATGATATAACTAGACTTATATATTTTAAAATAACAATAGTGGTCCGCATTACACTTCTGAAAACTCTATTTGTGCATAAAACCGTCAAATTTCTTGTATCACTGTCTTGGAGCTTGTTTTAGACCATACAAACTTTTCTTGAGTCTGTTTACCATGTTTTATTTCCCTTATTTTGAGAAACCTTTGATTGATATATGTATATCTCCTCATCCATGTCCTCGTGAAGAAATGCAGTCTTCACATGTAACTATTCAAGATAAAAGTCTTCAATGACAACAATATTCAACACTGATCTAATAGTATTGAGCTTCTGAACTGGAGCAAAAATATCGGTGTAATCAATTTCTTCATTTTGCTGGAACCTTTTAACAACTAGTCGGGCTTTGTATCTCTTAGAGCCATCATGCTCATCTTTCACCCCATACACCCATTTGTTATGAAGTGCCTTCTTACCCATTGGTAACTCAGCTAGTTCCCATGTATCATTTGAGATTAAAAACTTCATCTCATTTTTCATAGCAAGCTCTCACTTGCTAGCATCACTGGTCTGGAAAAATTGATCATAGCATTCGGGTTCCCCTCCATCGGTAAGTAACATATGGTTCAAGTATCTCCTGTTGGGAACATAGGGTCGGGAAGATCTTTGCAAAATAATAACTGTCTCGGTCGGCTGTAGGGTATCCAACAAACTCTCTTTGTTGAGGGGTTAATCCGATCAACTCTATTTCTTAACTATCTGGGACTCCATCGATATCTGCAAATACTGATTCATACAGATTTAAGTCATTTGCTTTGGTTTTATGTTTGTCCTTGTACATCAATGTTTCATTGAAGATCACATCTCTGCTTTGTATCATCTTCCTATTTTCCTCATCCCAAACACGATAACCGAACTCATCTTCGCCATAGCTGATCCGGAAACATTTTTTCGATTTTAGATCAAGCTTGTTCCTGCCTTGATCACTTATATGAACATATACAATACAACAAAAAACTCTTAGATGTGATAATTTTATATCCTTAGCACTCCATACCTCCTCGGGTATTTTATGTTCTAAGGGAACTGATGGGCCTCGATTAACCATGTAAGCCGACGTGTTGATAGCTTCTGCCCATAACTGCTTCGGTAAACCAGACTATATACGAGTTCTTCTAGCTCTTTCTATCAACATTCTGTTCATACGTTCGGCAATACCATTATGTTGAGGCGTACATGGAACGGTTCTCTCCATCATGATCCCATGCTTATAGCAAAACTTCTTGAATTTAGTGTCCTCATATTCACCACCATTATCAGTTCTCAGCTTTTTAATCTTCAAACCTGTCTCATTCTCAACCATAGATTTCCATCTCCTAAAAACATCAAACACTTCAGATTTATGCTTTAGAAAATAAACCCATAACTTTCGAGAATGATCGTCGATAAAGGTCACAAAATAGTGTTTCCCTCCTATAGATGAATAGTTGTTGGCCCCCAAACGTCAGAGTGAACAAGCTCCAGCATTTCTTTCTTTGGGGTTCTGCCACTCGTCTGAAAACTGACCCTATTATTGTTTCCAAGCATGCAATCTTCGCACATGTCTATATCGACTGACTTAAGACCTGGAAGCTTCCCCTTCGAGTACATAATTTTCATACCGTTCACACTCATGTGACCAAGCCTTTGGTGCCAAAAGTTTGGATTTTTGTTTCCTGCTGCTATTGCAATTGAACTGCTCATCTCTGATATCTTGTAAATTGTACCACTCTTCTTTCCGCGAGAAACTGTCATTTATCCCTTTGAAATCTTCCAATTATCACCATGGAAGATGGTATTGTAGCATTCGTTAGCCAACTGGCCTACTGAGATTAAGTTCTTTCTTAGATCGGGATATGTCTGACATCTTTCAGTTCCCATACAGACCCATTCAACTTAATCTTCACAGTACATTTACCAATAATATCACAAGGTTGAACATCACCAAGATATACTTTTCCAAGGTTACCGGGGGCATACCTCTTGAAGAATTATTTCTTCGAAGTCGCGTGAAATGATGCTCCAGAATCTAACACCCAAGACTCTTCCCTGATTTCTAAGGAGCATATTATGCATCGTCTCCTTCTGAAGTGATATTTGCCTCTGTCTTCTTCTCCTGGTCCTTTGGTTCTCTCTTGCACTGAAATTCATAGTGCCCGATCTTCCCACAATTCCAACACTCAATGTTTCTCAACACTAGAGATAGAATTATAATCGTTTCTCAAACCGAGGTTGCTGCCACAACAAATGATATAGATGTTATTTTATTAAACTAAGTAGACGTTGGAGATTCATAAGAATTATATATATTTCTATTCCTGTAAAAAGGAGCTCGTCAAATAAATATGCCCTATAGGCTTGTCAAACAAAAAAAATCCTTCCAAGAAAAGAAAAACCTTTCGAAATACCAAGAATACCAAGGAAAAAAAATAATACCCTTCCTCCTACTAAAGACACCACTATTGTAGCAACCATTAAAATACCCAACTTTAGCTAAAAAGAAAAAGTCTCATTAAAGTTAAAAAAATATGTAAAATACAACTCATACAACACTCTCGTACTTATCATTATGTCTTAGTGGCTTGTACACTTCTTCTAAAACTACCTCTAAAATTTTAAAATGTCAAATTGAAATTTCTCTTGAAGTAAGTTTATGCTTTCAGAGATACTATAATTGTGTCCTCCAAATCAGCAAAGCGATATCTAATATTGACGCATATGTTTTTCTTTCTCAGCCAATTATATTTTTATTTTTTAGTAACAGATTTAATCCTCTTAAATGAGAGTTTAACGATATAAAGAAGAAACACGAGATTGCCAAGAAAGATAATAAATCTTTCAAAAAATATAAGTTTGAACACGAGGCTTCATTAACCACTCTAATATATTCTATCATCAACAAAGACACAAAAATCAATAATCTTAAATAAAATTCAAACTTTTCCCTTGAGAGACAAAATTTTATTGATGATGTTAGAAAAAATATCAAGGAGGAAACACAAAAGAATGTTGAAAGGATCTTTTATAGAATGAATAAAAGTATCATTTTCAAAATTTGGAAGGCAAATCATGGGCTAAAGTTAAGACCTCATACATAAATATTTTCTAATCATGAAGCTCCCACATTTCCTCCACATTATTCTCGAGATAATGATATTTTTATCAACAAAATAAAGAAGATAACATTATTCTAAACACTGCTACTGAATCTTCCTCACAATAAATTACTCAATATGAATGTGTTCAACATCTCATCCCAAGATGCGTAAAATTTATATTTTCCCAATCTCTGAAGTAATTCGTATAGATTTTATGAATGACTCTAATTTTAACAACCGATGGTTTTTACCGGATAATATCTTATTGACTATTTACTATGTTTTTACTTGGTTTCTAAATTATTGATCATGCTTCTCATATATGTTATATTAACTCATCATTAAATCATAATTACTTATCTTGTTCATGTAATCGTTATTCATATATTATTTTTAAATAACCTATATCAAATCATTCCGCATGCATTAATTTTTTCTATTTTTTTATCATTGACATATAGTTTAGAAGTTTACAGTCTCTTGCGTAGCCGTATTATATCTTATTCATAATGAAATTCGCTTATAGCCATATTCGCTAATTACCATAAAATCAATACGTGTATGCCCTCTTGTGTAACCTCATCAGATATACATAGAATGACATACTTGACTTAAAAAGTCATAAGGACGTTTTAATATTTACCATACATATTAATTTTAATATTATTTCATTATTCACAATATGTGCAATATTTTATCCATATATACTATAATTTATTTTACTTTCTTCATATTATATTTTATCCTCCTCTTCCTTATCCTTCTCTCATGATCAATATTCTTTTTATTAAAAAAAAATATATCTCAATATGCGAGCATATAAAAGGTATATATAACTAATATTTTTTTTATTAATAATTACTGTGAGCTTTAGACAGTACAACATCAATTTATATAAATTTATCATCAATAATAGCAACAAATCCTTTATGTACAAGGTAAGCCTTAACTTTAATTCTCCATATCTCGAAATCATTAGATCCGTCAATGTTTCTAGGCTAAGTTTCATGGAACCCATCTTTCTTGGCGTTCTGGTTTCTAGGTGAGATCTTCTTCTCCAACCTTCTGATCAGCAATCTATCTACTTTTTCTATTGTTTCTCCACACTGAGCTGACCACTTGTTAGGGAAAAAGAGAAAGTAATAAACTAATTACAGAAGACAATATTTAACGTGGTTTAGATTGGGAAGAAATCATACATCCACGGGTAACGTACACTCTTCTATATATAAAAGGTTACCGAAAGGCTTACTAAACACACATGACTCAATCACTCTTTTGTTTCAAAATAACGTGATCTACATAACTATCTCTTCAATGTTTATCTCTCACTAGTTTGTTTTTTCTCTTTCGAAAAATATACGGCTCAAAAAATTTCTTTCAAACTTTGCAATAGAAAAAATCTTCTCTATTTATAGGATGACCGTGATATAATAATCTATTAATTAAGAGATTTAATTAATATAGAAGATCCAATTGATATCAAATATAACTAATAAAGAAAACTAAATTAATAAAAGAATCTAACTAATATAAAAAAATCTAATCATTATAAAAATCTTATTGAGACATAGGATCTACTTAGTATAAAAAAATTAAATATAAATTTAATTAATACAGAAATTTAATCAATATTAAAAATTTAATTAACATATGAAATCGATTTAAATAAAAGAATATAGGATAAAAAAATTAACCTACACTTATAAATGTATTCGGGTTAATTTGTTGATCATGGACCAAATTTTGTCAATTGATCTAGTGGTATCGCTTGCATGATTTTTAAATGCTGCGACCTTTAGCTGTGCCTTGTCCTTTGCTTTGAACTAGTAAAAATTGCTTATACAGTTTCTTTCTCTCAAAATTAAATAAACCGAACTTCTTTAAATATGTTTTTCAGATTACCATATTTTCTACTCTGTCCAGTATATGGTGATTAAAGTTACCAGCATAAATGGTTGGGACTAACAAATACTACATTAGTAATCTAATATTAGTTCGGTCACAGCTTTATCCCGTAATATATGAGGTTCGATTTGAGAGAGTTTGACAACTCAGTTAAATAACGGAACTATCCACTCTTAGTGTCTTACCAAAAATAATTTGGTCCAGAGAGTAAAGTGGCGGTATTAGTTCGATTTCTTATATTGCAGGTGCACTCTACAAACATAAAATATATATAAATAAATAAATAATTTTTATGTAACAAGAAATTAAATTTATTTCCGTTAACAAAGTGAAATAATTTAATGAACTTGTCACCCACGTTAAGGAAATGACATGCATTGACATACTAAATACGAATATATTTTTATTTTTAATTAGAGACATAGATGTATCTTGTATAGATAAATAAGTCGACGAACTTTATCATAAAGCAGTATACCCGATGCATTAAAATCTAGACGGAATCACGCATTGTATACCGGGGCAACATGATATAATTATCAAAATAAGTTCTGGGTAAAACATAATTGAGTTCCATTAGTTCATTATCTACTTTTTCTCCTCTACTTGCAAGTTGGTCATACAAAAGTAAATTTTTTATAAGATCACTGCCATTAGTTTTTGCCTCACACAATAACAATGACCAATAGTCTTAACTTAAGTACCTGAACATACGTCAGCATCAATCCAAGACTCACACTATTCATCCAGCCTTATGGTCTCAACCTCTTACAGTAACATATTTGCTGGCTAGTATATTATAGTTTAAATCAGTTCCATGCGTATTTGAATGATTTTGTGGCAGGGAGATTTATGAAACTTATATTTAATGTCTTGGAATGATTTTGGGGCAGGGAGATTTATGAGTTCTTATATTTAATGTCTAATAAGATGTGTTGTTATTTTAAATTTTATAGATTAATTTTGGATTAATAAATCAGTAAGAGCGGATCATGAACATGTGTCAATTTTATAAACTGAAAAAAACCCATTAACTATTATTAATTATACAATATCTAATAAGTAAAGACATAGCAAACACACATTTGAGTCAAAAGCTAAACGAATAGTATAAGTGTAACTCAATGCTTACTCTAACCTTCATTTAAGTTTCATTATTATTCTGTCAGGGCCCATTTCGTACTCGGGTCTTCTAGTCGGCCAGTTGTGTAGCGGGAGGAAAAAAACTTGTCTTTACTTTAATTAAGACTTAAATAAAGCGAAAATCCGAGAGAATTCTTCTTTTGAGAACTTCATATGTTAAATAACGGCTGAAATTAACCGTTTTTTGTCCTTCAAATCTTCAAAGGATGATAGATCAGATTTGATTCCAAGTTAAGAGTTCGTTCTTCTTTTTCACATTGAAATTACCTTCTAGAGAGCTACGTTTGATATCTAAAAACTAGTTAGCAACAGTCGGTCAAGTGGGAAATATTGGGGTGAACCATAAAAGTTTTGGGTAGAACCGAATCTAAATATCGGCTACGTAAGTGTCATGTAGTAAGAGGAGTAGTTATGAGAAAAAAACACGCAATCCCTTTCGAGACATTTGAGAAAGATTTCCTATAATCTACAAGCAACGCCACCAATGTGGTGTTCGATAGTGTACCATTTGAGCTGTTAAAAGAAAACGGTGTGCTGGAATATTCAATTTTGGGTTACGTAAAGCCTATTGTCGAGATGGAAAGAGATGTGAGATCCCATATATGAACCATTTCTTCTCTTTAAGTGGAAAACAAAAATCAGAAGGCCTCTCTTAAAGAGGAAAATGCTACGACTAGCTATGCATCCGACGAGGTCAAATCACTCACAAAAAAACTAGCCAAGGCAAAGGCTGACTATGTAAAGCTTCATGCATCTAGCGCTAGGAAAATCACTTCACTGAAGAATCAGTAAGCTGCTGACAAGAGAACCATTGAACGCTTGTTGGGCGAGAAAAATAATCAAGAGGGTCTTGCCAACAAATACAAAAATGAAATATATTCTCTTACGACGATATATATACACGATGTGGATGACACTATAGGTGCATATGCCGATTTGGTTATAGACTTTGTCGACAAGTGGGATGCCTCAATCAAGTCAGATATGGTGTTAGAATTCCACAAGAGATTCCCTACATTGGTTGTCGGATCTTTGTGGGGATTTGTCCCATATAACTTATTGCCCCCAAATATGCCCATAGTTGATAAGTTGGGGATTTCTGAGGACTCACCCAATGATCGTTCATGTGACAATGATGAAAATGACTCCAAAAAAAAAGAAGTAGAGGAGGAAGAAACGATAGGAACGAGCCTAAAGGTCAATAGTTTTAAATTTATAGTATTGTGAAAGTCCTTGTTGTATAAAATGCATTTTATGATAGCGGGCTGGATACTTGTGTAATTCGTTGGTAATGCCAAAGAATTTTTGTTGTTTTCTACTTTGATTTTATCAAGTCCTTTTGTTTCTCGAGGCATTTTGTAATTGCTATTCATTTCAATAACTTTATTTTATTTCCTTATCTATTTTTATTTCCATTCCGTAATTCATTCGAAGGCATACAAAATTTAACACATACAAGCCACTCGAAGGTAATCTATTAGAAAGCATACAAAATTAACATACCCAAGTCATTAGAAAAAAAATCCATTCGAAGGCATAAAAAACTTAACATAAACAAGCCATTTGAAGGTAATTCATTTGCATCCATACAAAACTTCACATACACAAGCTATTCAAAGGTAATTCATTAAAAGGCATACAAAATTTAACATACACAAGCCATTCAAAGGTAATCCATTCGAAGGCATACAAAATTTAACATACCCAAACCATTCAAAGGTAATCCATTTGAAAACATACAAAACTTAACATACACAAATTTTATGGGAAAATGGTAGATTGATAATAATTTGGACACCTCGTTAGCCACTAGGGTAGGAAAAATTATGCCCTCAAATATTTACATTAAACAAAAACAAAATAAATATTTACAATACACATTTACTCGAGATACAACCTTAAGTGTTCGATATTCTACAAGTGCCTCAAAATTGACTACTATGTGTATTTACAATACATATATTCACTGTAGCAGTATGTCGAGTAGTTCGATAGGCCCACAATACTTCTTGTAGGTAATTTGACCATTTTCCTAGCGCCCATTCTAAATTATTTTTTGACCCATGAAAATAGTATGTTTACAACCTTTGTCTGTCCATTAGCTTGGCGATGAAAAGACGAAGAGAAACAGTTGTAAATTTCTCTTCATATACAGAAAATATCAATGTCCATATTGTCAAATTTAGGGCCATTAGTTGTCATAATTCGCATAAAACAATTTCGAATCTGCAACATATGTTGGAAATGATAAACTTGATTACTGCTTTGGAAGTAGTTCCAGAGAGGGGTGCAGCTTCTACCCACTTCTAAAAATAATTAATTGCTAGGATAATAGTTTGATGTACTCTAGAAGCCATTAGAAGGGGTCCAACCAAATCAAGCCCCCATCTATCAAAATGTATCGCTTCAGAAATTGACTCCATATGAACTACTGGTACATGTATCGCATTTCCAAATATCTGACAGGGATCACATCGTTTAACTAGCTCTTTAGCATCTGTCATGATAGAAGACCAATAATATCCTGCTAACAAGACCCTTCTAGTCAAAGCTTTTTAGCCACAATAGGTAGACCCTTCCCCATCATGTAATTCAGTTAGAACTTCTTAAGACTTATCGGATCTGAGACAACAATAGAGGGTTGCTAAAATATATCTTGTTGATGGCTCGTCTTAAAACTAAAAAATCGTGTGCTTTAAACATCAGTTTCTTAGCTAGGCTTTTGTCTTCGAGAAGGCTTCTTTAAGTAACAAATTCTTAGATCTCATACCTCCAGCCTTGCCGTTTATCGTACATATTTAAAAACTTTCCTCACTTTCAACTTATTTTTTGAGGGTTGTTATGGAAGGGCATTAGTTGCACCAAAATCCAAAAGTATGCCTCAAAATATGTTATAATGGCTAAAGTGTCATCATTGAATTCTTAGTTCTTGGCACATGCTCATACTTCACATATTTTAAATAGGCAGAAACTTCTTTTAATACTTGCAAATACTTCACAAATTGTTCTTTCTTTGTTTCGGATTTCTTTTGTGCTTAATTTATGAGCAACTGCGAATAACTTATCAATCACATTCTTTTGGCACCACATATTTAAGAAAGCATTAAACCAGATATTGCTGCTTTGTGCTCAACTTCATATTTTAAGGCCTTGAAACCAAAACGTATGGCTTGGTACATTGACTCTCTAAAGAGGGAGAGTAAGCAAAATCCCGCCCCACAACCCATCATACTAGATCTTTCGTCTGTCCGAATTAACCATTCTTTCCCAACATAATTAATATAAGATTTTACACAGGGTCTTTCCGAATGGAACTGAACCAGGAAGTTAGCTACAACTTGTGCCTTGCTTTATGTTCGAGGAGCAAAATCAATGTCGTAATAGGTCAATTCCATAAACCACTTGGTTATTCGACCCAATACATCCAGTCTTTATGACACACTTTTAAGTGCAAAAGTAGTTCGAATTGTGATGGAGTGCACTTAAAAATAAGGCCTCATTTGTATGGTTGCTATCACCCAGGCTAAAGCCAATTTTCTAACTTTTGGTATATTTTCTAAACATCCAACAAACTCTTACTAATGTAATAAATCGGCCGAGGTTAATTGTCAACCCTTGGGACTAATATAGTACTGAAAGTATGATCAGATATCCTCAGGTATACATAGAGCCTTTCTCCGATGACCAGTTTGAACAAAGTTTTAGGCAAATAAACATGTCTATTGATTTAAATGAACACCTTATCATAGTTTGAAGACCAATTGAATTCCGATGATCTCGAAATAAACCTATTCAAAGCTGACAGCCTTCCAGTTAATACTTGAACTTCTTTTGTAGATCGGGAATGGTCCATTGAAAATAATGCATCTTCTTGCGTTGGGTTAGCCTGGGTTGCAAATAATGGACCCTAAATATTTTTAGATTGCACTCCAAAAGTGAATTTTTTTTATATTTAGCTTTAAATTGATGGCTTCTAAATTGGAAAAACTTATTTGATGTCAAACAAATTATCATCTTCCTTTGGACTCTTTACCATCATGTCATCAATATAAACTTCTAAAAATTTCTCCCAATCTGACTAACAAATACTTTGTTGAATAAGCACTGGTAAGTAGTCCCATTATTATTTAAACCGGATGGAATTACCTTGTAATAGTGCAGGCCCCTGTCAGTGATAAATGTGGTATGATCCTGGCCCTTCAGATCCATTCCCGAATATGCCCAACTTTTATTAGTTTGTCTACCTCTTTAACAATAGCTTCATATTTATCTTTAGAAAAATCATTTCTTCTTTGTATTAGTGGGCCTGCATCGGACCGCACAGATAGCTTGTGACTAATGACACTAGCTGGTACGTCTATCACATTTTTATTATACCAGGTGAACATATGCAAATTCTTAGATACTAAAAAAATAAATCTTCTTTTAATTTTGATGGAAATTTGGCTCCAATTCTGACACTCTTCCCATCGGCTAAGCTACTTACTTCAACCTTTTGGATAATGATCAATATACTATGAGTCTCTCTTGGATTATCTATCTTGTTTGGATCCAAATATGACTCAAATAATTATCATTCCTTTTTAGTTTCCACGTTCTCTAGATATTTTGGAGTAAGAGCATGAACATAACATTCTATAGCCACTTGCTGGCTACTCTGAACTACCCTTACTTGGCCTCCAACTGCGTATTTCAAACACTGATGAATTATTGATGCAGCTACATGCATCCTTGATAGCCAATATTTTCCAAAGATGACGTTATAAGGTGTCAAACAATCTACCACCACAAACAAGACTCTTACCATTTTCTGAAATGGTTTTTTTCCAAGAATTGCATCTCCTTCGAACTCTCTAATAACATCCGCAGATTTTTCTGTAAATTCTACTATGGTTCTGTTCGAGAGAATAACATATGGGTTCTTCATTTGTTTATACATGGACATAAATAAGATATTATTTGTGTTACCAGTATCGATCAAGATTCGTCGAATTTATGTTCCCTTAATAGATTCCCCTATAACCACATCATCCTTATGTGGCCCTGCAACATTTCTTAAATCATCTTCATCAAAAACTATAAAGGGGAAGGGTTTTTGGTATAGATGAGAACACATCTTCCTTTCTAATTAAGTGGTCAAGATAACTATGTGAAGTTTTTTAGAACAACTCGAAAGCATTGTCATCGCGTCTCCTCCTAATATAGTTAACAATTCGAAGAATTGACACATCTTTGAAATTCTTACATTATTCTCAATTACCATATTCACTCGACCCCGATCCAGATCAGGATCCAAGTATTCCTAATCTACATCAAATTGTTCAATAATCACCATTTACTTTCCAGTTTGGGAGCTTTTGTCGTTTGTCGTCGGATAACAAGTGAAGTTGTATGAGCCCCACTTGTGATTTACTATCATATATTTCTTACTTGTTTGTTACCCACTTGTGATTTAGCAAAGGTGGTTAAATTCCCATTTTGTGATTTAACAAAGGTGGTTAATTTCCCATTTTCAATTAATGATTGTATCTCTTGCTTTAAAGAAATATAATTTTTAGTATCATGTCCTACATCATTATAGTACTTACGTAATCATTTGTTTTGATTTTCTCTCAGAGTTTGGATAGGTGCAGGCCTTTGGAATTGCAAAAAAATCTTTGACCTATCATAAATGGTTGTAACATTTTCAATCAACTCTCCGAAATAACTAGGTTGGACCCAGTGATTCCCTCTTGTCCTCAATTTTTTACCTTGACTAGACTGGCTCGGTCTTGACCGATGAGAACCCTGTCCAAAGTCCTCCGGATGATTGCTAACTGTAACTTGCGACTGACTACTATCTTTTGGGAGCGGGTTTGAAATGAAAAGTCTATATTGATGAGGTTGTCTCAATATTTTAGTTTTATTTACACTGATTTTCTTTCCAAATTAGATTAATAAACTACCCCAAGTTATTGCCTTCTTGCAGGTTACTGAATCAACCAACTTACCAGCTAACAACCTTTGTCTGAGTGCAGCTATAGCCATCTGTTCGAAGTAGTATGCCAACCCATATTTGGTGTTCACAAAATGTTGGTATAATCTTTTAAAGATTCATTAGAGTGTTTCCAATAGTGGATTATTGTATCTCCATTCCCCTTAAGTTCTTTACTTCCCACAAATTCCCTTCGAAATATCATCCAAAACATGTCAAACTTCTTGATCGATCCTTGCAGTAATCTATTATTCCACTTCAAGGCATTACCTTTGAAGATTTAAGAAAAAACTTTGTACAACAACTTTTCATCATCATCATCATAACTCATGATGAAATTTTTCAATTGGTCGAGATGGTTATCAGGGTTTTGGCTCCTACATATATTTTTTATTTTTTAAATGCCAAAACGCCTAGGTAGATGTCCGGAGAGGATTTTTGAAGACAAAGGTGACTGCCTCCAATTATGTTCTTGACTGAAAATGTGATCCTCATTAGAATTTGCAAAGATCTTATGCTCGAATTGCACAAATAATTGATCATTCATCAAACGATATATGTTATGGTCAACTGACCCCTTCATCTTTTCCTGATACTCTTTTTTTTTCCATTATCCTTTCGACCCATTTTCTTTCCCGAAGAATCCTGCTTACTTACTTCATGGTTTTTTTTCGAATATTTTTTAGCCTACATCTTTCCTTTCTTTCTCTTACGAAAATGGTCACTGCTCGAAGAAGATGAGGAGACTTCTGATTATGATCTCGTTGTTAAGCCCTCAGCAGACTCCAAAGTGCAGGAATAGTATTTGGCTTGATGCTCTTTTTTTCGATTCTTGTGGGCTTTGGAGGACTGATCATCTTGACCTTACTTCATTATATGTTGGGGATTATTATCTAGCTCATCCTATTCGGATACTCCAATGGAGGTTTTCCCTCAAATACTTCTCATCTTGTCTCTAGGCTCCTAATGCTTCAATTTTTGCTCATAATTGATCACGTTCCTCTTGCATGAAAAACCTTTCTTTAGTATGATTATTCACATGAGATTTGTGTACATGCTCCTCTTCGAATTTAACATCTTCATTTTCAAGAGGGAGGTCTATCTGCATATCATGCTCCATGCTTTAAATAACTTTGAAGGTAAACTTTGCACATTAGGTTTTGGATATTGCTAACCGAGTACCTTACTCTATGCTCCCACTGTGGTCACCAATCTGATATGCTTTAAATTAGTTCGAAGGGTATTTAGGTAATATTGTGATGGTGAATAAGTGTGGGATAGATTGTATAGAGATAATGGAGCTGCTATATTTAATGCTTAGAGAGATAAAGTCTTCACTCCCTTATATGTTGTTCTCCAAAACGTTTAAAGCTAATTTTGGGTTAATTGACCAACCAGATCAGGTCATAAACATCGGTTAAACCTATAAACAGAAAAAATTTATTAACTATTGTCAATTATACATTATTTAAAAAATAAAAAATCTAGGAAACAGAGTTAAATCAAATAATTGAAATATAATGTAAAAATAACATTTACCTTACATCGAAATTACATTTTCAAAAAACTTGATCCCATCTCTGTTATTTCAATCAAATACATCATATGCCCATAAGTACATACAAACAATTTTCTTTGATCTTTTTTATTCTTTTGGAATATTCAACAATTACTTATTTGATTTTCGTGTTTGTTGTTGTTTTTACGGTCCTACTGAATGTATACGAGCAAGTGTGAGTAACAAAATATGGTGTACTTACAACACCTGTTTATTTGAGGACGTGATGAAATAATATGATTTCTTTTATTTGGTCGAACATTTATTAATTGATTTTTTTTATCACAGAATTGTGTTAATTACATAGGAAGATAAGTTTGAGTCATATTTATTCAAATTATTTTATTAATTTTGTTATAGAATAAACTTACAATTTGGATGGTAAATATATATCAAACATTCACAACTCTAGTAGTAACGAAATAGATCAATTTCATTCCTTTTGTATCATAGACTTCTCCAATCTCTTGTCTATCTTCTTTCTTCCTTAGAAGTGTCATGATGGAAGAGTTCCCAGCTCTCTTGTATCATAACCTTCTGCAATCTCTTGTCTATCTTATTTCTTCCTTAGAAGTGTCCTGATGGAAGAGTTCCCAGCTCTGATCTCTTCGCTTCTGCAAAACAATGGTAGAAATGGTGAACCTCCCAGTCACCATAGATCATATGCCCAAGCAGTCCATCAACACTATACAAATGCAAGCAAAATCAAGCCATCTAGCATTCAACACAAAATGGACCACATATCAATTCAGTTTGAAGACCAGGCATATGAAGGGTTATTGAAGGAAACATCTTTCACTTTGATTGGTAAATTTTCTAAAAGATTATCTAAAAAGTCAGAGCTCGACAGATTCTTTAAGGATAGAAAGTTCAGCGGTGACTTCTCGTACACCAACTCGGATTCAAGACATTTATTTCTCGAATTCTCTCTTAAAGATAATATAAGTAAGATATGGTCACGAGGTGTTTAGTCAATAGGTGAGCACTCAATGAGAGTTTTGAAATGGTTTATATCCTTTAATGTTAGAAAGGAATATCCCATAGTTCCTATATGGACTCGGATGGAGAAATTACCCGAACAATTGTATAATGAAGAGATTATTAGCTCCATCGCATCTTCAATTGGTACTCCCCTGAATATCCGGATACCCCCCAAGAATAAAGCTATGTACAACGCGTGCTATGCCTGGGTGAATATTGATATCTCGAAAACACTTCAGAAAAATGAGTGGTTGGGCTTTGGCAGTAACCAAGGAGTCTGGATCACTCTAAGCTATAGAGATTTTCCTAAGTAAAGCGATACTTGTTATCATGTAGGCCATGATGCTTCTGCGTGCAAAAGAAAAGATACAAAACAATCACCTCCTGATGACATTTCAAGATACTAACAAAAGAAATTCAACTGTTGAAAAACAACAATCTACTAATGAAGAAATGTAGAGCTTACCAATGTACCAAAGCCCTGGTTTACCTGTGATAGACCAAGAAAACAATAATATAGTGAATAAGGATGACATGATTGAGTGTCCTGAAAACAATGACATATCACCTAAAAATGTACAAGATATTACTAGGAAACCTTCTGATGACCTTCTGCAAAGTGTAGACCAAGATGAAGATATTATAGATGTCATCAACCTACTTGATAACATTTCTATTCACCCTGTTGTGAGCACTCCTCCTACTGCTAAATCACCTCCTAAATAAAACATAGGGAGTCTCCCTCTACTCCTGTAAGAAGAATAAAGAAAGTTGATCCTAGTTTTCAGAAAATTCTTGATCAAAAATTAAAACAAGCAAGAAGAAGCAAAAGGAACAAGCCCCTCGTCATCAGATCTCTTCAAATGGAAGAGACAAAAAGAACATCACTGAGAATTCCTAAATGATCAAGCTATTATGCTGGAACATTCCTGGAGTTGGTAATCAATCTTCTATCAGAAGACTTAAATCTTTAATCAGAAATGAAGAGATCAAATTATTGTTCCTACAAGAACCTATAATTAACAGTGATCATATAAGTAGTCTCTCTATTAAACTCAAGCTTACTAATTCTTTTGTTAATGTACCTAATAAAATTTGGGTGTTTTGGCATGAGGATTTGGAAATCAAAATAATGGAGGATGGAATCCAGTGTTGCCACATGGAAGTTAAGCACTCCTTCATTGACAAAGGGGTATTCATAACTTGCATCTATGCTAAATGTCAAAGGTCTGAAAGAAAAGAACTGTGGAATGATTTAAGGGCATTTGTGCCTATGGTTAAAAAGTCGATTCTACTAGGGGACTTCAACTCTATTGTCTCTCCATATAAACGATCTGGTGTTCAACTTTCTGTCAACAAAGTGCAAATGACCTACTGGACATGATTAAAGACTGCTACCGAGAGGATGCCGGGTATAATGGTACTAGATTCACTTGGACTAACAAGACCATGTGGAAAATACTATATAGGGTCTTGCTTAACCAGGAATGGTCTGATCTCTTTGCTGTCACTAAAGTATCCCACCTATCCCATATTTTTTCAGACCATATACCAATTTGTATCACTATAACTAATGAGGTTAGGAAACTTGGTAGATCTTTTAAGTTTCTTAATATTTGGACTATTGAGAAATACAGAAGATCCAACTGTCCTAAAGACAAAAAAATGTCTCTCCAAAGCCACTGCTGAGCATCTGCTTGCTCTTTCCATGGTAGAGAACTACTGGAGATAAAAAAAATGCAAATTGGTTATTGGATGATGATAGAAACACTAGTGTTTATCAAAACTTTGTAAAGAAGAAAATAAGGCAAAGGGCTATAAAAGGCATCAAAATCAACAATGTGCAGACTGATGATGAGGAAGCTATAAATGCATCAGCAGAATCTTACTTCTTAGATATGCTCTCTTCCCTATCTTACTTAAAAATAAAAATGTTGAATCTAAATTCTTGAGTAATAAGGTTTTTAATATTATTCCTAGACTAGTGACAGAATCTGATAATAGGATGATGCTTGCTGAGCCAACAGAAGCAGAAATTTGAAGTTCAATTCAAAGTCTAAATCCCTCTTGAGCTGTTGGGATTGATAAGTTTAACAAGTGTTTTTTATATCACTTGTTGGCTTTTTATCAAGGATGATTTTTGTAAAACCATTATAGACTTTATGAAGGGCCAACCTATACCTAAAGGAATTTTAGCCACTAGCATATGCCTGATACCTAAAACTGCTAACCCCTATAACTGGAATCAGTTTCGACCTGTTAGCCTATGTACCCTAACAAATAGAATAATGTCTAAGGGGGTTAATAATAGACTAGCTACTATTCTTCCTAAACTTATTTCTGAAGTCCAAGAAGCCTATGTGCTAGATAGATCAATTCATGACAATGTACTTATTGTTAAGGAACTGATTCATCATATAGGCAGGAAAACTAAGGCAGGGAAACTAGTTATCAAGCTAGACATGTCGAAGGATTTTGATAACTTAGCTCATAGCTTTGTTATCAGAGTACTTAAGGGTTTTGGCTTCAACTATCAAGTCACTAAGTTAATAAATAATATTATCACATATGTTAGCAATTCTCCACTAATAAATGGTAGGTCCATTGGATACTTCAAAGCTAAAAGAGGGGTGAGACAATGAGATCATTTGTCTCCAAGCCTCTTTATACTAGCTGAGGAAGAGGGAATATAAGTATACATGTGCTCGCATTTGCTGATGATGTATTGATCTTCACTAATGGTTCTCAAGTTTCCCTTCAGAAGATTGCTAATTTCCTGCAGATTTATCAAGAAGTTTCTGGTCAGTGAATTAATAAAAAGTAAACATAGATAATCATTGCAACACATATGTCTTTAGAAAGAAAAAGAAGCTCAACTGCTCAAACAAGCTACAATACAACTCTTCTTCCTACAACCTATTTGGGGGTAACACTTAGTCCCCATAACAAGGCTTCTAACTTTAATCTTTTATTAGATAAAATCAATGAAAAGATTTCTAGTTGGGATGGAAAGATGCTATCTTTTGGTGGTCGCCTTACTTTGATAAAATCAGTTCTTATGTCTATCCCTCTTCACTGGATACAGAGCTGTTGGCTCCCCACAACAATCATTTCATAAATCAAAATATTGATGAATAGATTCCTATGGGGATCCAACAATGAGGTTAATAAAACTCACTGGTCTTCATGGCCCTCTGTGTGTAAATCATTCGAAGAAGGTGGACTTAGTATTAATAATCTCACTAATATACAGAAAGCATTTTCTTGTAAGCTTTGGCTAAGGTTTAGAGACAATACTTCTCTATGGGCTAAATTACTTAATAACATCTATTGTTCAGGAAAACATCATTTGCAAGTTGACTACAAATATGCTTCACAGACTTGGAAAAGGCTTGTCAAAATCAAGGAGTTTGCTGAATCTCATATTAAATGGGATTTGGGTTGTGGTAATATAGATATATGGCTAGGCAGCTGGTTTGGTAGGCCACCCCTTATTAAACTTAACTTTAACCAAAACAATAATTGGTTTAAGGGTAAAAGTGTTAAAACTTTATGGGAAGCTAATGGTTCGAACTATTCTAAACTAAAACACATCCTAAGTGACTATAACATAAACCTAGTTTCTAAACTTAAAATCAACGGTTCTAGTATAGATACTATTCTATGGACTTTATCCAAAAATGGTTTCTTTAATATAACATAAACCATAAAAAAACTTAAACCCTTTCCACTATATATCTATCATATTCAGTAACCTTTGGAACCAGATATCTCTTAGGAAGTGTTCCTTCCTTGCATGGAGACTTTTACTAAATAAATTACCTATTGATTCTACCCTTCATCTATGCACAATACCCTAGCTTATAAATGCCAATTTTGTTCTAACATTGAAACTACAAATTACCTATTTATCCAATGTAAATTCGCGTGGGAAATCTGGTCCTATTTTGCTAGCATTTTAAGGGTATAAATTCAAAGGTTTATGACACTCAAACACTTGTTAAGACCATGTTAATAATAAAACTCATGTTAAGACCATTTTGCCTACTCTAATAAGCTGGGTCTTTTGGCAGTATAAAAACAAAAGTAAAATGAACTCAGTTCACTTTTCTTCCTCTGCTGCTATAAATTATATCATAAATATGATGAATAACCTAGATTTTGCAAAATTGCTTAAAACTAACCACTGGAAAGGATGTGAAGATGCAGCCTTGAACTTTGGTTGCATAAATCACCTTCATACTATAAGGAAAGTTTCTTATCTTACCTGGAATCCTCCTGCTGTAGGTTGCGTTAAACTCAAATATGATGCCAATTGCTCCACTAATGGTGAAGCAAGCGGTATAGTAGTCATAAGGGACTACCAGTGCAATCTGGTCCTTCGATATGAGAATAATTATGGCCTACTAACTCCTATACAAGCAGAATCCCGTGCACTACTTGATGGACTCTTCCTGTGTTGAATAAAAGGATACAATGAGATATATATTGAGGCAGATTCTGAAATATTGGTTTCACTACTATCGAAAGGAAAGTTTCCTCTTAATTTAAGCTCAATGCTCAGTAATATAAAAACTTTAATCTCTTATAAAATGACAATTCATCATATCTTTAGATAGCAGAATCGAGCAGCCGAATGGCTTGCTCGATGGACTCAAATATGTAAGATGAAAGTCTATTAAAAATATTTCAAGGCACCAACAATGCTAGATGCTATTAGATTGTTGGAGAGTTTAAATATAGGATACATTCGTATTGAAGACTAACTTACTTTTCTTTTCAAAGTGATTTCAGAAATCAAAAGGAGCCTATTTAGAAGACTCTGTGAAATCAGCTCACAAAGGAAGTCACCAGCCCTTGCGTGTTGTTTCTTATGCTGGAATTGTATCACCTAGAAATTGAATCAAATATAGTCAGAAACTTGCGCTAGCAAAATGATATATTCTCCCTTCGATTCAGAGAATGCATGTGCTACAAACTAATGAGGAATGCAAGCTACTTCAAGGAAAACACTTACCGTAAACTACATATCCATCGCTGTAGACCAGTGGAATAAACTCTGTCCTCAACTCTGTGATAAAGATTGCAAACCGTGAGCATCAGAAATCGAGAATTTAAATAAAGTGGCTATGGCTGTTTGTGGAAGAAAGAGAAAAAAATTCAAAAAGAGCTTACTCTGGAACTTAGGGACTTTGTGGAATCAGCTTTCTCGTCACAAATAAAGTCTCCATCGCAAAGTCCTCTTGCAGGTGGGGTGCTCATCTCTTGGAAATCGAAATAAAGCTAGTGAGAAACTTGCTCTATGAAAAAGGACTATTCATTCTTTGAATTGGTGAAAGAAAGTGATACAAACTACTTAAGCATACAAAATGTTTGAAAAAACCATACCTTATCTTGATTAAGGCTCCACACTCCTCACAGTAGAGGGTTTCACTGCTGATTGAATCGTACTCCACCCTTTCATCAACTGAGTGACAAAGATTGCGTTAATATTAATCCTTGAGCATGAGGAAATTGGGAAGCAAAGACGGTGGTAATGGCTGCCTGTTGAAGAAAGAAGATATGTTGAATAAAATTAGGGTTTGTCTGTTAATTGGGGATCTAGGGTATATATACTTTATCTAATAATTGTTTTCAAGTCCCTAATTTTTATAACTCTTTCAATTTAAATAATAAATTTTTTGACTTTTTCTTTAAAAAAAAATAGCAAGGAAATACGTTTCTTTCCCTTTATAAATTGTAACGGCTTTTTAGACGTCAGAGTAACTTTTGGTCTTATATGGTTTTTCAAGTCGTTTGGAACAAGTCCAACAAGTCTCATATTTTATTTACAATGTTTTTTTGATTTTTGGTAATGTTTTTTCCGTGAGAAGCGAGCTTCAGGTTTCTCACGTCTAAACTGTCTCACACAATATTGGTTACGTCTTTTTTCGTCGAACCGATCTTGGTCACGTCTTTTTCAGCATCCTTTTCCTCCTTATTCAGTTGTAAGAGATTCATTCTTTCATGCTTTGCATCAGTCGTCGAAGAAAATTCTGCATCGTCGTGAGGTCAACTACGTCTGGGTGGTCCTCCTAAAGTCTGCTGATCAACATTTTTTGTTATGAGCGAAACAAAAATTTCTCACGTGCATATCTCTCCCAAGTTTTTATATCCCTTAAACGATTTTGGAAATAATTTAAATAAATTGTTTGAAATAAATTAAGGAGAACGTGGGGTAGTGCAGTTGCGTTTTTAGACAGTTCTTGTTTTTAGGCAGTTTATTTCTTTAAGTATCAGTTTTTATTTCCTTTTTCTGTTAAGCAAATTTAGAGTAACTGTTTTCCATATTCACTTCATTACTTTTGCTTCATATTTGTGTGTGTATCCTGGTGTTTCAGACTACATTTGGTATCAGAGCAAAGGCGTGGTGAATGCCCAGACGTAAGGCGAGAAAAACAGACACAATGGAACCAGCAAAGGCGAAAGAAAGCACATTAAGTTTGACCTACCCACTATTGACGAAGACGAACTACACGGCCTGGTCGTTGAAAATGCGCGTGTTTATGCAGGCACATGGGATTTGGGATGCTGTTGAACCAAAGGACCCCATTGCCACGATTGACGTCAAGGTAGATAAGATGGCGATGGCTGCAATTTATCAAGCCATTCCTGAAGATATTCTTCTCATCGTTGCTGAAAAAAAAACAGCAAGGGAAGCATGGATGGCAATACAAACCATGTGTTTGGGAGCGGACAAGGTCAAGAAGGCTAAGGTTCAAACTTTAAAAGCTGAGTTTGAGAATTTACTCTTGAAGGAAACAGAGTCCATAGATGATTTCTCCATAAAAAGTTGAGTACTCTGGTTACTAACATTCGAACACTTGGCGAAACTATTGAGGAACATTACGTTTTCAAGAAATTCCTTAGGGCCATGACAGTTGAAGAGATTATTGGATCTCTAAAAGCACACGAAGAAAGGCTTCGTGGACAGGTTGAAAACACTGGAGGACAGTTACTCCTGACAGAGGAATGGTTGAAACGAGAAAACGTCGAGGGACAACTTTTATTCACAAGGGAAGAGTGGATAAAAAGGAAGAAAGGTGGGACAGAGCAATCCCAAGGCCTGAGAAATAGAGGAAGTGGCAGCAATCTAGGCGGACGAGACAGGAGTAAAGTTCGATGCTTCAACTGTGGTTTGATGGGTCATTGTGCATCTGAGTGTAGACGCCCACGACGTGATAAAGAATCGAAGCCAGAAGTCAACTTGACTCAGTTACAAGATGATGAACCCGCCCTCCTTGTAGCAGAAAGAGAGATTGTGCCAAAGCTTAGCAGTGTTATAGAGAATCGTGGTGTATCCAATGTGTGGTACCTGGACAACGGTGCCACCAACCACATGACGGGGGATCGATCCAAGTTCTGGGAGCTTGATGAAAGCGTGACAGGTTTGGTGAAATTTGGCGATGGTTCAACAGTTGCAATCAAAGGAAAGGGATCTATAATATTCAAAGGCAAAACCGGAGAGGAATTATTTTTTCGTGAGGTATACTTCATTCCCACTCTCTGTAATAATATCATAAGTCTTGGTTAATAATCTGAGAGTGGAAATAAAGTTGTATTGAATGATAATTATTTGTGGGTGTACAATGAGACTGGGAGGCTCATAATGAATGTTAAGCGATCAGTAAATCGTTTATATAAGATTGTGATAGAAACTAGCAAGGCTGTATATCTACTTTCGAAAACTGAGGAATATCGTGGCGTTGGCACTCGAGATTTGGACATGTTAACTTCCAAGATATGTTGTTGATGTCTAAAAATAGAATGACATATGGCCTTCCAGAACTTGTTCATCCTAAAACTGTGTGTACAGGCTGCTTGATGTCAAAACAAACAAGGAAAGCTTTTCCTTGTCAAACAAATTTTCATGCTTCACAGATGCTCCAACTGGTTTACGGGGATTTGTGCGGACCAATCTCACCATCTACATCCTCTGGAAATAACTATTTTTTTGTGTGGATGATTTCAGCAAGATGATGTGGATTTATTTCTTGGTGAGGAAAGACGAAGTTTTGGAGGTGTTCAAAAGGTTTCGAGCAATTGTTGAGAAGGAGTCGTGCAAGGAGATAAAGACTTCCAGAACTGATCGAGGGGGTGAATTCACTTCAAACAAGTTCAACTTCTATTGTGAAAGCACAGGTATTACCAGATATCTCACCGTCCCATATTCTTCGCAACAGAACGGAGTTGTCGAACGGAGAAACCAAACGGTTGTAGCTATGACTCGAAGTTTCTTGAAATAAAAACGACTTCCAGCACATTTATGGGGAGAGGCAGCACATCATTCTGTCTACGTATTGAACAGAATCCCAACTCGATCACTGACAGCAAAGACGCCTTATGAAGCCTGGAAAGGAGACAAGCCAGACATAGAACATCTCCATATATTCGGTTGTATTGCACATGCCAAGGTACCAAACATTTATACTAGCAAGCTTGATGACCGAAGTAAAATGTTGATTTACTTGGGGCAAGAACCAGGAACTAAGGGATGTTGTCTATACAATCCCGAAGACAACAACATCTCTGTGAGTCGAGACGTAGTTTTTGAGGAAGACAGAGCCTGGGTATGGAAAAATCAAGACGCTTTCGACGTTGGGAAACAAGGCAGTTTCTCTGTGGTTAGTATCACTGTCGATGCAACACCAACATGAAACACCCCACTTGCAGATGTGGGGGGAGAGTAATTCTGAGACAACATCTGCAAGCAGTGCAGTTCGTACAGATAACAGTGATGGCGATTCTCAGGACAGTACAAGTGGTGGTGGCGATTCTCAGGGCAGTAGGTCAAGTAGCAGCGGTGGTGACTCTCAGAGTAGTGCAAGTAGTGAGCCTCGGCGTTTTCGACTGTTGAGTGATGTGTATGATCAAACAGACGAGATTGAGGTGGAGCAAGAACTCTTGTTGGGAACTACGGAGGAAGAGCATATGACGTATGTTCAGGCAGCAGGTGAACACAAATGGGAAATGGCCATGAAGGATGAGATCGATGCCATAGAGAAGAAACACACTTGGGAGTTGGTGACATTACCAGCGGGACACAAACCCATCGGCCTCAAATGGGTTTATAAAACCAAACGAGATTCAGATGGCCAGATCATCATATATAAGGCTCGTCTCGTAGCCAAGGCATATGTACAAAAAGTTGGGATAGATTTCGAAGAAATATTCACTCCAGTTACACGTATGGAGACCGTTAGACTATTTTTGGTTCTAGCAGCAAGGAATGAATGGGAGGTCCATCATTTGGACGTCAAATCAGCGTTTTTGAACAAAGAATTGTAGGAAACAGTGTTCGTCACGCAGCCTGAAGGTTTTGTGAAGGAGGGTAAAGAAAGCATGGTTTAGAAGCTTTTGAAGGCTTTTTAAGGTTTGCGACAGGCTCCAAGGCTCTTTAAGGTTTGCGACCGGCTCCAAGGGCTCTTAATAACGTTGGTCTGCATTGTTGCACTTATTTGGTCAAGTTTAGGTCGATCATATACGTCTTGGTGCTTTTGCTTTGCTTAGTTGTACATGTTCCTCCAACTTTAGGTTAACTCGTTTAGTTTTTTCTTTTACTGCTCTTAATGCCACTCCTCGGTTTGATTTAGTATTTTTTTAGGCATATATATCAAACAACCATTTTTCTCAATACAGCATTTCAATTTTGGATGTGCCATTTCAATCCAATAAATAAATTTTTAGTTTTTGAATTATAAACAATCATATACAAACATACTTAGTTTACCAATCCATTAGTTGAACTTATGTGTAGGTATAAAAAATTATTATTTGGAAAATAAAAGATCACATTCTGAAACTCATGAAACTCCTCGAATATATTTGTGTCATCAATTATTTTCTTTGTATTTGTAGTAATATTTTCTTATATATTATTTATATTCTATGTGTATCTTATTTGGAAATCTGTTAAATTTTACTTTTCAAGGCAATTGTTTTTAATTTTAATCAATACATTATGGTGTCACCCATCCATTTTTATCTAAAGAAAACTCTTAACAATTTATCACATAGATGTAATTATCCAAATTTCAGGAACCATACAAAACAATACAAAATATAACATTAGTTGATGTAACATTAACAATTTCAAATAATGGTGTCTTATAACTTGCTATATTGTTGGACAATACAGTAAAAAAATATATGTGTGAATGTCCTAAAAATCATGAGACTAATTAGATGTGAAAACAAATTGTGATAACCTATAATATTTCGATTCATGTCACATATCGTTCCGGTATTATATATTCCCATAACGATAGAGAGTTTCTCGTAGTTTGCATTATTCACTCTACATAAAATATCATGATGGTAGTCAACTTTTAAAAACAATTTTCAAAACAATATTTCTCGTTTGTAGTATTTATTAGTTTGATTTTTGCTTTAAACATAGGAATAATTTTTTTTATAAAAATATGATGGATCCATATTAATAATCTCCGCATACATATTGAAGCTCACCATCTATATGATTGTTCATCTAGTTATTAATCAAATTCATTATGCAGGTTTGGATCGACTATTGGATCACATTAAAGCATAAGAAAGTAGCATGTGTAAGCATTACCATAATATTGAGCTTATATGTAAATGGACCTCTTGTGTCACAAGACCATTTGCATTGCTATATTAAGCTTACCACATGCTCTGGGACTAGTAAACAACTCATATTATATTTATTACTTTTAAAAAATTCTGTTGCTAGAATCGTTATTTTTAGTTTACTGTTCTCACTAAAAAGAAAAATTTATTAGTATCTTAACTAATTTGAGCATCATCGGTGGTGCGTCGTCTGTGAGAAGAGACATAGATCTAAACATAGAGAACATGGATCCAAATTTTTTGAGGTTAGAGTTTGAGTTTAGACAAGTAAACAAAACTGAAGAATCTATGGAGGTTCATGATCGAGTTTCAGAATCACTCTACAAATCTTGAGCTAACTAAGTAGAGGGAATATGTACAACAATAAATTGAGCCCAACATTGGCATGGGTATTCATATTCATAAAATGAGAGGCCCGTACATATAGGCTAGGATTTAGAGTCACCTGAGAGAAGACGTCACAAAATCTCTCACTCCAAGTAGCACAGTCGAGATAGAGACCAAAACTTCCAAGACATGAGTCTTAGTCTCAGGTTCGGGGTTGAGAAACATCAAGCCCAAACACGTGAAGAACCACTTCATGTCCAAGAGCTATAGGTACTCCAAAACCCCCCTCCACACCCATAATAAAAGACTGAACATCCTATTCCTCAGCCTATGCAAAAGCGTCTACCTCAGCTCATGCCTCAGCCCATGAAATATCATATGCCCCAACCTGGGCAGCCTCCCTCTCTGATGCATAATCGAACTTGTGGAGCAACCTTGGAGGTATAACATTTATAGCCTTACCTCTATGGTCAACCCATCATTATCCAAATCGTTATATTATGCACCTCCATAAAATTAATCCTAAGCAACATCAGGGCTCCAATCAACATAAGGGGTGGAATGACCCTATAGATTATCATTTCTCCTCTCAAAAGCATAACACGTCTATATCTACTTCGGACCCTAGGATTTTGGAAGAAGATTTACCCCATAAAATTTGATTAGTACAACATGGATAAGTATAATAGGTTTTAGAGACCCCACGCATCACATTGAACAGTTCAGGAAGCGGTTATTAGCTTCGATATATATGGTTGATTATTTTGCAAGGCTTTCTCTATGACTTTCAGAGGAAATACTTTAATCTAGCTCAATAAATTTCCTCATTGATCTTTCTGAAGTTTTAAATCATTATCATCAATGATCATAGATCAGTTTATTGGAATCAAACTCATAAAAAGTAAGGGGGACTACATCATGAATTTCAATCCGGAGTGGAATGAGAGTTTGAAGGATTATACTCAGGTTTTGTTGGAAAATAAAATAGCTCCAATTTTTTTTATTAAGTTATGGTACATGCTTCCTTTAGGCAAGAAAATTTGTCGGGCTTGTTAATAGAATATATAATAAAGAAGAATAGTCTGATCTTTGGGCCCATGCTAGATTAAACTGAGTCACATATCAAGGTAGAAGAGATAATGCACTTGAGGATTATGCCAAACCACCAGTCTCCTACCCTTTGCTACTCAACATCAATGTAAGTACTAGTATTCTACCATCTATCTTCCACTTTCTTAAATATTCATACCACCCTCAACTAATTACCCAAGTAAATTCGGCCACGATTACCATGCCTATTACTTCGGGCCCTAAGCGGGATAATACTCAGCAAGACTCCAGATTGATCGATGAAAAAGATAGTATAATGGAGATATCTACACTGAGAACATTAGGAATAACTAAGTTGAGAATAAAAGGGGAAAATACACTAAGATCATGGAAAGCATAAACATTATCTATGATATAGCTAAAAGATTCGTGCACTTCTAAAAGTCTTTGCCAATAATCTCCAAGAGAACATAGAAATCACAAGAAAATTTCCAAGTAACATAATGATGTGGGTCATTTCCAAGAAAATTAAGAACCCGCATATATACCTAATTTATGATATGACAATGATCGACTACACAAGAGATGATACCTAACTTTTGGATGAGATTGAGGTTGATGCCTATTTGGGGAAAAAGGATTTCAAGAAAACTATGAATGTATATTTATGGTATTCAATAACCCTTCTACTTATAATTCTATTCTGGGACAGTCATGGCTCAATGAAATTTATTCAATTTCCTTCATTGTTCACTACTAAGTGTTATGCGACATATCTTGATCTTAAAAAGAAATAACAGGTAGAAGAGGTTTCTCTTAAGTGGACGGAGCGGACGACCTTGCGAGTTCCCAAGTTTGGTTTTTCCTGACGAATACAAAAAGGCCAAATCTAGAATAATTAAGATGAAATCGACAAGATTTGTGTACATATTATACACATTTTACAAGTAATGACTCACTAAATAATTTATTCACTTCCAGCAACCCGATGAAGTAATATTCATCATGGAGCAGCTCCATCACAGAGAACACAGTACCCACTATGTGTACAAGACACTCCAAAGAATAATATTGTTACAAGGTTAAAAATGTCTTACTACCAAGGAGGATACCAAGAAAAAAGTCAAGAATCATGTTACATTCTAACACTTCTCTAACTTAATCAATGTTATAGTTGTGTTGCTCGAAACAGTATTTGGAGTAATTCATTTTTAATAGATGGGGCTTAGGAAAAGTAAAATCCTATCTAGAGGCTCGAAAGACCCAAACAATTCTTATTTGTAGTAGTGAATTACTTGACTAATATGGTAAAGGTACGAGCATCGATGAACATCATGGATAAATAATTTGTAAAGTGCATATGCTCCTATATCTTTTACACGTGTGGCATACCTTGAGTGATCATAATGGATAATTGAACCTAATTCCAAAGTTACCAACTCACATGCTTCAACGGTACAAGAAGTATTAAGAAAATTTTATCTTCTGATTCCCACACTCAAGAAAATGGAAAAATAAAGGTGGCCAACAAGATTATATCTAATGGCATCAACAAGATGTTGGACGGGTTGCATGAATTTCTTAAAATAAGTCTTATGGTCCTATAGAAATACTATGTGATCAGCAATATGTGATAAACCTTTTGCTTTGGTGTACAACATGAGACAATAATCCCTCTTACATAATCTCCACTTATGAGGAGAAGAGTAATTGGAAGCAAGAAGTGAAAAACTTGGAGTGATTGAAGAAAAAAAGATCAAAGCCCATGGTCGATCATAAAATTAAAAAAATCTGATTTGAGAGATATATAATTTTACAGTTTAGTTCAGAAGCTTTGAAGTGGGGGGAAATTTTAAGAAGAGTTTTCCTTCGTATCGAGGGTAAAAACTTAGGCAAGTAGGTTTTTAATTTGGGTATGTACATAATGATGGATGAAGAAGGCAAACAGATTCGACACCATTAGAATATAGAGCACTTAAATATTTATCATCCTTTATAAGTTTCAGTTATTTATTATCTTCAAGTATGTGTAATATATTTATTATACATTGGTGTACTTTTTTCTACCCGGTGGTATGGAAACGTATTAAAAAAACACTTATCTTAATAAAATTTATTATTTCCATTATATGAGTCTCAACATTTTTCTTACATCACTCTAATAATACATTCTTAAAGGTAACAAAACCATCCGTCAATATATAAATGATAAGTTTAAAATGCTTATGGGCAGACTTCAATAGTAGTGGTGGCTTCAACCTAATTAGGGCTGTCAACGGTTCTCCGGAATCGAGAACCGGACCGGGACCGAACCGATAAGGATCGGACTGAGAATTGGACCGAACCTTAACGGTCCGTTTCGCGGTTCCATTCTAAAAACCGAAAACCGATAAGGAACCGAAATAAAAAAATCGGTTAGGAACAGAACCAACCGATAGAACAGATAAGGAATCGAACCGATAAAACCGATAGAACCGAAAGAACCGATACAGAGCCGAACCGATGAAACCGATAAACTAGTAGAACCGATAAGAAATCGGACCCATCAAACCGTTAAAACCGATTATTTATTATTATTATTATTATTATATATTCTTTTATAAATTATAGTATCAAAATTAATAGTTAATTACCAATTTTTTAAGAAAATGAAAGATGAACTTATAAATTTTAGTTTTTATATCATCTATTTTAATAAAAAAAAAAATTAAAAATCAATTTTTAATTGATTTTATTTTTTTTAACCGGACCGAAACGGGACCGAAACGGGACCGGACCGAACTCGGACCGAACCGAACTCGGACCAAACCGAAACCGGAACCGAACCGAACCGGACCGAACCGAACCGAAAGCTTAGCGGTTCGGTTCGGTCCGGTTCCAAAAATTAGAACCGAAAGTTTAACGGTCCGGTCCGGTCCGAACCGATAAACTTAGCGGTCTGGTCCGGTTCCTTCACAACCCGGACTGAACCGGACCAATAACAGTCCTAAGCCTAACTATAACAACAAACAGAGGGTTAAGTCTGACTATAGTATTAAGCCAATGAAGATTTTCGACCTTGATTCAAATAATAAGCTAAACAATTATAAGCTTGAACATAGTTTTGAGCCCCTTGAACATATTTGGCAATCATAAATATCTTCATAAGCCTAAATATCTTCTCAACCATTTAAACATCTTCGACATTCGTACATATAAAAACAACAGTATGGTAAGACTGAATATAATATTCAGGTCTAATATAGTAGAAGTACTTGCAAGAGTCTGTGTACCCTTACAATAAAACAAAACTAATAGGTTGATTATTGAAAGTAGTTATAAAGGATGTCATCCATCTTTCACATAAGAGTAACACAAATTAATTTTGTTTATTTTTAGATATAATCCCGACACCCTGCGTGCCGAACCTCCATCTTTTGTAGATCATGCAACAACAGCATTCTCAGTAGCAAAATGACTTAGCCAGGAGGCACAATCATGTGCCTAACAACAACTCCTTGAGCATCATCTTCTGCAAACAAACGTATCAACGTTTGCCTCTCAACCAACATGATATGAACATAGACCTTATAATCTTCTATTATGGTTGTTATGAGAGACTTATGCTCAACAATTGACCCACTCCAATGCAACATATCTCTCCACCATGGGAACATAGTTTTATAATGATTCAAGGTTAATCTCGAGATTCTTCGTATCGAATATAAACATAATTATTTTTTCATCCTTGTACATCACACCCTTAGTTGCTTCAAGCATTTTATAATGAAAATAGGACACTAATTCGACCCTATGAGTGCATTCGGCCGTAGAGGGATCTTTAAGCTTCTTTTTCTCGTCCATTTCATCTTCTACTTGTACTCGCAATTCTTCCTTCTCGAATTAGGCTATAGTTTGTCCGACTTCACACTCTTCTTGTACTTGAATAATTCAGCATTAACATCATCCAAATTTTTACAAGATGAGGAGATGACTTTAGTTTGTATTAGAGTCAGTCAATACAAGAATTCTTCAAAGTAAATAAAGGAAAATTAAGGTTCGGTAATACCATTAAACAATCCATGGATCTTTGAAATCATTGAGGCGTTGGCAACCAATTGTTCTTGCAACCGAGTCACGACTTCAGTTTGGATTGAAGTTCAAAATTCAGTATCTTTTTAGTCATCCATTTATTCTCAAGCTTAGACTTTAGTTTCTTGTTGTATTCTCTCTCTGCTTGAATGTGAAACTTTAGCTCTGTGATATCGTAAAATGGCTAACCAACAACCTAAAAATGGGGTAAAAGTCAGGCGTAAAGGTGCAAGAATCTGGCATGCTTGATGTAGATTAGTTAAAGCGTAGAGCATCATCTTCAATAGAAATACACAGATATCATAATATATTCACATTCAATACAGAAGGCAATAGAAGGTTTCAACATACATCTACTCTCAAGTTTGATTTTATTTTGACCAAATATGCAACCCACTCTTGCATTTTATGTATTTAATCTAAACATGTTTTATTTATTTAATTAAGTTATAATAACCGTTAGTATTAAACTGATTCTTAGAGTTTTACGTGGGTGTAGGAGTTACGTAACGGGCATTAAGTGAAGAGAGAAGTGGGATTAGTGGATCTTATTTTGTAACTCCCACCTCGTTTATTGTCTATTTATTTCCTTTGTACGCTGCATTTGATCAATGAAGAAGTACCACAGTTTCACTTTCTCAAAAGGGATAATAGATTTGTAGGGCGACATACACTTTCTCTGTGTACCCACGGTCTATCACATTGAACATAAAAAGGGTTTATACTTGGTATCAGAGCTTCAGGAGGTGTTCATAACTTCAGATGGAGACGACAAGCAAAAGCTCCTTTGGTCTCAGCTACCCGATGTTGAGCAAAACCAACTACACTGCATGGGCTCTCAAAATGACGGTATTCATGCAAGCCCATGGAGTGTGGGAGGCAATCGAACCCAAGGACCCTAATGCTCCTGTGGAAGACAAGGTCGACAAAAAGGCACTCGCTGTTATTTACCAGGGAGTTCCAGAAGATGTCCTGATGTCACTTGCAGAAAAGAAGACGGCCAAGGATGCGTGGAAGGCTGTCAAAACCATGTACCTGGGAGCAGACAAGGTAAAAGCAGCTAGAGCCCAGACCCTCAAGAGCGAATTCGAAGCTCTAAGCATGAAAGACGATGAGCCATTAGACGAATTCTATCTGAAGCTGAACAGCCTCGTTACCAATATTCGAGTGTTGGGAGAGAAAGTGGAAGAGACATATGTGGTTAAGAAACTTCTCAGAGCGGTTCCCAAAAAATTCTTACAGATTGCATCTGCTATTGAGCAATTCGGAGATCTGGAAGAGATGTCGGTAGAAGAAGTCGTTGGTTCTTTGAAAGCCCACGAGGAAAGATTGCGAGGGACAACGGAGAAACACCAGGGACAATTGCTGCTGACAGAAGATGAGTGGAGGAAGAAAGAAAGCGGCGAGGGGCAGCTTTTGTTGACTCGAGAAGAATGGTTAAGGAAAACCAATAGAGAAGGGACTCGAGGTGGAGGAAGTACTCGTGGAGTACGAGACAGAAGTAGAGTGAGGTGCTTTAACTGTCAAGCACTGGGACACTTTGCTGCGGACTGTCGTAAACCAAGGAAGGAGAAAGACATGACGAGAGAAGCAAATCTCTCGAAAATCCAAGAAGATGAGCCAGCCTTGTTGGTTGTTGAGGTCGGACAAATGGATATCGAATCTATGCTTCTGAAGGAGGATGGAGTGGTTCCAAAGCTACGAACAAACGCAGGTGAACAAAAGGAGTCACAGGTGTGGTACTTGGATAACGGCGCCAGCAATCACATGACTGGGCAACGTGCAAAATTCAAAAGCTTGGATGAGCGTGTCTCCGGGAAAGTGAAGTTTGGCGATGGATCGACCGTGTGTATCAAGGGAAAGGGAACAGTGGCGTTCCAGTGCAAGAATGGTGAAGAAAGGATGCTTGAAGAGGTATACTATATCCCAAATCTCTGTAATAATATTATAAGCTTGGGACAACTTTCTGAGGCAGGGAATAAAGTCGTACTTGATGGGGATTATTTGTGGATTCACGAGGCGAGTGGAAGACTATTGATGAAGGTGAAAAGGACAGAGAATCGACTATATAAGATCAGTCTTGAAGAAAGTAGAGCAACATGTTTGTTTAACAAGGCCGAAGAAGATACTTGGTTGTGGCATGCTCGTCTTGGGCACGTAAATTTCCAAGCTTTGGAATTAATGTCGCGAGAGAAGATGGAATACGGGATTCCAAGCATGACTCAACCACTTAAAAGGTGCGAAGGTTGTTTAATGACGAAGCAATACAGAAAATCCTTCCCACATCAAACTAGCTCTGTGTCGAGGAAAGCACTCGAGATAATTCATGCTGATATTTGTGGCCCTATCACACCAACGACAACTGGAGGTAATCGTTATTTCCTTCTATTTGTTGATGATTTCAGTAAGAAAATGTGGGTCTACATGTTAAAGGAGAAAAGTAATGCTTTCGAGATGTTTAAAAATTTTAAGGCTTTAGTTGAAAAGGGGAGCGAGAAAAACATAAAGATCTTGAGGACAGATAGAGGCGGTGAATTTTGTTCCAAGGAATTCACCTTGTATTGTGAGAAGGCTGGTATTTTGAGGCATTACACAGCACCATACACTCCGCAGCAAAACGGGGTGGTGGAACGAAGGAATAGGACTGTGGCTGCTATGGCAAGAAGTTTTCTAAGGGGAGCAAACCTACCTGCATATCTCTGGGGTGAAGCGGTGCGTCATTCGATCTATGTTCTCAATCGACTACCAACTCGAAGTTTAAACGGAAGAACACCATATGAAGCATGGAGTGGGACTAAGCCGGACCTGACACACTTAAGAGTGTTTGGGTGTATTGCATTTATGAAGATACCTTCGATACATGTCAAGAAACTGGATGATCGTAGTAAGAGGGTGGTGTATCTCGGTAAGGAGCCGGGAACAAAAGGGAGTCGCTTATTTGACCCACAAACAGGGACTGTACACGTCAGTAGGGACGTGGTATTTCAAGAGGAAGCCTTCTGGTCATGGGAACAAGAAACAGGTGGTGAAGTAACTTTCCCTGGGAGCTATGTTGAGGTAACCGAGAACACGGAAACTGGGGACAGTGTGGATGCAGATTATGAACCCACAACTCCTCTGCAATCCATGACTTCACAGTCATCGGCATCATCACAACAAACTACGACGACCAAAACAGCTGAAACTGTTGGAACATCATCTACCACGAGCAGTGAACCTAAGAGGTTCAGGCCTTTGGCAGATATTTATAATGACACTGAGGTCATTGAGCTGATTGATGAGCTGATGTTATTAAAGGCTGAGGAACCAACGTCATATTTCGAAGCCATAAAAGAGAAGGATTGGCAAGATGCTATGAAGACGGAGTTCGAGACAATAGAGAAGAACGAAACCTGGGTACTCACAAGTTTACCACCTGGGCATAAACCAATAGGTTTGAAGTGGGTATATAAGTTAAAAAAGGACCCAGATGGGAATGTGGTGAAACATAAGGCACGGCTCGTCGCAAAGGGATACGTTCAAAGGAAAGGAATAGATTATGATGAAGTTTTCGCTCCCGTAGCACGTCTTGACACGGTTCGACTCTTGCTAGCACTTTCAGCGGAAGAAGGTTGGGAAGTTTATCATCTTGATGTAAAATCAGCGTTTTTAAATGGAGAGCTCATTGAAGAAGTTTATGTCATCCAACCTGAGGGGTTCGTCAAGAAAGGACATGAACAGATGGTGTATAGACTGGTGAAGGCTTTGTACGGGCTGCGTCAAGCTCCTAGAGCGTGGAATGCGAAGCTAGACAGATGCTTGAAAGAGTTGGGAATTGACAGATGCTTACACGAGCAAGCGGTGTACATGAAGTACAAAGAAGGGAGTATACTCATAGTGGGTGTGTATGTTGAGGATTTATTGGTGACAGGTTCAGACAAGCAGGAAATCGAAGCATTCAAGCAGCAAATGAACAAACGGTTTGAGATGAGTGATCTGGGTTTATTGTCGTTTTATCTTGGAATAGAAGTAAACCAAGGAGAGATGCGTACTACACTTAAGCAGTCATCATATGCCAAGAAGTTACTGGAAAAATCTGGAATGATGAATTGTAACGCGTCCAAATTTCCTATGGAGCATAAGTTACAGTTGGACAGAGATGAAGAATGAGTAATTGTTGATGCCACTGAGTACAGATGTATCGTTGGAAGTCTGCGATATCTAACTCACACTCGTCCAGATATTTCATACGCTGTGGGAGTGGTGAGCAGATTCATGGAGAAACCCACAGTGAAGCACCAACAAGTTGTGAAACACATCTTGAGGTACATTCGAGGGACAATTGAGTATGGGCTGGTTTATGCAAACGAGAAGAGTAGTAGGATGTTGTATGGGTTTACAGATAGTGATCTTGCTGGAGATGTTATCGACAGGAGAAGTACTGGGGGCATGTGTTTCTACCTTAACAGGAGCTTAATATCTTGGACATCGCAGAAACAGAAAGTGGTTGCTCTATCTTCGTGCGAGGCGGAGTACATGGCCGCCACGACAGCAGCTTGTCAGAGCATATGGCTTCGTGGACTACTAAAGGAAATCTCGGGACAATCGGTTGGACCAGTGATACTCCACATAGATAACAGGTCAGCCATCGAGTTAACGAAGAATCCGGTACTACACGGGAGGAGCAAACATATCGACGTACGCTTTCATTTTATTCGAGAGTGTATTGAAAGGGGTGAGTTGATCATTAAGCACGTGGTGACTCAAGAACAGAGGACAGACATCTTAACTAAGGCATTGGGGAAGGTTAAATTTGAAGAAATGAGGAAGGCAATAGGGGTTGAGGATCTTACTGCGAGCTCGGGAAGCTGAAGTCGAGGTTTGAAAAACATGTTGAGATTAGGGGGGACATGTTGCATTTTATGTATTTAATCTAAACATGTTTTATTTATTTAATTAAGTTATAGTAACCGTTAGTATTAAACTGATTCTTAGAGTTTTACGTGGGTGTAGGAGTTACGTAACGGGCATTAAGTGAAGAGAGAAGTGGGATTAGTGGATCTTATTTTGTAACTCCCACCTCGTTTATTGCCTATTTTTTTCCTTTGTACGCTGCATTTGATCAATGAAGAAGTACCACAGTTTCACTTTCTCAAAAGGGATAATAGATTTGTAGGGCGACATACACTTTCTCTGTGTACCCACGGTCTATCACATTGAACATAAAAAGGGTTTATACCCACAAATGGCTTGGAAATTTTATCATATTACGTGAAGCCATAACAGGCCCACAATCTCAGGATTATGTTCCAATGCAAATACAATAGCTTCAGATTTGCCGGCCATATTCATGTACACTGACAAAATGATATGTCCACCAGTGGAAATACATGTAGCAAATACCTGAGGGGATGAAGCACTTAACTCATGTACGTTAGAGGCTTCGGCTATCAAGGATGCATCATCAAGTACTGGCTCATGAATATTCATGCCTTCGTCTTCTTCAGCTCTAGATTTCTGAGTTTCACCAACCAAGTGATCAGCACAATCCGGCTACATTAACAACTGGGTTTTAAGGCCTTGTGTTCTGTAACCACTTCCACATTGACATGATCTTCATTTAATTCATGAAAAATACATACGGCCTTTGGCTTTATAACAGGCCAAAATGTAACCTCTTGTTAGACTACCACATTGTTCTTTACCACTCAACCTTTATCAGTCTTCGGTTTTTTTGTAGTCGAGGATCCCTCGCCTGCCGTTTTATTTCATTTCTTACTTAGAATTAGCTTCAACAAGTAACCATCCTCAACATTTTCTCGTGCAACTGATTTTAGATTTAAGTTTATATTTGACTCATCCAATGGGACTTTCCAATTTCCTTCACATACATGAACTTGACCCATTGGTTAGGGACCTCCGTCTCAATCATAATATTTTTTGTACGAGTCGGGGTTACTTCACTTATAATGACCAGTTCCACCTCTGTATACATTAAATTATTCTTCAATGGAAACAATTTGACATCACCATTCGTAGTTTAGAATTACAAACCGGCAGTCACAGAGATACGGTCGGCAACCTCGTCAATAGAGTTCTTTACCACATTCCCATCAAAATTCGGAATTATTCCTTCGGTCTCAAGAATAGTTGTGGTTTTTTTACACTATTTTTTCTATCATTTGGCATCTCTGGCCCTATATATGTATCAGTCGAACCTTCCATATTAGGGGTCTTCATAATTAAAAATTCGACAGAAAGACCAACTAACTTCGTTCAAAATACAACCTTGGAGTTCAGGTCGACGCTTTTACTATTGTCTTCAACATTTTTTGCCCTTCAGACACACTAATAGATGTACTGGTATGTTTGGCAGGGCATGCGTCCCTGTCTCACTTTTCTTAGCAGCTCTACTTCATGCAGATTTTATCTTAATATACACAACCGGATGCTTCACATCAGCCTTCCTTCTTGGAAATCTCCTAACTAGAAAATTACTTCTTGAAGTATCGTCTTCTTTTTTCATTTTTGGAGGAAGTGAAATTTTTTGAAGTACTTTTAAGAAGGGTCTCTTCATCATCTTATTTGGTGTCTATCTATTCTCGGTAAACTTACAAATTACAAATATTTAGGGCAATAGCCCACTATTAAAAACCCATTATGGCACCATAATGGATGTGTATGAATAACACTATTAGAAAACCTCCTTCACCAGGTCAATGTAATGAGATTCAAAATCTTACTTTCTTTGGATGCATCAAGTCTGAAACTTACGATAAATCTCATACCAAATATAGTTAAAAATACAAATCATGTCCATAGAAAGAATAAAAATGTAAGAATAGAGGGCTCACTTTTCAAATTCGAGGTGCGCGAGCATAGAACATTCCTTTTCTTTATTACCAAAAAAATATATCTTCTCTCTTACCCCAGTCCCCGGTTTCCAAACATGTATACAAAATATATTTTCAAAGCTTAACAAAATCTTGAAGGTTTGTACATATTTTAGCCTTTTTCTCATCATGAACTAGAAGTATTGATTGGGATTTCGCTCGAAGATTTAATTTATAACCAATAATCTCCTCACACTAAAGTGCATGTACACTGTCTCTTGTATTGATGTAAATAAAAGCTTTGTTAATTTTATTTTATTTTATTCAAATATCTTATGTATTTAAATCAAATCTAATTATATTAAGATTTGATTTTATTTTATTTTAAAATATTTATTTTATTTCCTTGTATTATAATTTAGGTTTTTGATAAGCTATTATATAAAGCCTCGTTATTTGAAGTTTTTGGATTAATATATTTTTTATATCTGAAAATTTCAATTTTTGTTATCCTTAGATTAGGGTTTCATCTATCGTTGCTTCTTCTTCTACTTCCGCCGCGTCATCAGTTTGGTATCAGAGCCAGGTTCCTGCTACGGGTCAAGCATGTTTCTGAATCTTGATTTCATCTGATTTAAGGTCTAAAGGAGAGAACAACATACGGCCATGCATGTTTCTGAATCTTGATTTCATCTGATTTAAGGTCTAAAGGAGAGAACAACATACGGCCATGAATATCTCAAAGATCGTTTGGTATGCAGGAGACACACTAGACGTTTCAATGACGATCATATTGACCGGTTACTGAAGGAGTTTAAATTGGCTACCAATCGTCGAATCAAGGTAAAAATTGCTTATCGAGATGCTGTCTTAGGCTATGAAGAGGTTTTCAAAACTATTTTTTTTCATCAACTGGACATGGGGAGTTGTCTTCAGGCTATGAAAAGGTTTTCGAAACTATTTTTTTCCTTCAACTGGATGGCTTCAATGTAACTTCGAATAAGGAACACTCGAGAAGAATTTATCTTATTCCGATAAGGTCAACAATTATAATTCCCAATGTAACGATTGAATAAAATAAAATAAATAATTTGGGTTCTTGATGGTGATGGTGCTGTGAATTCGAGGACGAATTCTTGTCAACCAGGAGAGGATGATGTAGCCCAGAAAGTCCAAATAAAAGCCTTGTTAATTTTATTTTATTTTATTCAAATATCTTATGTATTTAAATCAAATCTAATTATATTAAGATTTTATTTTATTTTATTTTAAAATATTTATTTTATTTCCTTGTATTATAATTTAGGGTTTTGAGAAGCTATTATATAAAGCCCCATATGCCTTAAGTTATTTGAAGTTTTTGGATTAATATATTTTTTATATTTGAAAATTTCAATTTTTGTTATCCTTAGATTAGGGTTTCATCATGTTACCCTTGAATTAGGGTTTCATCTATCGTTGCTTCTTCTTCTATTTACGCCGCGTCATCATGTATGATATTGGTTGTCATTAAAATTCTCCAAGCATTTGAGACTAACATACTGAGAAAAATATGGGTATCTCTATAGAAGTTTAACAAGTATCGACTTAAAGGATATCAAAACTTCATCTTGAGGATATGTGAAGAACACAACTTCACTATCAACTCAAATTCTTACAGCTTTCATCCTCACACCTTTGGAAGGATCAGTTTTCACCACCGCAGGCTTCATAACAGACTTCCTTCTTGAAGATATCATCAGTACAACCTTACTTTCTAAAGCATCATATTTATTAGGAAACCTCTCTTACCAGCTCAACATAATGAGATTCGACATCTGGAACTTTCTCTAGGTGCGCCAAATCTGAAATTTACGATAAATCTTATACAAAATATAGTCAAAAATATAAAACATGTTCTAAGGAAGAATCAAATATGCAATGATGGAGGATTCATTTTTCGAATTTGAGGGGCACAAACATAGTAAATTCTTCTCTTTTTTTATTATCATAAAAAAATAATATTTTTTTTACCCCAATCTAGCAGTTGTCATAGGGTTATAAAAATTTATTCTTTCAAATCTTATTAAAATCTAGAAGATTTGAAAGAATTTCAACATTCGCGTTCATTGAAAAGTAGAAGTATAAACTGAGATTTTTCCCCAAACAAAAATTTTTCTCACTCCAAACTGCTTGTACACCCGCTCATGTAGGATCATGGGCTATCATTAAAATTTAGGCACTCGACACTAACTGGCTGAGTAAAATTTGGGTATCTTTATATAATTCCAACAAGTCTCAATCTCTTCTGGGAACTAAACCTCCACGTTTGCTGAAATTCCTCAATCTTCTAACCTTCGAATTTGATCGGCCACATCAATATACTTGTAACTGCCACGAGTTACACTCTGCACATATCTTGTTTTGGTTGGCTAACTTACTTCGGCCGAAACTATGATGCTACAAGATCTAGGAGGGAACATAGCAACGGGAAAAGAGCTCTCATGATCTATGGCTGAAATAATCGTAAGAGGAACAATACCTTCATGCATACCTCTGTTTTCTAACGCTTTAGCCTTTCGGTTTCTTCTCTGTAGCACTGGTGTCGTTTCACTCTCTTATGAATGATTGGGAGCAAGAAGTCATATGACGCACTTATACTTGTATTTTAACTATCTAATCCCTTTCATGGTTGATTTCAAACTTCACACTTGTCTCCCTAACCATTTTGGCTCATAACAAAACTTACCTAAAATCAACCGCAATGATAATGAGGAAATATTTTTTTATGAATGAAAACCTTCAAGTTTTAGTGATTAATAATTCGAAATACGAAATGAGACTTGAGTTTTATAAGAGTGACATTCATAAATAAAAAAAATTGGAAACTAACACACGTGAGCCTTTTTATACTTTCAGGTGCTGAAATCCTAACCTTACATATTTTCTAAATTAAATGTCCAAGATGTAATCACAAGGTAAGGGTTTGGATTCACCTACGTAGAAGGCTTCAACGTAAGGAGACGAATCGTCCACACGCATGAAAGTCTAACTTATTTCCTAAGTTTCAACCATATATCATTATATCAACATATATCTAACAATAATTTATATTAATTTCATTCAAATCCCTCGATTTGATAATGCATATTCACTTACGACCATGTACCATGCAAAATAGATTAGTTATATGTTAAATCTGCAGGTATCTACATTCGGTCGGGCAATAATATTGAAGAATCTATCTTCGATTATGATATATTTTGAATGATACACCATATCATCCATCCAAAGCACCATAATCTTTTAATTATTGATCAACTTCTTTGGACGTGTGGTTAGTCTTTTTTATCCTAAAAAAAACTATAGCAACTATTCTACCATACTGAGAAGTAGTTTGAAACAACCTAAATGTTATATGCGATCATTTAATTATGTCATATATTTTAACAAACTTGAAAGCATGATATCTGTTAGTTGTACTCTTTTTACCTTTGGCTAAATATAAGTTTTTTCATCAAGGGATATTTTAAACGACTAATAATTTTTTTTTAAACACGAGCAAGGTCAACACTAAGCAATCTGGAGCGATTTCTGATCTTTTTTCGGCTAGAGTAAGTTGAGCTCATCAAAAGACAATACAAAAAGGCCTGGATAGTGCTGTTGGCGGCCATATCATACATTTTTTCATAGGATTTTAGAGTTCTAAAATGCTTCACCAATGTGTCCTCTTATCAAATTGTGAACTTTGTCTATTTAAAGATGCCAACTCACCTGCCTAGTCACATGCCACATCAGATTTACTTTTTACTCTTTAATCTTTACCATTTACCCACTTCTACCTAAGTTAAGCTAATGGGTTGGACCGGGTCAAAACCATTTAATTAACCAAACACCTATTTTATTAACCCAACTAAGCCTACCCTAATATAACCCATACCTGATACATGTTTAATAACTAAAATACCAGATTTATAACCCAAATACCCAATTAACAAATTCAGAAATAACAAAACCCTAATTAACCCTCGACTTCTTCATTTCTTCTCCATCTCCCTTTTATCTCTCTACATTGAATCAATTTACCGAATTTGTAAACCCTAATTTCAAGTCCATCGATATCTTAACTCTTCTTCCTTACTAGAAACCTCTATTTTCACCAAAACACATTGGTGTCATTTGAAACCTTATAAATTATAATGTCTTACTCCAACGTTTCAAGAGCCCCTGCTAACTCGGTTGGTGACGGTTTTTGTAAATGCGGGTTACCCAGTGTAACCCGTACTGCTTGGACTGATCCAAATCGAGGTAGAAGATTCACTGGGTGTAGTAATTTTGGGTAAGTTTATTATTCATATACATTTTACGAGTTGGTAAATATCTTCCTTTAAAATGGGATTCTGTAGAGAAGAGGAAATTGTTGTTATTTTCGATGGATTGATCCCCCAATTAACAATGGCTCACAACGTGTTATCAATGGATTGTTGTAGAGGGTTTCAAGATTGGAAGCAGATTGCGAAAGGATTAAGAAGATTATTGTTTTTCAGTCTGTATTGGTAGTGAGTATACTTGTATTTGTATTGATTTATTAAGTTCAGTTAGCTACTGTAATTTTTATCAGTTGTGTTAAGTTTTGTAATAGGGTTAAAAAACCAAGCCTTATAATTGTCGATCTAACTGTAATGGGTTTTAACGATAATGTATGGTTTTATTGATATGTGATCATCTGGTTTTGTTTATTGTTAAGTCTTTTAATTACTATAATGAGTGTGATGGATTCAACAAATGGTTTGTGATGTCTGTATTGTGACCTGTGAATGCTTGCAATTAAGTGTAATTGTGACCTGTAATAGGTGTGTGTCAAGCTTTTAGCCAAAAAATCAAGTAAGATATTGACCTGTAATATGTTTTCAGTACCTTTACTTACACCATAAATTAGAGAACCCATTGATAACAGAAACCATTTCTTGCACCATAAATTACAAAAAACTACATTTCATGTTTCATTACAAGAATCAACACATTTAACCATCCAATGATTACAAAAAACCAACACTAGTCTAAACCTTCACATGATTACAAAAAACAGTACCACGCTACACCAGTTTAACCCTTCACATAATTACAAAAAACATCAGCCATACTGGTCTAACCATTCACATGGTTACAAAAAACAGCATCATAATAGTCTAACTATCCATTCAAGCTGAAAAATAGGAATACGATAGCTTTGTCTTCTTAGTTTTTGTTGAAGCTTGTTATGCATCTTTAAATAGATATGATGCTTCCTATTATAAATAATACAAATCAAGTTAAGCATTGTTGAACCACTTGTAATAGTATTTTAAAATAAACTTCAATAAAGCTAGTAGAGAATCTTACAGGTTGGAAAACCTTTTGTTTTTCCAATTTCCTACCACGTGAGTGATCTCCCCTACCAACACAGTATATAACAATATCATGGAAACAGCCAAGTGAACTTTATTAATAAATGGACCAACAACCAACAACTAATGGGACTATCAACCATTACATGGACCAACAACCAACATTAAAAAGGAGGATCATTCAATAAGTATCAAAAAAAATTACGCCATCAACCAAAATGGAATTACTCCACCTCAAAATCCCAACTCTATATATGTACACTACATAAAGTCTATATTGAATCCCACTTAGATTATTTAAAACAGTGGTACACTCTAAGATTAAATTTCATGCGCTTCTAACAAGAACAATCAACCACGAGCAATCACAATACTCAAAACAAGCAAAATAACAATATTAAATTTAGAAACAATCACTCACAACACTCACATCAAGCCCAATCAATGACCAGCGCTCATAACACTCACAACAAGCCTAATTACAAAATTAAGTTAACAAGCCAACACTCACAACACTTGCAGACAACCCAATGTAGGAGCTAAATTAACAAACACTTCCACTACAAGCAACCAAGATTACAAGCCAACACTTCCACCAGTACATTACAAGCAGAAATAAATTAAGGATAATACAGTATTATACAACCAGTATCAAGCATGTTATCAAAATAAAATGAACCAAACTTACATCAGCCATAACAGTTTGATCTCCTACTCCACCCATTCTCACCTGTTTTGAAATGGACCGTAAAATAGTTAATTACAGTAATGTTAAAATAAAAACATAATAAAATCATAAATTAGGAAACACTTACAGTTATTACAGTTTAATTTGAGTGTTGTATTCCAGCTGATTGAGTGTTGGATGGAGCTGCTGAAATGTTGCTTGTAGTTGGTGGAGTATTGCTTGTAGCTGGTATAGTATTTCTTGTAGTTTATGGAGTATTGCTTCTAGTTAGTGGAGTATAGGTTGGAGGTGGTGGAGTATATGTTGGAGGTGGTACAGTATGGGTTGGAGGTGGTGGAGTGTGGTTTGGAGCCTGCATATTATTGGATTGATCTGCTTCGCTGTTGGTTTGAGCCGCTGGAGATACGGTTGGGCACTTACGATAATTATGCCCAGTACACTTACAAAAACTGCATCTGTTCGCGTTATGTTTCTTCGATAGCTTTGTTGTACTTGGTTCAACAGCAGATGGTAGTTGGACTCCTTTGGAAGGATCTTTCCTTCTTACAGTTTGACGTCTGCCTCGCACTAATTTTGCTGGAGAAGCTATGATAGGTTCGTACAAGTTTGAAGGCCATAGAATACACCCATTTATAGGGTTAATGGTGTGAGCATGAATCCTTTGTTGGGTTGCAACATGATAACCGTCAGCTACGTAATCAGTCAGATCTTTCTCAGCTAAAAATATAACTGCAACATTATGATAGCAAGGAATTCCAAACAGCTGCCACTTTGTACACGCACAATCCCGCGTTTCCAAATCCACCACAAACTGGTTTGCTCCTTCTTTAACTTGGTACTTTGGTCTACCAGATTCACCTACATAACATTTTCCAACGATGTTTATAATCTTGTTCAAATTGTTTTGGAGCTGGACAAAGCTTATGATCCCACTTGGCTAACTGCTTCCTCTTCTTAACGATCCGAGCAACTGTTTGTTCCATAATCTGTTCTAGTAGACTAATCACCCATTTTCATCTGTAATCTAGAATAACTGAATTAAATGTTTCAACAAGATTACTTGTCTGCATGAAACATTTATTTTTTGTGCCGTAGTGTGCTCTTGTCCATTGTGAGGGAGGTTTCTCAAATAGAAAATCATATGTTGTTTGGTTGCATCTCTTCATTTCTTCCATGTGGTACTCAAATCTTGCACATATATTGACCTATCACATGCGTAAAACAGGTGGTGTTCTTTTCTACCGGAGAAAGTCTTTTTTAGATTAACGTATAAGTGTCTGGCACAAAACCTATGTTTTGAATTTGGGAACAAGGATATCAATGCAAGAACCAAACCTTTTTGTTTGTCAGACAACCAAGTGAAGTTGTCTCTATTCTGGATGTTCAGATCATTTCCAATAAGTTGTAGAAACCATTCCCAGCTCGATCTATTTTCAAATTCCACTATAGCACAATCCATAGGATACATCTGATCATTAGCATTTACTGCAACCGCAACCAACAACTGACCTCTAAAAGGACCTTTCAAAAAATAACCATCCAACACAAGAACATGCCTGCAACCAGAACTGAATCGCTTTTTACAAGCATCCAAACAAATATACACACACTCCAAAACATACTGCTAACATTTTATCACTATTGTCGATCATGGATTACTCCTTAGTATCTCATGGCTGTATTGACATAGTTTTTGGTACTAGATCAAGTCATCTCCCATAATTGGATTAAGAGCCCTAGTTCTTGCCATATAAGCCTTGCATCTGTAAATCTTCACCAAGTACTCTTTGTTTACATTTCTTGATTAAACTCCTAATGGACTAATCCGGGTATGTCTGCCACCTACTCATATAGTTTTTTGCGAGCTAGCGACTTGTCATATTCTGATTCCTCTTATTTGGCCCGCATTGGTGTTCATCCAATAAATTTTTGATCCTCCGCATAGGTTCACAACCTTTGTTACTTGCGTAAATGTACCATTTGCAGTTGGTTTGAGAGCATTTGATTGAGCAACGCTGTTTGTCATATTTATAGATCTTGATGTTACGTCTCTGTTTTATTCCTCACTGCCGAACACTTTCTTTAAAATTTAGTGATAAACTAAACTTAATTCCCACTTCCAACTCAAGGAACCTAATTTCTGTCGGAGCCTTGAAACTTCTCAACCTATATTTCCTTTTTCTCGATCTCCTAGATTTGTTTGCAGAGTCTTCAGGTCCTGTAAAATTATCGTTGCTGACATACTCTTCTTCTGACATAATGTTACTCTTTACGTCATTGCTCGCATCAGATCCATCGGCATCGGCCTCCATATTTTCCTTATCACCCAATACACTTTCATGTTCAATATCAACATGTACACCATCAGTAGGAGCATCAACCTACACACCCTCAACACCATCACCAGTAACATTAGCCTGCACACCATCAACACCATCCCCATAACCAGTAACATCAGCCTGCACACTATCTCTACCATCCACATCACCATCATCCTGCACACTATCTCTGTCATCACCTTGAACATCAGCCTGCACACCCTCAACACCATCCCCATCACCAGTAACATCAGTCTGCACACTATCTCTACCATCTTCATCACCAATAACATCAACTTGCACAGTATCTCTACCATCACCTTGAACATCAGCCTGCACACCCTCAACATCATCATCATCACACAGTAACATCAGCTTGCACACCCTCAACATCACCCATATCACCAGTAGCATCAGCCTTACCACTCATTACACTTTCATGACCAGTGTGAACATATATATTATCAATAACATCACCTAAACTGGAGGCTACAAATATACTGCTATCACCTTCAACATCTACAGTTGGAATGATATTTTTTTTTCCTTTTTTAGTAGGAGATACCACTTCTAGAGGGGGTGTCCTATCAGAATATATGTTCACTAGCCTATCATTACCAATTATATTTGTTACATCATAGTAGTCTGCATCTGTCTCTAGTATTTTGAGAAAAGTGCTTGAACCCGACAGCGAGTATGCAAACACAAATATCCCCCATCTTCTTGATGTTTCCGCTAAGTTGTGGATAAAGTATATTTCTAAAATCAAAAATTTGTCGGGGTTTATGAAGTCTATGATTTCTGACCTGCCCTCAATTTACTTTAATTGCTTGTTTCCCGTTAATTTTCCATCGTAGTGGTAATTCACAGCAATTAAATCGTCATTCAAACTTAGAATAAACAATATAAATCATCATCATTCAAACCAAAACAACAGCAAATAACTCGTCATTCAAACCTAAAATTAAGTATCTATCTAACTATGAAAATAAAATTCTAAAATCAAATAAGTCACCTCTGTAAAAATATTATGCCATGGTGAAAGAGCTTCGACTGGCACCAATGTGTTTTGATTCAGTAGAGAAAGTGAGATAGGGAAAAGGAGAAGAACTGAAGAAGTCGATGGGTTAGGGTTTACGATTTTTGGTTTCGATTTTGGTAAAATGATTCAGTAGTGAGAGAGAGAGACAGAGGAAGAACTGAAGAAGTCGATACATTAGGGTTTCTGACTTAGAAATTTGGGGTTTGCGTTTTGGTGGGAGAAGTCATGATGGAAGTCAATGGATAATTAGGGTTTTTGGTTTCTGATTTCGTTAATTAGCGATTTTAGTTATTAAACGGGTATCGGTTATGGGTTATATTAGGTTGTGTTTGGCTGGATTAATAGAATAGGGTTTGGTTAATTAAATGGTGTTTATCCGGTCCAGCCCATTAGCTTAACTTAGGTAGATGTGGGTAAATGGTAAAGATTAAATAGTAAAAAAGTAAATATGATGCGGTATATGATTAGGTAGGTGAGTTGGTATATGAAGGGGTATTATTGAGCAAAATTCTGGAGGACCAAAAGTGCAACAAAACTTAGTATCACGTGTCAGTTCCACAGACTTCACATATGTTGGGGACTAATCGTTTAAATTTCTCAAATGAGAATGATTAATGAGAGACAAAAATACAAAAAAAAACACTATTTTAATACGCGGGACTAATGATGAATTTTACCTATTTATCGGCTTTCATGTTAATTTTGTCCATTAGCAAAAATATGGTTCTTTCTGTATTGAAATAAAATGGAATTATATAATATAAGGTGAAATTAGTAGTGATTTGCTTAATAGAATGAAATAGTATAACCTAGAGGATTATTGAACACATCGAAAAATTGGTTGGGAAACTAATAACATAATTCGAAACTAAGTTGTGTTTATATGGTCCGTTTAAACCCAACATTAGAAACGGTGGCAAACGAATGACAACAGCCCACGTAACATAATATTTCTAAAATTTGGTATATAGTTTACCTTTTTTTTTCTTTTTTTTTTATTAGTTTTGTTGTTTTTATTAGTTATCAAATTTATATTTTATAAAGTTATAATATATTAAAGATATTATAATAATAAAATAAACAAAAAGAAATTAAAAACATTAGTCAAATTTAATATATATAAAAAACATATTAAATTATTTTTAAAAAAATCACGGTACTTTTTCTCAAACATTTAATAAAAAAAATTACACACGAAATACAAGTATAAAGTAATGCAAAACTTAAAAATCACAAACAAACAATTGATAATAACATCGAAGATACAATTAAAACGGTTGATAAAGAAAAATTTAACCCTATAAAATTTGGTTCAAAAATTTATGTACGAATCGGTTTAGTTTGTTCCATATTTTTAAAATCAAAATTTATTTAAATTTATAATAAAAAATATTAACCAATTTTTTTTAAAAAATGAATCTATTATTGAATTGATATTTAAATATATATATATATATATATAAAGTATGGATTAAGATCAACTCATTGGTGCTTTTATTAGTAAATAGATCTCATGCATGTCCACTTGTATCGTTAGGAATAAGTCTACGCATATTTCATACATGGTGAATAACTAATAATAGAATATTTTTTAATAGTGATTTTTTCTTTCTAATTTTTATATGGTGCTCTGACTAGATTGAGGAACTTTTATAGTGTCCTAACCAGATATTGCAGCAGTGACACCGTTTATGGGACGATATCAATAGTCGGATATTATATTTCTAAGACATCATATAAAATTAGTTATGAAGAACCGTTATGGTTCTGAGGATACGACTGAGGCCAATGTACATTAGGGTTCAAGAAGCCTACTTCTCATATCTCCCTACAAATACAGATGGAAGAAAATAGTCGATCTCATGCTGCGGTAATATCTAGTATTTATGGATTAGCTAAGAATATGGACCTCATACCTCCAACATTAAGGTCTGAAGCTAGGCAAGTTAGCATTTAGGAAGACTCATGAGAGGTTCAAGATAGAGTATTGATGTTACACGAGAGGTATTAGGTAGATCAATATGATGTTTCTTATTTCTCATCTATTGAAAGATCAATTGATCTTGGTTGGTATTCTGAATCTCCAGAACGCAGGTGTTACAGACTCTATCGTTCCCGACATCAAGGTCGAGCAAGGGGTCGACACCATCAAAATAGGGCTCATACTCGAAGGTGTGGGGTGGAGCGTCAACCAAGTCAAATATCGGCATAACCACCTGAAGTCTGACCTCTAGATATAGCTCACCCTCAACTTATACAACTATATCATCAACATCTTCCCCAACCAACAGAACCTTTAAAACATCATCCTCAATCTCAACAAAACCTAATCCAACTATTGTTGTAGCATCGTTAACAATATTTTCAAATTCTACTCCATTTCTAAACCCAAATTAGAGAACGACTTTAGAAGTTGGGTAGTACGATCCAAACCTTTATGGTCAGCCTCCATATTGTAATCCATACTTCCCAAGTCCTAACCAACCTTATTCAGAAGTATACCAAGTGTCCAACCAACACTCGGGTTGGAACAATTTTTTAAGGATTTTTTCTTACATTCAAATACCTAAAGTGTCGAGATCATATTCACTAGTAGAAAATTTGATTGGTTAATTGCCTTTTAAATTCAATCATTACAAATAGACAAACGCGGTGGGTCATAGGATCCTAATCATCATATTGAAAAATTCATGTGTAGAGGAAATTGTGCATTTAAGGGTCATGCCAAATTTCCCACCTCCTACTCATCATAACTCTTCTTGAACATCAAAACTAGTAGTTTACCATCTGACCCCTCTTTTTGTTCACCAACCTTATTTCTCTCAACTAATCACTCAGGTGAACTCGACAACCCCAACACATATAAGGTCGGGGCCCTCTAGTCCAACAAATGGTAATTATTTAGGGTGAGAGAAACTTGACTTAAGAGCTATATAAAGTTGAGGTGGCCCTTTTTAGAACCATATATGTCAATAATTTGTAACAAGGAGAATAATGATGCCAAAATATCATAAAATACTACAAGAATTTATCAAAAAGTTAATCAATTTGTGCATTTTAAAACCCTCTTTATATGCTCACACTCATAAATAAAACTGTCTATTGATAATATCTACAATCACTACAATGATATTAGACATTAGAATAGAGATTGTAATATTTTAAGAGGATAAATCCAAATCCTTATTGAATATAGGAAGTTAATGTTTTATTAAAGGAAGATCTTCTGACATCCGAAGAGAGGCCAAGTCCAAACCTAAACCCGAGGCCAAGAGAATTGAGGCTTGGACAGTAAAGTATAAAGAATAAGTTATTGTAGTTTTTTTCCTGAAGTATTGGTCAAGGACCGATAGGATGGGTATCAGGAGTCTGACCTTCCTCGTGATAGAGTCATGACCATTTTTTGGGGTGACAAGTTGTTAGGTATCATTAACACCTCAATAAAGAGACATGCTTCTAAACTTAAATACTAGTACCGGAAGCATATCTTTGCTCATCTATATAGATCTCTTTTATTAATGATCTTTACTGATGATGATATGTGATGGGTGGTCGGACTGATCAATATGATGTGTTCATCACTATTTGTATTTCCGATGTTGAAATAAGGATATTCTTAGTTCACACCCACATGGATGCTCACATCATGTTCAAAAGTGATTTTGATAGAATAAAACCCATCTACCGACTAAAATATTACATGATAGTGGTTGGCTACAAAGTAGAAGATGTCAAGCTTCTCGATGAGTTAGAGGCTGACATTTATTTAGAAATTGGAGAGTATAAGAAAAATGTGAATACTTTGTATATGATAGTTGACAATTATATTGCTTATAATGTTATTTTGGTGTTTTCATGACTCAATAAGATGCGTGCAATTTTTTACAGAATACACCAATGTCTTCGTTATATAATGGAAGGTGAAGTGGAAGTCATAGTAGTAAATCAAAATTTGGCTCGAGAGTGTTATGCGGCATTCTTTGCTTTACAAAATAAATAACAATCACAAGGGGTCTCGCTTGATATTAGGGTAGTTGATGAACCTCGTAAGGATCTACTCTTAATAATATTTGATGAAGACACTAAGTTACTCGATCTTATTGAGCTTAAGTTATTGAAGGTTGGTATCACTCTATCAGATAACATTTGGATTTACAATTATTAATTTTAGCTAATAACTTTTATATATTTTCCTAGATTCTAAAGATGTTACAAGAATACCTCCATAAGTAATTTGTCACAAGTTATTTGATAATTTGAACATTGGACCCATCATTTAAATAAGAACGGATTTATCTATAGAGAAAGAAGAAGCTATTATGGCGAGGTGGATCAGTTTCAAAGGTCAAACATATTCTATAACCTACCTACCTAGTCTGGACTGCCGACCTAATCCTAGTTCAGAAGAAAAAACAAAATTGGCATATGGTGTGGACTTTATTGATTCTAACAAAGCATGTCGCATATGTCATTTTCAATAATTTAAAATATTGACCTTGTCCTGGTGAGTTTTTTTAGTTAGGTAGTACCATTCTCACATTACTCTTTTTCATATTACTCTCGATCATGTCAGCAACCACCTTATTTTCACCTTGTAAAGCTTGGTGCCAGTCTTAGCCATGTCCTTAAGCTTCCTTAAAAGAGTCTTCATGAGACTAGCGAAGTCAGGAAAGAGAACGTCACTTTTCTCAGTCACGATCTGGATGGCTCTGAAAATATTGCTCATCATCAATAAAAAAACATAAATCATTAGAGGAAAATTTTGACCATGCATATCCCAACTTAATTAAAAGACTACGTTCGTACCTTGACGACTAAATAAACATATCAGGCGCATGTATCAACCAATCCTTGTTCAGTATGAGCCATGAAGAGCCTCTCGATATATTTTCCATACCTAGTCACGACATGTTTGATGCTCTAAATTTTGAGGTGCCTTAAATAGACGATTGGTATTTTGTGCTAACTCCTCTTACTCTATAATTAGAAACCCGTAAGGACCTTCTCCCCTTCAAAACTGGTCACAGCAGAGTGGCTTCCAAACTCTGCAAGATAAGCTCACAGTTAAGTCTGGCCATAAAAAATAAAATTTGAATAAGTATACATTTAGACAAACACAAAAAGATATAATAGACATCAAAAGTATAGCATAATAAAAAAGGCCATAACATATCATTCGGCTATGAAAACCAATCCTTAATTTTATTTTGTCAGTCATTCATGGTTATGTACGAATATATTTTACATCAAAACTCATACTTCCTACCAACAAAACTGAAATGCATGTTCTATTATGTTTCTGACTTCAATAAGTCGACTACTACTCGACACTTGTGCGGGATGTTTAGGTGGTCAAAAAAGTGCGTTGTAAAAGATCACTCGAATTTTTCACCAACTTCTACATCTCTAAAGAGGTATCGACTAGTCCGAAAACTATAATAATTTCCATGAAATGTTTCTAAGCATTTGATGTCGTCTAACTTGGGCACATGTCAAGAAGATCAAAAAATATCAACAACATGAAATGCAGAAGTAGTCGAGTCCATTTTCTAGAAGGTTTATCTAAATTAACATTACATCCTATCCACTTGAGGCAAAGGTCTCATTGGTCTTGAATAGTTAAACTCTTACAATAAAAAGGATCACATACTTCTCTGCATTTAAAGAAGAGAATCAGGGTTAGGATACACGTAAAGGACATCAGTCAGGTTATCTTTCATGGCTTCACCAATTTCCAAAGGGACTGCAACAATTGGTATGGTTGAGCAAAGATAAATTAAACGTTTTTACCCATTTACCCTTTCGTAATTGATGAGTTCTAGACAATGGATAAGTCGATTATTTTGATGTGATCATTAAAGTTACGGGCTTTAATATGGTTATCTTTTGAGTTATTGTTCAAATCATTTAGGCTCATAATTTTAATCTTGATGTTGGTAGGATCTTTAGTAGAGTGGATAACATCTTAATGACGACCGACCAATTAAAAACTACTTTCACCATCGTCCTTTAAATGATGGCTAACACTATTCAAATATTATGTCGATGAGTCAAAGGGGAACTTCTCTTTATTACCACGATAAGATGTTTTGATATGATCTATGTCATTACCTAATCCTATTACCACAAATATTTATAATAAAAAATATATTAATTGATTGAGGATAGAAGTCGAAGGGGAAGCTGAATGGTATTGATCTAGATGATGATTGAGGCTACTAAAGTTTTCTTGAATAACTAAAAAAATCAATGATGTATACTCAATAGCACAGATGGAAGAATAATTTTCGAAAAATGGTTTACGGAAAGTGGCTAGAGTGGAGACACTAAAACTGTATTGTTTACTCCCTAAAATGTTTATGTAAGAAAATAAAAAGAATAACAGAAATAAGGTTTATATAGACTAACTTCTGACCGTTCACTTTCATGCACTTAAACATAACATCATATAGATAGTCACAAAGTTTCACATATGGATAATTTAAAAGACTTTATTGCCTTCACCAATCATGAATTCTAATAGTAACCAACCTAACAATGACGCGTTGCCACACTTTAGTAGCCTCGGTAAATAAAGTCACATAACATATCCTAAAACACAAACCCTCAAGTTGAACATAACACCCTAGCTTCCCTATTTGGTACCTGATGGTTGGGCAAGGAACATAATTTCATAAGCATGAAAAATAAGTTCCCAACAACTCCTAGCTAACATCAAGATTTAGTATGAAAAATAGTTTTCAACAAATCATAGCTAACATCAAGATGGTACTTGGCTCCTTAGCCAGACAAATAGTTGATCATCTAATCTAATGTGCTCGACCCCTCGATCTCAAGTTTTGTCTTCATCCAATGCCTCTAAAGTCGCATCATAATCATACCACCAATGTTTGGGTATCCCGCTCTCTGAATGAACATCCGTTTTTTTCGCCCACAATGACGAAAAGATTACTGATTAAAAACAATTTTTATAATTATCAACTATTTGATCTATATTTATTCATAACCAAAAAATATATGTAAGTCTTAGTTTATTAATTAGTAAATGAGACTTATGTCCTATTACAATAAATAAACTTAGGCATGTGGATCAATAAGATAACTTTTTGGATAGTATATTTTATAAATCTTCTTTATTTATAAGGTATTTTGATTAGACATATATTAAACCAAATTTTATATGAATTAAAAATTATTGATTATTGAAGAGTTTTAAGAATGCTCAGGGGTGACTTTGAGATACGACGATCTTTTAGTGTCAAAACAAGCCGTAATCCTTTGTTTAGGAGGCTTTTTAGAGAGAGAAAATGAGAATTAGATTAAATAGAGAGAGAAAGTAATATTCTATTCATCTCGGGATCTGTGAAGTGTGTGTGGTCCTTTTATAGTACAATTGTGGGTCCCACACGCTTTAATTCCCATTTATTACACTTTTGGTCCCTATATCTTTTCATCTTCTCATAATGGCTACTTCTTTAGTAGTCTCTACAATTTTCCCCTAATACAATTTCTTCTTTACAATTCTCTCAGATCATACTTCTTCTTTACAATTCTCTCCTATCATACTTCTTCTTTACAATTCTCTCCTATTATATTTCTTCCTTACAATTTTCTCCTATTATATTTCTTCCTTACAATTTTACCATGTTTTTTATTCTCCCTCATCACTAGCCCCCCAGTCCTAGTAAAAATAGTTTTCCAGGGACTGTAAAGAAGTCTCCACTGCTCCCTCGAATATCTTTTTCTCGGAGAACTCTTCTTCAAGTGCAAAATTTTATCCTCGAAAAAGCTTTTGACCAATACTTCAAATGCTACATATTTCTTCGAAAAAACGTCTCCTCAAAGAAGCGTCTTCTTAACAAGTACATCCCTTAGACTATAGACTTCTTTTATCTTATATTAACCAGTAGCCCCCCAAACCTTGTAATGTCTTAGCAAGGACTAGCTCATGCTTTGGTAATGTTGCCCGTCGAAATTCGTTGTACCAGCATATCACAACCACCATAATACTTTGATAAGACATTGCAAGGATTGACTAAGAAAGGTATGCCGTCAGCAATCATACTTTCTTGTCATAGTATTTTTGGAGGGATCGTTTCACATTCCTGAGACTGGTTCATGCCTCTGTAGCTTCTCCCGAGATTTTCTGTCAACAATTCTTCACCTAGGGTACCCAAAATGCCCCTAGACAAATTATTATGACCCAAATAATAGTTTAAGACAAAGAAAAATTCGAGGCCCAAATTATTGTGACCAAAATAATAGTTTAAGGCAAAGAAAAATTCGAGGAACAAATTATTGTGACCCAAATAATAGTTCGAAGGGTAAGCAATTCGAGGCACAAATCATTGTGACCCAAATAATAGTTTAAGACAAAGCAAAATTCGAGGCACAAATTATTGTGACCCAAATAATAGTTCGAAGGGTAAACAATTCGAGGCCCAAATTATTGTGACCCAAATAATAGTTTAAGACAAAGAAAAATTCGAGGCACAAAATATTCTGACCCAATAATAGTTTAAGGCAAAGACAAATTCGAGGCACAAAAGATTGTGACCCAAATAATAGTGTAAGGCAAAGAAAAATTTGAGGCACAAATTATTGTGACCCAAATAATAGTTCGAAGGGTAAACAATTCGAGGCACAAATTATTGTGACCCAAATAATAGTTTAAGACAAAGAAAAATTCGAGGCACAAAATATTGTGACCCAAATAATAGTTCGAAGGGTAAACAATTCGAGGCACAAATTATTGTGACCCAAATAATAGTTTAAGACAAAGAAAAATTCGAGACACAAATTATTGTAACCCAAAAAATAGTGTAAGGCAAAGACAAATTCGAGGCACAAAAGATTGTGACCCAAATAATAGTGTAAGGCAAAGAGAAATTCGAGGCATAAAAGATTGTGACCCAAATAATAGTGTAAGGCAAAGAAAAATTCGAGGCACAAATTATTGTGACCCAAATAATAGTGTAAGGCAAAGAAAAATTCGAGGCACAAATTATTGTGACCCAAATAATAGTGTAAGGCAAAGAAAAATTCGAGGCACAAATTATTGTGACCCAAATAATAGTGTAACGCAAAGAAAAATTCGAGGCACAAACTATTGTGACCCAAATAATAGTGTAAGGAAAAGAAAAATTCGAGGCACAAATTATTGCGATCCAAATAATAGTGTAAGGCAAAGAAAAATTTGAGGCACAAATTATTGTGACCCAAATAATAGTGTAAGGCAAAGAAAAATTCGAGGCAGAAAAGATTGTGACCCAAATAATAGTGTAAGGCAAAGAAAAATTCGAGGCACAAATTATTGTGACCCAAACATTAGTGTAAGACAGAAAAATCTGAGGCACAAAAGATTGTGACCCAAATAATAGTGTAAAACAAAGAGAAATTTGAGGCACAAAAGATTGTGACCCAAATAATAGTGTAAGGCAAAGAAACATTCGAGGCACAAATTATTGTGACCCAAATAATAGTGTAAGGCAAAGAAAAATTCGAGGCACAAAAGATTGTGACCCAAACAATAGTGTAAGGCAAAGAAAAATTCGAGGCACTAAAGATTGTGACCCAAATAATAGTGTAAGGCAAAAGTACGTTCTATTAAGCAGCTCATTGGGACACCTCGTTAAAACCTGCCTGTGCCTATCAGGGTAGGAAAGAGTATGCCCTCACTATGTTTTCGAACTTTGAGATACAAAAAAGGACAAGTATTACACTCGAACTAGCTCCTCATTCAAGATACAATTTTAAGTGTTCAATTGGTCGCCAGATCCTTTCTCAGATGCCTGAGTTTCCTCCACGAGGATTCTCTTCTCAACCTGATCCAACAAGGCTCCGAAAGTCATAGCGTGACTCTCCGCCACTGTGTCCTTTAATAGTCCCGGGAGTAGGCCCATCCTGAAAGCTGCAAGTGCCACTGAGTCTTTACAATACTCCATATCAGTTTTTGTTTTGACGAATCGATTGGTATAATTCTTCAAGCTTTCCCCAACCTTTTGTGTGCAATAGATTATCGTATCTCCGTTAGCTCTGAACTTTTTGCTCCCCACAAAGTGCTGTCTGAAGATATTCCAAAACATGTCGAAATTCTTTATCGAGCCATGTGGAAGCCGGTTATACCATTTGGAAGCTACCCCTTTGAAGGTCTGAGAAAACGCTCTACACAACAATTTATCATCGTCATCGAAGTTAATCATGAAGTTTTTTAATTGCTCGATGTGGTTATCAGGGTCTTGTGTCCTATCGAACTTTTCTAACTTCGAGATATCGAAATGCTTTGGGAGGTTTCCCACCAATATTTCTGGGGCCAAAGGAGAAGCCCTATAATTATGACCCGTCCAATAAACATTGGATCTCAAGTTTTCATGGCTCGGAAAATACAATCCCTCCTCGGATGGTAGGGTATATTGATGCTGCCACTCTGAATTTCGTGGGCCAACGTTTTGGTTTCCAGATGAGAACTTCGTTTGGTCATACCCCTGCTCATTGGCTTGATCATGATAACTCTTCTCTCTCATAAATTTCCTCTCTGAACTTCTTCCCCTCCGGCGATATGTGTGTCCTCGACCATGTTTTTTCTTTCTGTAATTTTTCCTAGACGATTCCGACGAGTTGTATCGAGAATAATCGCTCGAGTCAGACGAATCCAAACGTCGTTTTTCTTTCCTCCTCGACGATCGTCGTTCGTATCCCTTATATCTGTCATCCTTGCCTTTAGGACGAAAATCGGTTTTGCGCTCCTCTTTGCCACTCTTTGGCTCCCTTCTTATCTCGGAGCAAAGATTTGCCTGAATAGTTTCCTTTTCTGCCTTCAATCTTTCGATCTCCAGCAGCAGTTTATTCCTTCGAGCCAACAGATCTCAGTCATCAAAAGTCTCTCCGACTCGCTGGCCCCCACGTGCCTCGTATTCGATATCGTTCCGATAATCGTCGCCCACCAGATTTTCCTCGCAATTGTTAACAAAATCGTTCCCTTGCTCTTCTATAATTTCCCTCTGAATAGGAACTATTTCCACGAAGCGATTTTCGTCAGAACAATCTTCGTTTCCCACAGACGGCGCCACTGAAGAGTTTTAAGAATGCTCAGGGGTGATTTTGAGATACGAAGATCTTTTAGTGTCAAAACAAGCCGTAATCCTTTGTTTATGAGGCTTTTTAGAGAGAGAAAATGAGAATTAGATTAAGTAGAGAGAGAAAGTAATATTCTATTCATCTCGGGATCTGTGAAGCGTGTGTGGTCCTTTTATAGTACAATTGTGGGTTCCACACGCTTTAATTCCCATTTATTACACTTTTGGTCCCTATATCTTTTCATCTTCTCATAATGGCTACTTCTTTAGTAGTCTATACAATTTTCCCCTAATACAATTTCTTCTTTACAATTCTCTCTTATCATACTTCTTCTTTACAATTCTCTCCTATTATATTTCTTCCTTACAATTTTCTCCTATTATATTTCTTCTTACAATTTTACCATATCTTTTATTCTCCCTCATCAATTATAAAATTAAATTATGAAAATAAAGACAATAATCATTAAGTAAGAATATTGATTTAAATTCTCAAAATTCAGTTTACCTAATATAATATATATATATATATATATATATATATATATATTGTTTTTATTTGTTATCGTGACAACGAATCCATCAAAACAACCAGCTATTGCGGACTTGAGCTTAATACGAACTATATTTCAAACCAAGTTTATAAATGTGGCTTACTATTGAACTTTTGACTTGGTGTCGATCTTTTCGTTAAACCGAACTCGAGTTTACTCGATAACCAGCCTATATAATACAGTTGTATACAAATGTTGTAAATAGAACCGGTATTGAGAAAACGGTTGAATTCTCAAATCGGCCCAAATTGAGAAAGTTAGAAACCTATTAAAATCTATATTACGGCCCACACCTACAGCCCACACTTACAGCCCATTCGAATCTATAGTAGGGCGCATCTCAGTTCACTCAAAATGCATCTCTCAATTTTACTGGGTTCAAATGGAATAGTATAAGAGCAAAGGGGAAGAAGACAAGAGGAGACAATGACTGCAAGAGTATCAGGCATCTCCATGAGGTCGTGTCTGGGGACGAGAGTGTGTGAATGATTCGTATCTTTGTTGTTTAGCTGTTCTTCTTCTGCAAAATCATTAATATAAAGTTAATAAAATAGAAAAAGCCTGGTGGTATAATAATAATACTAATAGGTTCAGTCCATCAAAAAAGCATATCATCCTCTTATATTTTGTCATCATCCACCAGGGTATTATTCCTAACTTTAATCTCTAGATGCTTTGCTATTTCCTAGCTTTTTAAATTTAATATATAGTGTTATATAAATATTGCTAATTTGAGGTTAGGGTTGGTTTAATTTTTCATGCCATAACTTAAATGTTGGTTTTATATTTCACACTGACCAATATTCTTTTAAGAACATTAGAAAATTGGAGTATTCAAGATTTTAGTTATATAATGTTTTTGAATTTATTTCATATGTACCGTGATGGTTTGTGACAATGAATGTAAATGCAGTTTGTGGAGATGATTTACTAATTCAAAATACTAATTAATATCAATAAAATGTGATGTAATAAAATGGGTTGACATTACTCCAACTATCCATGGACACTTCACGTCAATAGGTAAAAAACCTTTTTTTTTACATATACATAATTTATCACATGATATTAAATAATTGTTAAACATAACGGTTTAATATAAAGTATACTTGATAAATAACTAAATTTTGATAAAAAAAAATAAAAAATCGTTCTTGGCAGGTTTGAATTTTATTCTTCATCATCTTTAAATTATCAAACTTCAAAACGATAAAGAAAATTGAATTTGAAGCCATAACCAATGAGTCCAATGAAACAACTCACGTAGCTAATCAAAATCAAGATAATTTGAATGAAACAAAAAAATTTGATTTTTTGGAAGCATAATAATCTTGAGCTGCTTCGAAAAGGGTAATCGAGTTGGTGGAGTAGTTGAGCTCGTGACCAAAAGGTCATGTATTTGACATCTTCTACGAATATTTTTTTGGTTGAGTTTGTCACCTTGTGTGGTTTACCTTCTGGCGTTGGTTTGCGGGCTATTGCGTCAACTGAAGGTTAATATTTTTAGCTGATTATGAATAAAAATTAGGCACATGTTACTTAGTCTTCTATCTTTATATAACCTTGACCTATGCTTTTTAGAAGAGTAACTGCTCTTAAGTGGTTTGGAATCTGGTTACGGTTGAAGTAAATTTTCATCTTACATTTTCTCGTCTGTTTGGCAATCCAGTCAGTTGCCTTATTTTGATCTCTATATATGTGTATTATAGTCATATTTTAGGTAATTAATTTCCTACAGCTAGATATGAGAGGTTATAGGAAACATGGTGCTCTACCATTACTTATAAGATCAACCAGAATTTGAAAGTATGTTTTTATTTTTAGATTGTTAATGCCTAATTTAGAAAGCAAAAAACCATTTTGAAGAGCTCTGCCTTCGGCCAGAATAGGGGTTAATTTTCCATAGAACCTACCAACGTCATCCATAGTTTCTCATTTGTTATTCCTAATAATACCTCCACCACTGGCCTTTTCATTCAAACCATATGATCCATCAATGTTGAGCTTATATTTTTTTGGAGATGGAGGAATCGAACTTAGAATGATGCATTTCCTTTTCTTTAATAGATGATTGTAACATCTAATATTAGAGGCTATCTGATAATCCTTGTTCTAGTGACTTCTTATGAAAATACTAGCATGATTCAATCCAATCAGAATATGTTTTACCTGTTTAATAATATAACCTGATGTAATACTATCATTATCATGTTTGGCTTTGTTAATTGCCCTCCATATGACCCAACATATAATAGTAGAAATTATAGTTCTTCGATTCACTTCCTTGTTAGTAGACCAAAACCAGGTTCTTGTAACATGAGCTATAATAATATGCATATCTAAATTGTTGTTAAACTATCCAACTTAATATGACCGAATCTCTCACACAATATTACAAGAAACAAATAAGTTCCTTATAGATTTAGTGTCATCATAATGTTGACACTTTGAAACCAAATTAATACTCTTTTTTTAAAGTATAAAATCTACAGATAACCAGTTATTCAGTACCCTTTATAGCGCTATAGAACATTTGAATGGTGTAATGATGTTCCAAATTTTTCTATAAAGGTTGGACTTGTTTATTTTGGCCCTTAACCTATTCCAATTCTCCTTAATAATGAAGCCATTGCTTTTAGCTAATGGCCAATTAATCATATTATTTATATTCTCCATAATCTACACTTTTTGAATGTTTAGGATATCATAGTGTAATATAGTTCCTCTTAATCTTCCTAGATTACAACCATCTCTATTCCAATATGGATTGACCTTGTTATATCATTTATTGTCTTCATTGTAAGATAGCCTGATAAAGAGGAAGGTTTGCACCATCTATCTAGCCAAAATCCACATCACCTTAACCAATATTCCAATAGATGAATTCGTCATATGTTCCTCTTATATTAATCAGCTTTTTCCAAGTTATTGAATGTTGTTTCTCTAATTTGACTTAGAGAGGATGAAGTTTCTTGCAGTAAACATTACTCATATACGTGGCCCAAGTAGAATTTTGTTCTATAAACCTATACCATAATTTACAAGAAAATGTGTCATGATTATCTTGAATTTTCCCTAGTTTGAGACAACCTTCTTCATATGTCCTAGTCAAGTGAATTATGTTTGTAATTATGAGATCCCCAAAGAAACCTATTACATAGCCTTTATGTTCAATCAATTACAGATTTAGGAATAGTGCAACACTTGAGCTAAAATATTGGCAGAATCATTAGTACATACTGGATAAAGGTCAGTTTACCACCAAAAGATAGTTTCTTTCATTCTCATTCAACAATCATGCTAATTATCTTTGTTAATAGGTCATCATCGTTGTTGGCCTTATTATTATATTAGATATTGATCCATATATATGTTATATTCAAGTGTTCAGTCTGAAAACCAGAATGTATACCTAGCACAATAAATATTGACTGAGAGAAATAGGTAAAGGTTATAACCTTAGTTTTGTCTTTGCTGATGGTTTGGTCATATAAAGTTTGATAATTTTGAAGGAAATATTCTATTCTATCAATGTTATCAGCAGAACCATTGATAAAAATTAGTAAGTCATCAAGAACAGCTAAGTATGGAATTATCATTAAGATTTTTGTCTTGAATACCATTTCCTTCCTTAAATCAAACAGACCTTTTAAGCCCCTTGTCAAATATTCCTCTACTATAATAAATAGGCTATTGGATATATGGTCCCCTTGTCTAATTTCATTTGTAGTTTTAAAGTAACCTTTAGTTTCACCGTTTACTATAATAGAGAAGTAAGCATGTGTAATTGTGCTCACAAATTTATCCAAGAATAAACTACTGAAGCCAAATAACTTCATTATATTTAAGATAAACCCATGAGATGTCCTATCAAATTCTTTAGACATGTCTACTTTAATCATAACATTGTCTATAACGTTTTTCTTAAGGTCTATAAATATCTCCTTAGCTAAAAGGATGTTATCATGAATATTACGATCATGTACAAAGCCACCATGTTAGTCCGAGATAATCTTAGGTAGGACCATAGATAGTCTATTATTAATGATGTTAGATATTATTTTGTTCAATAGCATACATAAACCTATTGGCATGTAATCATGTCAGAATTAAGAGCCATTTATCTTAGGAATAAGACATATAATTGTAGATGTCATGTCAAGAGTAATAACTTGACATCGAAAGAAAGAAATTATAGCTGCACTAAGATCCTTCTTAATGATAGGCCAACATCATTAAAAAACAAACCATTAAATTCATCAATGCTAACAACACTCGATGGGCTAAGGTTTTTATCACCTCGTGAATCTAATTTTCATCTGGTAATTCTATTAACTTTTTTTTATCATTCTTAGTAATTAGCTTAGGAATATAGGTCTGAATTTCATCTATATTCCTTTGATTTGGGTGGCCAGTAAGTATAGCTTTAAAATGAGATTCAACAGACTTTACTAACCTATCTTGATTAGTGATCCATCCAGTTCCTTCAACAATACCTAAGATTTTGTTTATTCTTCTCTTCTTTTTAACATAGTGATGATATATGGTTCTATTCTTATCACTATCTTTCAGCCAAATAAAGTTGCATTATGTTGTCAATATGATTCTTCTTTAGTTAGAAGTTGAAGGTAAACTGTATGTCCTTTAGCTATGTTAATTTTGTCTTCAATGCTTTGAGTCTCTTCAAATATTTTTTCTAATATTTTAACTTCCTCCTCAGCTTGAATCACATAATCAAATATGTTACCAAAGTGTTCCCAATTGCATGCTTTAAGCATTTTCTTCAACCTCTATAATTTATTCCAGAAGACCATCATTGGCTGACCCTCCATATCTATCTTTAAAGTTTTCTCAGAAATGTTATGAAAATCCTGATGGTAAGTCCACATGTTTTGAATTTGAAAACAAGCTATAATCTTCCTATGAATTTCTTCAATAGTAATATAGATAGGGGCATGGTCAAAGAAGATTCTAGCCACATGACTAACTCTTGTTTCTTGAAAGTACTCAGGCAAAGCATTGTTGAATAATACCTTGTATAACATTTTCTATTTTATCTTATTGGACCAAGTGTATTTTGTTCTAATGTAACCAATATATTTTAAAGATAAATCGAAATTAGTATGATTAAAATCTTCAATACTTGTTAAGCGTAAGAAAGTACAAGCAAGCTGTTCATGGGCTGTTGAAATAATATTGAAGTCTCCCATCACAATCCACTCATTTGTGTTATCAGCCAAAGCTCTTAAGTAATTTCACATCACCATTCTTTAATCACTTAAACACTTAGCATAGACATTAGTTACCATGAAGTTTTTATCCAACTATAAATTACTAACATTAACATGAATAAACTAAGTATGATTTAAAATAATATCAACTTTAAAGTCATTATTCCACATTAACTATATTGTGTTGATATTGGAAAGGCTACTTTGATAACCTATACTTTTATAAACTTTATTAATGTTTTCAATATCTATAAATGGTTCCTGAATAGCCATGAAATCAATGTACCCAAAAAATTTAATTGATCTTATTCTTCTTTTTGTTGTCTTGTTTCCAATACCACGTACATTCAAATTTAGGATCTTGATATTCATTTGAAACTACTAGATGATGTCTTGTGTGGCCCCTTCCATTGAGAAGCCTTGATAGCAACTACTCTTTTCTGGTTTGCTTTTACCTTATAAACTTTCTTGTTTAAAATTTCTTTCCAATTGTTCCCCACTTCTAATTTGTTAAGTTTTGGAGTCTTAATTAATTGAATGACCTCTATAATTTCTGAATCCTTAAGGTCGGTGTTTTCTTGCAACTTCTTATTAATATTATCTTTTTATTTGTGAGTATCATATAAGCTCTATGTATCTCCCTAAAAATTTGATTCTTCATGGTTTCTTGTATGTTTTTGTGTAATTTTTTCTGATTATGTTGATCAACCTTTTTATCATTTATCCTAATGCATCATTTATTACAGTCCTCTTTCATTTAAGTATGATAGACTTAATTTTATGTGGTTTTATATTAACTTGATTGTATGTATCAAGACTGGCGAGAGACTTAGGAGAGTGAGATGTTTCTACTTTTTATTGTGACTAAATAGCTGTAAATTTCTTACAATCTAAATCTTTGTGACCCAACATATGTCCACCCAGCAGCCATCATTGTCTCTGAATCCTATCCAAGCTTTATGGATATATTTCCTTATTACATCCAACAATTAGAGCTTTACAACAGTTATGTTTAGCTCTAAATTTCCCAGGTACCTAGACTTTTAATATGTTACCCAAAGACAATGCAATATTACTTATAATAGACTCATTATATAAGAATTCAATGAATGTTAGGAAACCTAATCTAGACTGGTGTTGTTGGGTATTCAATTTTCCGATCGAAGTAAAGTTGACACTTGAGAAATCTCATTGAATGCTCCCCAATTTGTCATACATTATTTTTCCAAAATTGGCACAGATCATCTTTTAGTGAAACTCTATTAAAATATGTCTTGCGTCCCAAGAAGTTATATTAATTTCTCCTATAAGTTAAAGAGGTATAAGAACTGCTTAATACATAGTAATTGAGGCTTACCTTTTGTAAAATTTCCCACTAATATATATTTTGAAGATTCCATAAGTTTCTCTTTGTCTTTTGCTGAGTATTGAACTGCAATATGATCACCTCTTTCTTGAATACCTAAGTGTTCAAGAGTAGGTTCTCTTAGAGTATCCCTTGCTACGTCTGCGTATGATATGGAAGTATTATTCCATGGATTTCCTTTCTTATTTGTTGTGTCAAAAATCGGATTATTTGTGAAATCATATTTTTTATTAATCTTGCGTTGAGTTGAATTTTCCTTGTTTTGAGTATTTTATCTGTTTTTTGTCACGTTTGGGAGTCTGCTTCATGTATGTTGTTCTCCCGGATTCTATGATTGGCTTCTTTGTTTATTTTATTCAAAATATGTGAAGCTACATTCTTGTTAACTTTTATGTTTTCTCCTTGTTGTATCTTTATCGTCGTATTTGCTCATTCTTCCAAGCAACCAGAGAATTTCCCCACTACAAATCAGATTTTGTAACCTATTTTTGGAGTGAAACCGTTTTTTTCCATAAAATATTTAGTCTCTTTTCAACCTATTAGTTGTAAAAAACATTAATAGAGCTAATTAATAAAAACGAAAATATATTTAAAAATAACTAATGAGGTTTAAAAATTAATAAAATTATATATGTTAGAGAACACGGATTTTGTGAAACAAAAAAAACATATTTTTACAAGACAAAGATAAAGTTTAAATTCTATTTTAAAATTCTAATTATAGTTGTTTCGAAATTAATTTTAGATAGATTTAATTTTGGTTTTATGTTACTTATATATTTATTTTAGATGAGTTGTTAAAATAATATTTACTCTATGTAGTTTATCAATAATTACTCGATATCAAATTTATCTACGAATAATCATTCAAGTTTGATAAAATACGGATTATCATCTAATTTTGAATTAAAAATACCGACAATCACATGGTAGACTAAAATATCTCTTACCCATTTTTTTTATGTTTTTGTTTGTTTTAAAAATTATATCTTTCAAACCGTAGCTCCAACACTAGATACGTGATATATATTTCGTGATTTTTATTGTTACGTAAAGATGTGTAATTGTGTTGCAAAACAAGTTTGAAAAAAACAAGTGAGTTCTAGTTGTGTAATTAAGTGTAATTTGGTTAGGTTAAAAACCATGATTAGTCATCGGAATTGGTCACGTGTATCAAAATAGCCATTGATGTTCATCTATGCAATTAATCAGAGCGTGACATGTGACATCTAAACAATACACTTTTTTGTTCCAATTTTGGCTACTTCATATTTCAGACGTAAAATATCCATCTTCTTTGAAAATCTACCGTTTACTTTTACTTTAACCCTTTTCACTCTTTAACTTAAATATTTACCATTTACATCTTACTAAGTTACCATTTACATATTACTAAGCTATCATTTATCCAACGTTTCAACTGAATTCTTATTATCTCTTTCAACAACTTTCTAAGTCACGAGTTGTAATATTTTAGTTATCAACTCAAATTGCTATTGACTTTCTTTATTTCCTTTATTTTGCAATAGATTTTATTTATATTTTTTATGTTCTTAACTCAGTTAATTACAACTCTATGTCATTAAATAAATACATTAAATAAGAATTTGACCTATATCCCTCAATTGTTCTCGGTAAATGATGAACAACTCGTGCATCCGTTGTAATAGCCGACTGTGTTAGATTTGTTATTCCATTATTTGATTTTTTTGATAGAATTTTCTTCTTGACTCGAAATTATTGCTCCTGATTCTCAAATAGAAACTGTCAGAATTCCTTGCATACGGTTGTCCCCACATGCTTACAGAGCAAAATTTCAATAATCTACTGTTAGAGATTTATGTATATTTATTTCAAGTAATCATTAATATACTCTTAAGTTAGTCATCACCATTTGTGAAAGAAATTAAGCACTTTGAAGAAAACATTCCCGCAAACGGTGCCAAAATTTATAAGAGAGTTTCTTTCTTTAAGAGAGTATCAAAGAAATAAGACTAAAAATGAACAAGAGTAATTTTATTAATCAATGAATTAACCTTTGCTACAATGATCAGACCTCATTAAAACTACTTAATATGGATTACTAAATCAACCATTAACCTTTATGGGTATTTCGATAATAAATAACATCTTCTATGAACATCTTAATATTCATAAGTTCTTTTCATATTCAGTTGAGTACCACTTGATGTCATATATTTTCCATTTACCTATTATTAAGCTACCATTTATCCAACGTTTCCACTCAATTCTTATTATCTCTTTCAAAGACGTTCTAAGTCACGAGTTGTAACATTTTAATCATCAACTCAAATTGCTATTGACTTTCTTTATTTCGTTTATTTGGCAATAGATTTGATTTACACTTTTCAGTGTCTAACTCATTTAATTGTAATTCTATGTCATGAAATAAAGAATTTGACCTATATTCCTCGATTGTTATCGGTAAATGATGAACAGTTCGTGCATTCGTTGTTATATCCGACTGTGTTAGATTTGTTATTCCATTTCTCGATGTTTCTTGGATATAATTTTCTTCTTGAGGTGAAATTATTTCTCTTAATTCTCAAATAGTTACTAACGGAATTCCTTACAAAGCGTTGTCCCCACATAATGCGGCGCAACATTTCAAGAATCTAATATTGGAGATTTGTGTATATTTATTTCAAGTAATCATTAATCTACTCTTAAGTTAGTTATCACCATTTGTGAAATAAATTAAGTACTTTGAAGAGTAAGTTTATTAATAAATTAATCAACATTTGCTACAATAACTAGACCACTTAAAAATACTTTAATATAGATTACTAAATTATTGTTTAATCGTTATGGGTATTTCGATAATAAACAATATCTTTTATAAACATCTTAATATTCCTAAGTTCTTTTCATATTCAGTTGAAAATTTGATATTGGTTATTTATCCATATGAATTTTGCCAATGCTTTTTCATATCTTCATTAATTTATGTTTGTATCGATGCTTCTGTCTAAGTCTTTTAATGATACATTGATTCATATTGTTTTACCTTTCCGATGATTTATACTTCTTCTCAGTATCTTTCGTTTCTTAGAATAGTCATTATTTCTCATGCGTGAAACTAATTTTAAAGTTTAACCGTATGGTATAAATATGTAGCTCTCATATAATAGGATATGATGTCAAAGCGATATATATCATTATCAATTTAATTTATCATTGATAACAGCAACTAATGCCTTCTCTACTAGGAAATTATTAACCTTAATTCTCTAGATGTTGAATTTATTTGATGTATCAATTTTTTCTAGGCTCAGATTCATAGAACTCATCTTTGTGTCTTTCGGTTTTCAGGCGAGCTATGTCTCTCCAACCTTCACATCGGTGATTAATCTAGTTATTATATTGTTTCTTTAATCTCAATGTACCAAATTTTAGGAATTTCATTCGTCTAAATACAAGAATAATTAATATGTTCGATGGGAACAATAAATAAAAGAAATTGTAATATAAAATCAATCACTAAAACAAACTTAATGTGGTTCAAATTGTGAAGAAATATTACATCCTGGGAAATTGAAACTCTTTTATTAAAAATAGATTATTGGTATACTCTCAATCACTCTTTGTTACAAAGATGACATGATTCACAAAAGAATTATTCAATATTTATCTATTACCTCAATTTTCTCTCAAAAGACATATAGATTTTTCTCACTTAGGAAATTTGTTGCTCACATCACTGTTATCACAAAACCTAGCTTTGTGAATCTTCTACTATTTAGGTTTATGAAAACCTTAACTCTTCAACAAACAGTTCATATCAAATCACATTAATCATTGGCTCTAATAAATTTTTAATCCTTTAAAATAGGAAACGTAATAAATTGTAAATCTAAATTAATAGAAACCTAATTCACATATAAGACACAATTAATAAGAAATTTAATTAATAGAAAATTTAATTAATATAGCAATACCAAAAATAATCTACCCAACTAAATAGGAAACCTAGAAAGTAGAGTAGCCCAATTCAATTAAGAACAAAGCTCATCAGTAGTGAAGTGTCTCTCTCAGGTAGCTTCGATAAACTACTTCGGTTCGAATCTCGTGCTTTAGATCAATCTGCTTTAGAATATCTCCTTTTAGACCAACTTGTTTCGAACCAACCCATATCCCATTTGACTCGATAGTCATTAGTCTAGTCCATTTGTCTCAACCTTTAGGTTCCAACAGACGTCTCTCTCAAGTTTTATCCATATGGATTTAACAGTTACTTCTAGCATACGTCTAACGCAACTAATCAAGCAACATGAGGAGGTAGAAATTAGTAAGGATTCCCTTCAAATTATACAGATAGAAAAAGCGATAACTATCATGATTATATCAGTGTATGACCCAACTTTGTTTAAAGACTTACCGTTAATAGAGGTTGTGGCTTGAGACGTTGAGTTTATGTTATTCTCGTTGGCCCAAATAAATGCTAAGATCCTATAGTTGTCGATTGGTGAAGTCAAATAGGATGACAAAGCTATAGATGATACTATAGGTTTACAAAAATATAACCCGTCATCGATAATGATTGCCTATGGGACTTCGTATTTTTAACAAAGAATTATCTTGAGAAATTTGGTCAATTCATTTGTTTTAATGTTTCCCAATGGCTTGGATTTTACCCACTTAAAATAGTAATCCACCACAACAAGTAAATAATAGCGCTCACCTAAGATTTTGAAAGCATCATTAATTTAGATGATCTATTTAGGTTATTAAAAATAGGTCAAAATTTGAGGTCATTCAGGTTAAAATTTTGTTAAGAAATCACCCAAATCTTGGCCTTTGATACTATTGTGTGGCTCAAATACATATTAAAATATTTCAAGTTAACCAATCATCGGGCAAGATGACCATAAATACAATTATGGCATAACATAAAACTACAATAAACAAATATAAAGCCTCTCGTGAACGAGGCTTAGACTGAATTTTGGAAGATACAATGTTCTTGATTTTATGAAAAAATCTAAATTACAACCGGATTTTCAGTGAAAATGACACATTCCTTTGGGGGTTAAAAAAGATTGAAAAATATTGTGAGAAGATTAAAAGATACACTAGTTAAGTATAATGAGTCAGTTTGCCAAGGTTGAAAGATTGGTTGGATTGGCTAAATACTCTTCCCACTAACCAAATAATCCAATAATTTACTAGGCCGAACACCGAAATTCTATTTTTCAAGATTTAACTTTAAACTGATCGATCATGAATTTTTAAATATACCGGTATGGTTGGTCAAATGATAAATTTTATACGTAATAATGATATTCAAGTCATCAATATATGATTATAGATTAGACTTAATTTTATAAGAAAACGTCTTATTTACAAAGCATTGATACGTGGCTTTGTCATTTTTAGTGTTAAAACACATCATTTTATAATAATGGAAATCCTTTGAGATATAAATATAATATTATCATGATTGTCTTCATACATGGAGATTTAGTTGTAAGTTTCCATGAAAGAAATCATACGGTTAACTGGAATCATATCTACAAGCTAATTAATTCAAAAAATTAGAAATGAATCTTTTTAGAAAGAACTTGTTCAAATGGGTAAAATTGACTCGTATACACCACTTACCATTATTTTTTATGAACGAGGACATGGTTATAAAGATAAAAAACATCTTGAATATGACCTATCTGTCTAAGGTATTTCATTTCTAAAAATAATCGTCTCAATTTTTTGTGGAAAGAAAAACCGAGTTTTCTGTTTTATGGGATAAAATTTACTATCAACAGGTAGGTGATAGCACATCACATCGGACATAAATTGGTGATATCATGTGCTTTACGAGTAACAACATTCAGGTTGTCAACTAGAAGTGTTAAAAGTTTTGATTATACGATACCTTGAAATTCATACCCTACTTGAAGTGGTTGACCACTAGTTAGTGTAACTGTTTCAACCATCTCACATGGTTATACGAAATAGGGGGTTCTTGAGGCTCACTAATAATATCCATAATGATCGAGACCTTAATTGATTGTTGTTTTTTAAGTTCTTATAAAGCATAGTAACACTTTTGGAAGATTCATTGATTATTTAGATCAATTGATTTGGTTCTTGAACATATATCGACGACATTAGTATATTGTGTACATAATTTAATGCATTTTATCAAGCCAAGTTTAATAAAAAAATTAAATTATATGAAGCAAAAACGTCTAAAACATGAAACATCAACGTAGTTGTTTCATATGGGCACGTTGGTCCAATACTTCTTCTAATATTAACTCTATTATGATCGGGGTATCATTCCGTATAAAACAAGTTATGAGACTTTTCAAAGTTTGAAGATTTTTTCATATTTCATATCTTATTATAACTAATCTTAAACAATCGTTTGTCGAACTTTCCATGTCTATCATGATCCTCCAAACCTCAACCTCAACAATATCTACAATAATAATAACTTCATGTTCATGTGAGCCATCAATTCCGCACAAATTTCCATTATAAACATAAATTACCTGGCATGGTTATAAATATAAATATGGTGAGGTTTGAAAATGTCGTTGGATTTCAAGTTTTAACACGTGACATTTTCGAGAATAAGTACCAGTACCATCTAAAGAGTCACCGCTTAAAATATTTAGTACTATTTATAAACTCATATCAATATCAAGGTAATACTTAAACTTGTTTATGATTATTAGTATCATAACTGACGTAGTTGCATCCGAATGCGCAACAATTTGAAGTGAGGGTTTGGCTCGGGGCGACTTTCGTGGTTTAGTTATTTTTTAATTAAGATTAGAACGGACGTGAACTTTCATAAACTCAATTAGATTTTTTTATCATCAATCATATGTTAAAACCCATATTTCAAATCAAAACTATCTCTCGAACAATAAATGTTTGAGAACGATAAATATGACTTTTCCTACAATGAGAATGCATTTTAGTTGGTCGATACCGGTGCAGTATAGAAACTGTTGCATCACCACACTCATGAGTACTGTTTAAACCATTTGGACAATAGATCTTTGATCATAGAATATGTTGATAACTTGGACGTAACTGTGCAATCATAACAAGACTCGAAATGAATTCCATTAAATGTGTGGTGCAACATCTCTTCCATATAGTGTTGCAAGTCAAGAGGAAACGATAACCCATTAAAGTCTGACATAGTCGAGATATAACATTGTTTAGGTTTTCATTTGTTTTTCAAAACTCGACTAATTATTCTGTGTTGCCATAAAAGTTGTCAATTAACAAATATATTATATATGTATGAAAACTCAATAAAAGAATTTTTGTTTCCACATACCACATCGAATAATTAGTATAATGTGAGTTTATATTAATTTCATAGATAATTAAAGAAATTTTAATATGTTGTAATATTTTAAACATAAATAATAATACGAGTTTAATACAATACCGAAAATATCATAAATAACAAATAAATAAAATAATTGTATATTATTAATCTAACATGTGTTTATAGAATTAAATAATAGACTTTAGCAATAAACAATATTAAAAATTAATTTTAATGCTATTCTGATTCCCTATGTTTAACGGCTTGAATAAATATCGAGTCAAAATTAGAACAATTTTATGCGGGTAAAAACAATCAAAATTCACAGTTGTCAAAGATGATGCAGTAGTTGTACTTACCATTTTGTAATACATAATAAAAAAAATTAAATAATCAAAATATAATAGTAATCAAAATTAATTAATAAATAAATAAATTTATTATAATTTTAGAAAAACATACGAACTATGACGAGATCTGTTGTAATAAACAAAATGATACTAAAAATAACAAAACATAAAAAACATTAACAATTTTTTTAATAAAAATATAAAATCAATCAAACTCGTTTTCTTTTGACTATTATATTTTTTTTGGACAAACAACGTTTAAAATATTTTATATTTAATATAAACTAAAAAAATAAATATAGCTTTTTTTATATGTTATGTGTCGTAATAATTTTATATATTTATTTTGTATAAAAATGAGTTTCTTATATTTTATTTTTATTTTAAATATTTTTATATTACTAAAATTAGATGTTACCAAGAAACTGGTATACCAAATATAGATAGACTTCGGTGACAATGATGGATGTTGGTTGGATATCCAGTATAGGAATTTACTTTCATATTGTGACATCTGTCAATACCTTGGATAAAAGGTCTCTAATTGTAAAAAGATGCAAAGTAAAGATCAGAATAACAATGAAAATCAAATAAAAATTCTTTCCAATAATAAGATAGCTGACTAAAATGAGATTATGACTCCTAAACTTAAGTCAATAATAATCAAGGATAAGAATTCTACTAGCTCAAATATTCTAACCAATAAATAGGAAGACACAAACAAGAGAAATATAGGGTATAATAACCTTAAATTACTGGGACCTGAGAACAATAAAAAATAATAAAGTGCCACTCGAGTAATTCAAGTGAGAAAGTAAAATCCAAATCTAAGGATAATATAAATGTCAGCTTCAATAATGAGAATAACAAGAACTTTCAGGAAAGGCACAGAATGAAAGACAAAGATAAACCTAAAGAGCATACTAAGGAGAATGTTACATTAAAAGAGGCTGAAGTTATTCAAGTTATAAAGTCCATTGAAAGAGCTTTCAATTTCATCAATACCACAAATTATGAAAAACTGGATTCTGGAACTTACTCCCCAAATCAGAATAATGTATGAAGTTTACCCTCTTCTCCACAATGAGCAAAGTATAAGTTGACAAAAAGTTTTAAAAAATCCTAAGTAAAAAGCTAAAAGTGGCTAAATATATAAGAAATAAAAGTAAACTAGTAGTCAAGGACCACATAACCTTAGTTACCAGCAGTTCTTTGTCTAACATCCCAAATGACTATTAAGATTCTCAATTGGAACATAAAGATTATAGGAAATAAATATTCTTTGAGAATGTTGAAATCAATTAAGAAATTATAAAATATAGACTATATATCTTTACATGAACCATTGGCAAATATTGATAAACTAGTCATGGTGGCCAAAACTTCCGGTTTTACCAAATAATATGCTAATATCACTAATAAGATATGGCTTACGTGGAAAGACACTGTCAATGCTGATATTCTAATGAATGACTAACAGTGTATTCACGTTTTAGTTAGTCATATAACCTTTTGTAAAAAAGTTTTTGTTACAATAGTTTACGCAAAATATGTTAAGAACCAACATCAGGATTTATGGAACAATTTGAGATCATTCTTTGAAAATTCTAAAGAATGGATCGTGATGGGAGACTTCAACACCATCTCATCACCTCACGAGCAACTGGTCTGTTTATCCATTTGTTTCAAAAATCTGGAAGAGTTTTACCAAATAATATGCTAATATCACTAATAAGATATGGCTTACGTGGAAAGACACTGTCAATGCTGATATTCTAATGAATGACTAACAGTGTATTCATGTTTTAGTTAGTCATATAACCTTTTGTAAAAAAAAATTTGTTACAATAGTTTACGCAAAATATGTTAAGAACCAACATCAGGATTTATGGAACAATTTGAGATCATTCTTTGAAAATTCTAAAGAATGGATCGTGATGGGAGACTTCAACACCATCTCATCACCTCACGAGCAACTGGTCTGTTTATCCATTTGTTTCAAAAATCTGGAAGAGTTTTACGATATAATTAGAGACTGACATCTTGAGGTTGCAGGTTTCTCTGGTACCAAATATACATGGTCTACCAATAACAAATAAAAAAGACTAGATCGTATGTTATACAACTATGTTTGGGATGAATATTTTACTAAAACTAAGGTCAATCATATGGAAATAACATGTTCTGACAATACACATATATGCATAACTATTTTTCATATTTTTTAGATATTTTAGATAAAAATTGGATTCAAATCATAGAAGGACACCCAATATATACATTTTCGAATAATCTTAAGAGATTAAAAACTAATCTTAAAACATAAAATATGGAGATCTTTGGAAACATTTTTATTATGTCCTTAATGTTAAAGAGACTATCAAAGCCTTAGAAATAATATATCAGGAATCTAGAGATATTGAGGACATAATTAATTTGTCTATAGCTAAAGTAAACTATCTTCAGTTTCTTGGTAAAGAAGAAACTTTTTTGCCACAAAAATGTTATGCTAACTGGCTCAAATATGGGGATAAAAATACAAATACATATCACATCATGTAAAAAAAGAATAAAAGAATTCAAAGTATCTATGATGACGTTGATTGGATTATAGACCGAGACCTTATTGGCAAATCACGTGAGCTTTATTTCAAAACTATACTAGGTGATCATTTAATTCAAGAAGATTTTAGAGACTTAATGAATGTTATTCCTGAGCTGATAATTAGAGACGATGATAGTATGATTATGAACTTACCCTATGCATTAGAAATCCATGAGGTGATTAAAGGCCTCAATCCTTCGAGTGCATCAGGCATTGATGGATTCAACAGTCTTTTCTTTCAAACTTGCTGGAATATCATCAATATAGACTTGTGTGTTGCTATTGAATCCATCTTTAAATGTCATGCTATTCTTCAAGGTGGTATGGTTACCTCCATATGCCTCATCTCTAAAATCTTTAGTCATCAAACTTGGAAGGAATACAAACCTATAAGTATGTGTACATTATTGAACAAAATTATAACTAAGTTAGTAAACAATAAATTAATGTTAGTTCTTCCTAAAATAATATCTGACGAGTAAAGTGGATTTGTCTTTGGTAGAAATATCCATGACATCATCATTATTTTCAAAGAGTTATACCATGATATAAACAAGAAGACTAAATGAGGCAATTTCATGGTCAAGGTTGATATGTATAAGGTTTTTGATAGAATCTCCCATAACTTCATCATTAAGATCATGCAGTTATTTAGCTGTAGTCCTGCATTCTTAAACGTAAAAGCAAGATTGATAAAATCAATTCATATATCTATTGTTATCAATAGTGAAAATAAATTATATTTTAAAGATATTAGAGGTATCAAGAAAGGGGATCATATATTCCTTAGCCTATATATAATCACAGAAGAATATTTAACTAGAGGCTTAAGAAGGATTTTTGAAATCAGTACATGCATGAGATATAAACCAAAAGCCCTCTTATAGCTTCTTGTCTAGTATTTGCAGATGACATAATCATATTCACAAATATACTATCCTCTTGTATAACCAAATTAGGTAGCTTTCTCCAACATTATTAAGAGATATCTGGCCAAACTATAAAAAAACACCAAAGTTATAACTTCAAATAGGGCTACTTAGTCTAGTTTATGTAATCTTGAAATCCAGACTCGCATAACTTTTGAATCTCTTATAACTAAAGTGAGGGACAAGATAAACAAATCTTTCCCTTGGTGGAAGATTAATCTTGATCCATACTATTTTGATGGCTCTACCTATCTAATTGATACAATGTTGTTTACTTCCCAAGTATGTGATAGGTATGATGGAAAGACTATTTAATAACTTCATGTGAGGTTCTATAACTCAGGTCAAAACAATTAAATGGACAAGATGGGCTAAGATCTGCAAACCCTATGAAAAGAGGGTGATCTTAATTTGAGAAATATTCAAGATCTTCAAGACACTTTCTCTTGTAATATTTGGTTTAGATTTAGAGATAATGAATCTTTATGGTCAAAGTATATGCAGAAAATCTACTGTAAGAATTATCATCCTTTATAGATTAATTACTTCAAGTATCACTCATAAACCTAGAAAAGATTAATTCATCAATAAAGTTTGGCTGAGAAACATATATACTAGAACTTAGGCAAAGAAGACCTTAAATTTTAGGTAGAAATATGGTGTAGCTCCTCTTCATTTGTAATTTTTACAAATAATGAAGACAATAGTTGGTTCTCCACTGATAAATTATGTTCCTACTAGGATATGGATGACTGGAACCTAGAAACATTTAAAGGCGCTAACCTTCCATCTCATATCCAAAAAATTTATAGTCTTTCTATTAAATAAAATGAGGCAGACTCTATTAACTAGACATTATCAATGGATGGTAAATTCAATACCAAAGAGACTTGGAACAGTTTGAGAAGTAAAAGTAACATATCTAACTTATTCAAGAAAATTTGGAACAACATAACCCTTAAACATTCTCTATTCTCTTATATGGAATCCTAAATGGGTGGATTTTAGTGGAATTTTTCCTCTTTAAAGGAAACTTTACCTTATTTTCCAAATGCCACTTTTGCGGAAACTTTAGAACTATCAATCACTTATTTGTATTTTGTAAGGTGGCTTGGGAAGCATGATGTTACTTCTCAAACCTATTTAGCATAAGATTGGAAAAATACATGACCACTGTTTTTCTAATAAGAAGTTCGTTCTGGTTAGTAAACCATGATGTTCATGTTAGGACAATACTTCCTTTTGTTATTTCGTAGGTCCTATGGAGAGCTAGGAACTAGAATAGATTTAAAAAACTAAGCTACTCTGCCAATATAATAATCAACAACACTAAATTTAGAGTGATTTTCCTGGATCATGCTAGAATGCTTAACATAAAGCATTGGTCTAAAAACTTCAAGGTTGCTGTATAAATTGGATGCTATAACCATTTGATTAAAGATAAGAAAGTAGTTATTCTTAATGTTGACTATTATTTCCATTAAAGACCTTTATCTTGAACAATTAGATGTGAAGACTGTATTTCGTCACAAGAACTTGGATGAGAAGATATACATGTATCAACCAGAAGGTTTCTTTAAATGAAAGGAAAAAAACATGGTAAGCAGACTCAAGAAATGTTTGTGTGGTCTAAAACAAGCTCCAAAATAGTGGTACAAAAAATTTGACGGTTTGCACACAAAGAGAGTTTCCAAAAATGTAATGTTGAGCATTGTTGTTATTTCAAAATATTTACGCCTAGTTATATCATTTTGCTACTCTATGTTGATGATATATTAGTAGCAGGTTCAGATTTTAATCATATTGGAATATTGAAGCAACAATTTTAAAAACAAAATTTTACACGAATGACTTGGGTCCGGTAAAAAAGATCCTTGGAATACAAATCACGAGAGATAAGCATAACATTCTTTTGGTTATCTCCGTCAGAGTACATCCATCTTGTTGTGCTGAGATTTAACATGGTGATGCCAAGCTAGTTAATACACAATTGGAAGGTCAGTTTCATTTATCCAAGAATTACAAATGTAGAGATAAACTTCATGACTAAGGGTTCTTGTGTCTTAGCTACTGGGAGTTTGATATATGCAATGGTTTGTACGAGACCAGACATTGGTCATGCAATAGGAGTTGTGAGCGGGTTTATGTCAAACCCATGGAAACTTTATTGGGAAGCTATAAAGTGGATTTAGAGGTATCTACTATGCACCACAAGAAAGATTTTATACTTTGATAAGGGTTATTTAAAGGTAAAAGGCTACATAGATGCATGTTTTGGAGGTGAAATCTATGACCGAAAAAACCCAACCGGTTATATATTTACTGTTAGAACTAAAACTTTAGTTTGATGTCAAAGTTATAGAAAATTTTCACTTTATCCATTATAGAGGCTGAGTATATAGCAGTGACCGAATGTAGTAAAGAGATTATAGGGCTTCAAGATTTGTTAAACGAGATGGGATTCTAACATAAGAAGAACATTATGTATAATGATAATCATAATGCAATTCAATTAGCGAAGAATTCAATTTTTCATTCGAGAACCAAGTATATCGGTATTCGTTATTATTTCATCAGATCTTTATTGGAAGATGAGGTTCTAATACTGGAAAAGATCCAACGAAGCAAGAATCCACCTGAAATAGTGATAGAAAAAATGAAGTTGTGTTCGGTTTGAGTTGTGGTCTGCAAGAGTAACAAGACGAGAATATGTTTTATAGATCACGGTGTGAAGACAAGTTGAAACCAGTCTTCAAGTGCGAGATTGTTAGACTCATTAAGGAGATTTGAAGAAGTTTTGAATTAAAAAAGACAAGTGAAATAATTTAGTAAGTCATAAATGGCTCATTAAGGAGAGTTGAAAAAGATTTAAATTTAAAAAGATTGGTGAAGTAATTTAGTAAGTCATAAATGGCTCATTAATTAAAAGTGAAGAAGTTTTGAATTCGAAAAGACCATTTAAATAATTTAGTGAGTCGCAAATGGTTCATTAAGAAGAGTTAATTACCATTGTTATCGTTTTTTCTTCTTCTTTGTGTTAAACTCAATGTAAAACCAATAGTTAGGTTTTGTGAGTGTATCTCAAGGAGTCGTTTCTAATAAAATCGATATGCAGCATGTCTGGAAACGTATGCGTAGTTTGCTGAACTCCATTAACAATTTGTGTGCTTTATTTTACTTTTGTTTTTGTGTTCTTCACATTGATCTGATTGCAGGAAAGTTGTGTATTTTTCTAACCGTACCTAGATTCAATATAAGTGGGTTTAATATGAGAATTATTGTACAATTTCATTGGCAAGTTTCTACCTCTGTATCAAATCAGTAATACTTCAGGTTTAAAATAATAAAAAATAAAAATAAACGAAATCAATTTTGGAGATTCAAGAAAAAAATGATGAACATGGTTTCAATTTTACGTTGAAATTCTCTAAAAATTAGACGAATTATCAAATTTTATTTTGACGGTCTCATTCGTTTAACCAAAACAAATGGAATCGTTAATTTTCTATTAATAAAAAATTTCACCTTAAAAAAATATTTACCAAAATTATAATATAGTTTTTATATTATTTATTTGCATTAAACAGATATTTGTGTTTAAAAAAAATTATGCTTTTACTTTTGGTAAATCAAACATGCAAAAACTAAAACGCAGTTTTACTAAAATATTAAAAATTCAGTAATACAAAAATAATATAAAATTGATTTTAATCAAATATAAAAGACTAGGCTTGTTCTTTAAACCCCAATATATAACGAGAAACGTGAACCATATACTAGGTGGTCGTGATTCTTGTAAAGTGATATACAAAGCATAAACCCAGGCACAAAATCGCTTTCAATTATATTTGTAGTTACCTTCTTTAATAATGAAAACCACTTTTTTACAGGTATCATGTGACTGAAGAAAAGGTTTAATGATTACGACTGTATTGATCATGATTCGGCCTTGGTAGATTGAACAAATCTTATTACGAAGATGAGCTACTTGAAAAAACCTTACTTTTCGGGACGTGAAACAAATACGTAGTTCCAAGAAAAAATAAGGTCTTAACTTTTTTTATTAGAATATAGGTTCGGTGCATCTATCAAGTGCCACCTTTTTTAAAGACGTCAATTGTATAATTCGTTTTCCGATTACCTATTTAAAATAGGATTATCATATAACTCTAAATGTTAAAAAACATTTTTCATGCTTTAAACCAAATCATTTTATACCTATATAAACAAAAATGTTTCAAGCTCATCTTAAACGAAGTATAAAAGAAAAAAAACATTAGGCGCCTAACAGTAGGTTTCTTTAGAGATCATTTACAATCTGTCAACCAGTGTTTTTTGCCCTTATTTTACTATTCTAAAATAATTTATGTTTGTTGTGCTTTAGCTCTTAAATTTGATTTTATAGATTATTATGTCAGTATTGATTTTATAGATTATTATGTCAGTTTTGATTTTATAGATTATTATGTCAGTTTTGATTTTATAGATTATTATAGAAGTATGTTTTTGAACCATAAAAGAATTTATAGAGTTAAAGCAACGTCATTATATTCATAAATTTTCACAATTTAAATTTCTACGAAGTTATGTATGATAATTATCTTGAAAAGATGGAGAAGGTTCGAAGTGAAAAATCAACATGTGATTGTAACGATCAATGATTGGTTTAACATACTTACATAGTAATAAAATTTGGTGTTAGAATTAACCATTAATGAAATGGATACCTAATAAATCCCAACTAAATGTTACTGTTAATATTAAGTCCGACCAAAAATGTTACCCGCTAATTCTCTTCATATATATATATATAAAGGTGTCCAATTACATAACTTTGAACACACGACTTAATCTACTTTTATATATATATATATATATATATATAAACTCATACTTTTGTTCGATATGGAATGAACTGTCAATGAAGACTCTCATCTCCTCTAATACGTCAATCATGTGAAGATAACGAGGTCAGATGAGACTACTGATGGGTTTATCAATGAAGAGTTATATACAATGTACTACATGTATAAGTACATGTACGGGGGTGCAAGACGAAAATCTATGTCGTCTTCACGCAGTTGTGAAGAAGTATCTATAGGGTAAACTTATCTTTAAAAAAACTAATGTATCGTGTGTTCGACCTCCTATGCTAAATTAGGAATGAGGTGTATAACTCGTTCCATTTGGAAGTAACTTATTTTTTGACAAAAGATATGCTAAATTATGTTGAGAAACAAATTATGGAAAAGAAAGAAGCACTCAAGAGTTGCACTTTTAACGAATGATATGATTTTGACTAACTTTTTAGTTATTATTTTATGTTCATGTTTAATGTTGTTTTATGTTTCTTGGATCATTTTAAGTTATTGTATTTTTTTAGGTTCATATTTAATGTTGTTTTATATTTGTTTGTTATTCTTTAGTTTGGGCATATATTTTTAAAAATGTATCTATCAGGTTACAATATATTTTTTGGATTAACATTCAGGTTCATGACCTCATGGACGATGTCAGGCAAGAGGGGCGTAATATGCTTGGTATGGGATTAATGATTCAATTAAAGAACATATACTTCGCGATATTGAGCTGAACCTCGTTGAAAATAAGCTCGAACATCTGCATTTCCTAGATTTTGATATGTAAGGATTATACTCTTATATGTGTTATCTGTTGTTTTATGTTCCTTTGAGTATTGATGGATATTGTATTTGTTTGTGTTTTTTTGTTAAAAATATAAAGCCCATGCTCATTAGCTCTTTATTTTATCTATAAATATGAGCATATGCTCAATGTAATTTATACACTTTCTAAATAATACAGAACCCTAGTCGTGTTCTCTTTTTTGTTTTTTTGTTTTTTTACATGGTATCAGAGGCTGGAGTAATCTGATCGGAGAAGCGTAGCAATCCTCACTCTTTCTACCAAGTATTCGATTTTAATTTTCTTGTTTGTATTTCTTATTGGTATTTTATTTTGTCTTAGTATTTCAATTCGATGTTTGGATTTGCTTTATGCTAGGTATTCGATTTTGATTCACTATTTAGATTATTCCATTTCATATTCGTATTGGTATTCGATTTCGTCTTGTTATTTTGATTCGTTGTTTGGATCTTATTTCTGCTAAGAAATCGTTCTTGATTTGTTGTTTGGATCAGTTTTTTTTGTACTCCAGCTAATTGTTGTTCTTCTTTTCATGTTGTGCTTCAGCTCCTTCCTTGTTCTTCTTGTTTTGCTTCAGTTACTGGTTGTTCTTCTTGTTGGTTGTTTATTTTATTGTGTTTCAGTTCCTGGTTGTTCTTCTTGTTTTGACCCTTCTACGTGACACATGGTTGTGATTACTCTTCGTGTTTATATTGGATCTATTTTGGTTGGCTTCAAATCTATTCTCTTGTTTTTCGATTGGATTTATTTGGAAATTTTTATCTACTTTTCGTCAAAAGAGATATAGTTTTTGGTTTTCAGATTTGTTGTATGCAGCCACAATCAAACGTTCTGATCAAAAGTCAAACGATGTCCATTTTTCTTGAAGTTCAAAAAGCGTGTTCAGGATATCCAATCCTTCAATCTGAGTAGTTGGATTGTAATTTGGTACTATGGTTTAGAATAAATCACTACTGGACCAGTGCAATTCTTTTGTTGTGAAAGAGGTTTGATTTTAAAAAGAAATTAATATTTGGATTTGATTTTTATTTGGATTTGATTGTGTATTCGATTTGGTTTTGGTGGACCACTAAGAATTTGAATTTGGACTTGGTTTGATTTTAGATTTGGGGTTTGATTTTAGATTTGGGGTTTGATTAAGATTTTGATTTGATTTTCCGATTTGGATTTGGTATCTCTTGATTGTTTGATTTTGTTCGATTAGAGATTGTGGATCTTATTGTGAATATGATAGGAAAATATGATTTTCCACAGTCTATTAGTACCAAACTGAATGAGAAGAAATTTTTTATGTCTACATTGGCATACCATTCAGGTATGTCATCATCTTTACTTCTTATATTGATTCATCATTGTGAATTTTGGATTCAGGTGCGTCTCATCATATGCCACCTCACATGTTGAAATTTGTTTTGTTATCTAATGTTTCACCCATATTTGTTTTGTCTGCTAGTGCTACAATAATGTCAGTATATGGGGTTTGGCTCTATTTATACCCCTCATATATCACTATCTGATGTTTACTACGTTCCCACCCTTGCTTTGAATCTTGTTTCGGTTAGTCAATTGTGTAAATCTGGTTACTGGGTCTTGTTTTATGATTTTGTTTGTGTTACATAAAATCAACATACTCATAGAGTGATTGGGACAAGTTATAAAATAGGAGAACTCTATGTTTTATAAAAACTCGAAGTAACAGATGTGGATATACATGATGATGATAGTGCAAAAACATACTTGACTGATATTGCTGCCTCTAGTGTTGATTTGTTTTTGTTTCGTTTGAATCATTCATCGTTTGAGTTTTATCTTTGGCACTCTCATTTGGGACATGTATCTGCATCGCGTTTTGAAATTTTTAGTCTCTACAGGTGCTTTAGGTTAGTTAAGCACTTGTAATATCTCAGATTTTAGTGGTTATAAACTAGTTAACTTTTGGGTGTTACCGTTTAATGAAAGTGTCACTTCTTCTATTACTCCATTTGATATTATTCGCTCTCATGTTTGGGTCCATCTCCTGTCTCTGCAAATGGTAGTTCGTCATATTATGTATTGTCCATTGATGATTATACTCGATACACATGGATTTATCTAATGAAATAAATATCACATTTCCTTGGAATTTATAGGGAATTTAGAGCATTGGTTAAGACACAACTTTCTGATGTGATAAAATGCTTCAGGTGTGACTTATGGGGTGAATATACCTCCAACGATTTCAAACATTTACTTGCATCTGATGGTACCATACATCAAACATCTTGTACTGACACCTCTCAGCAAAATGGTGTTGCAGAAAGAAAACATAGTCACCTTGTTAACAATGCTCGTTCTTTCCTTTTATCAGCTGAAGTTCAAACTGTTCTTTTTAGAGAAGCAATTTTGACTGGTGTTTATGTGATTAATCAAATTCACACCGCTCATAATGTGGGAACATATGCATTTCATAAGTTATACGGATAACTTCCAGATTATTCTTCCTTACGAGTGTTTTGATGTATATGTTTTGTCCTTCGCCCTCATGTTGAACGCAACAAATTGGGTCTCAAAGCAGTTATATATGTTTTTCTAGGTTATGGTGTTACACAGAAAGGTTATCGTTCTTATGATCCAACCAGTCAGAAGTTGTATATATCTCTTCATGCCACATTTCTTGAGCATATCCCATTATATTTGATTCCGACAAAATAACATGATGTAACAAAGAGAGACCTTCAGGCTATTGATCCTTGTGAAACTGATAGTGATACATCTTTTGACATTGATATTCTAGTTCATGAGACATCTAAAACAGTTGATACTAGTTCTGCTCCATCAATGCCTGAGTCAGCACATTTATTTGGTAGAACAACATCCCTCTACCTTTAAGGAGATCCACTCATATAAGTAAGTCTAGTAAACTACCAGATTTTGTATACTCTTCTTACTTAGCTCTTTTTATTTTTTTCATAATAAACATACATATTTTCATAAACCTCTGTTATTTATAGAAGTTGTTTGTGATCTTTGTCGGCAAAATGCTATAGTCGAAGATCTTGTTGCTCTTTATCATACTTATACATGGGATATAGGTTAACCTTCATCCGGTAAGAATATAATCGGTTCTCGTTGGGTTTTTAAATTAAAACAAAGTCTGATGGGTTTTTTGAAAGATATAAGGCTCGTCTTATAGAAAAAGGATATACATACAAGTATGGTATAGATTATGATGAGACATTTTGCCCAGTGGAAAAAATGAAGATATTTCATACTCTTATTGCGGTTGCATTTGTTCGCCAGTGGAAGATCTTCCAACTAGATGTCAAAAATGTGTTTTTGGAATGGTGATCTTCATAATAAGGTTTACATTACTCTTCTACAAGTGTTTCTCACCAACCATATGAAATTTTTCGATTTAGGAAAGCTTTATATGATCTCAAACAAGTTCTTCGTGCTTGGTTTGAAATTTATCTCCTGTTATTACTTCACTTGGTTTCCTTGCTAGTAATCATGATTCGGCCTTGTTTATCAGATGTACGCATGCAAGAAGAATTATTTTATCATTATATATAGATTATATGATCATTACAGGTGATGATATTGATGACATTGAGGCACTAAAACGTGATTTGGCTTAGTGTTTTGCGATAAAAGACTTGGGGCTATTACGTTATTTTCTAGATATTAAGGTGGCTCACTCTCTAAACGTTTATATTCTCTCTCAGAAAAAATATATATCTGATTTATTCGAGTGAGCACGAATTTCTGATAACATGATGGTAAATAACCTTCTTAAAATTAAAACCCGGTACTCTCTAACTGATGGTGTTCTTTTGTCAGACCAACTCTATGCCGAACTATTATATGGAACTTGGTCTATCTTACAGTTGCTCGGCCAGATATAGCTTTTGTGATTCACGTGGTTAGTCAATTTGTTAGTGGTCCTACATTGGTCCATTGGGGAGTTGTTCTTTGAATATTGAGATATCTTTGTGGCACTCAGTTTTAGAGCATTTTGTTTCTTTCGACCTATTCACTTGAACTGCGTGCCTATAGCGATGCTGGTTGGGATACTGATCCTCATGACCAAAATACTATTACTGGTTTTTATATTGTCCTTGGAGATTCATTGATCTTATGGAAAATCAAGAAGCAAGATTTTGTCTATAGATCGTCTATCGAAGTTGAGTACCGTGCTATAGTCGTGACCAGATGTGAGCTTGTTTGGTTATGAAGGCTTCTTGCAGATATATGGGTTGATGTTACTAAACCCACTTCTTTACATTGTGATAACAAATATTCCACACAAATAGCAAAGAATTTCTGTTTTTCATGAGAGACGAAACACATTAAAACAGATTGTCACTTCACTCGACATCATCTTTAGATCGACACCATCTCGCTCTATATGTTCCACGGGTTGTATTTGTATTGATATATAAATTTAAATTATTGGTTTTGATCAGTTATATATACATATATCAATTTGTGCAAGTGTTTTTTGTAAGATATTTTAGTGTAATTGGATCGACTAGTCGACCAATTTAATCGTGATACATTATTGAACAATTCGTAGAGTATGGTGTGCACATTTGTTATGTTATATCATGATTATTAGGGTCAAGGGGCGGAGAACTTGGCAAGGTTTCAATCCAATTTTGGTTGAATCGGCTATTTTTGCAAGTCAACAAAATTTGAAATTTGGAAATTTGAACGTTTATTCAAATTTGAATTTCAACCGTTTTTAATTCAAAATTTAATTCTCGTTATATGACATTAACTACCCCAACTACCCTAATTGTGAAACGTATTCATTTTTCGAAATACATAAATGTTGGGTTGTTTTGAAAAACAAAAATCACACACAATATTTCATACTTCATATTTGAAAAGAAATCTTTGATTTTATCCAATTGGAATGTTTGGTGAACCCCAAATATAATTTCAATTATAAATTGTTTACAAGACTTCAGAGAATTATCTAGAAAAGAAATATTATTTCTTACAAATAATTGAAATTATCTATTATTATTTATGAAGATAGAGATGACAAACAGAGGAGAATCGTCGAAAGAGATGAAAAGTAAATTTGATAAACTCGACAAGTTCAAAGGACATAATGTTAAACGATGGGAGAAAAATATGCATTTTTTGTTGACTACTCTCAAGGTTGTTTATGTCCTGAGTACCCCATGCTCGGGGATCATTGAGAAGGAAACACTAGAACAAACAATGAGGCGCAAAAAATGGGAAAATGATGATTACATTTGTCGCAGCCACATATTAAACGGTATGTTTGATACTTTTTTTGATTTATACCAAAATTTTGAATCTGCAAAAGAATTGTGGGATTGTATTAAATTGAAATATATGGCAGAAGATGCTTCTAGTAGGAATTTCATGGTTAGTAATTCATAAATTACAAAATGGTTGACTCTCGACCACTAACGAAACAATTAATGAATTATTAAGATTTCTGAGTCAATTTGTTCAACACAATATGAAAATAGACGAATGTATTTCAGTATCTTCTGTTATTGAAAAATTTCCTCCTTTATTGAAAATTTTTAAACACACTTTGAAACACAACAATGAAAAAATGACTTAAATTGAACTTGGTAGTCATTTTAAGATTGAAGATCCTTTAAATGCCCAAGAAGAAATCAGTAATCCCGAGGGAAAAACTAACTAGGAAACTTCTCAGTAAATATGGCTGAAAGCAGTAGATTATTTAAGAATGTAAATACAGACAAGGGGAATAAATGAAAGTTTAAAGGCAACAACAAAACAACAATTTTTCCAACAAAAACCCTAAAATGACAAACTGGAAATGTGGCAAACCTGGTCAGTTTATGAGGGATTGCCGAGTTGGAAAATGAAAAACCAATGTTGGTCCAGGTGGGAACAATGATGGTCTAAGTGGAAACATTGCTCGTCCAAGTGGATCCAAGGATCTTGAAAAGCAACAAGGTCAGATTTTATTTTAGAATTTGATTATGGTCATAATTATATATCTCTAATATTTGAGGCGTTTTATGTGCAGGATGGCGATGATTCTTGGTGGATTGATTCGGGAGTAACGAGTCTGATGGTTAAGTAGTTTTGAACTGATTGAAGATGGATCTTCACTTAAGACGAGAAATGTTGTAACCGACCCAATTAAAAGACTAGGAAATGTTAAATTATTATTTACTTTTGAAAAATACATATTATTAAACAATGTATTGTATGCTCTTGTGATTTGAAAGAATCCTTTGTCTGTTGTTGTTTTAAACAATTGTGGTTTCAAACAAGTGTACGAAAGGGGAAAATATGTATTATCAATGATGAGTCCGAATTCAGCATGCTCCCCGGACAAGGACAGATCGGTCCAAAGCCTCCGGACCGGACAGATCGGTCCAAAGCCTCCGGACCGGACAGATCGGACAGATCATATGGACCGAACAGATCACTTCGAACACTATGACCATAGGACTGTTCGAACTATGACAAAAGTACTAAAACAACCTAAACACTTCTTGACTAAGCTACTTGCTCTCCTACTTAGATCTCATGGGTCTTTGAACATGACCCGGGTCCATTAAACATGACCCAAAAGCCCATAAGGGCCCAAACATCATACTATAAATACCCAACCACCTGCATTAACTAAGGGGAATGAGAATTAACTGCTACCAAGCTGCTTAATTATCTCTCTACTCCCTACTCTAAACCACTTAACACCCACACACCACCGTTCAACACCCATAAACCACCTTAAAACACCAATTAAAATTATCAGTCTACCCCCAGGTGATTATTATCCTCACCAAATTGGCGACCACAGTGGGAGAGAAAGGTGCCTGAATCAAGCATTCAAAACCTGCCAAGAAATTCTGTCCGAATGAATCCGGACAATCCAGAGCTTCCATCGGCTTTGCTCGAAGTGGTGGAAGAGAACGATGAGTACACTGTCGAAGAGCGTGACAGGCTAAAGTGTGAAATAGAAGCTCTGAGGGCTGAGAAGGCCAAGATGGGCGTGAAAGAAAAATCCAAAACATCGGTTGCTCATCATACCGATAACCCCAGAGAGCATGAGGCTTCCAAAACTCATGTGAGCACCAAAAGGACTCATGCTAGTTCCAAAAAGTCTCACCGGTCCAAGCCTGTGGAGAGTTCTGACTCGAGCTCAGAATCTTCAGGTAGCTCTTCGGACAGCGAGGGAAATGAAAAATCTTTGTCCTCTAGCAGCGATGAGGGTCGAACCAGGAAAAAGCAAAAGCAAGTTAAGAAATATTCAAGAAAAAGAGACCACCATGGAAGAATGAAAAGGCATATTGGAAAGGGGTCATCTCACCACCGGAGGTATACAGACAAGATGCTGATGGATCCCTTTGCTTTCCACGATGAGCCAGGTATCTTTGCAACTCCCAATGAGGATATTGTGTTCAGTCGTGGAAGGAATTGGAGGCAGTCTCCACTATCCTCTAAAATCCTGTCCGGAAACCTCCCCAAGAGGTTTGACAGCACTAAAATGAAGAAGTACGATGGCAGTACTGATCCGGACAACCATCTGGAGCAATTCAAGAACTTCATGATGAACTTTGATGATGATGATAAACTACTTTGTAGGGCATTCTCCCAGTCATTCACGGGGAGTGCTCTGAAATGGTACAACATCCTGCCTCAAGGTTGTATTAAAGATTTCGATACATTTTGGGTGGCCTTTCGGAGGCAGTTCGTAGGGAGTAAAGAGCTGAAGGGCAATGGAGACACCATAATCCATTGTGCCCAGGAGCCAAATGAGTCCTTGAAAGAATACATAAGCCGCTTTGTGAACACAAAGAATGGGTTGGCTGATTGCTTCGAACAGGTAGCAATAGTATCCTTGAGACAGGGTTTGAACCCAGGAAATCTGGCTGATTCGGTGACCAGAAAGAAGGCTATGACATGGGGAGGGTTGCTGAATCAGGTTGGCAAACAAATAAACGTCGATGAAACAAAGAAAACCAGGGTGCACCGGCAGGTGAGATCCACCCCAGTGGCACCAACTCCAAATCAGAATCAGTCCGGGAACAAAGCAAGAGAAACCGGACAGGGGCATGGTAGGGCAAAAGCTCAGTCTCAGCCAGCTGCTCCTGCTCAAAGTCAACAATCCAGAAACAAGAGAGGGCCATGGGTCCAACCGGAGTGGTTCGCTGAGTTAAAAGAAAGCGTGGCCACTATCTTTGATAAAACAAAAGATGAGGTGCATTACCGGAGACCGGCAACACTGCAGTCTCCCAGAGAGCATCGCAACAACTCTTTTTGCCAATATCACAATGATATTGGTCATACCACCGATGATTGCATAACATTGAAACAAGAAGTTCAAAACTTGATTGAAAGGGGGAAGTTGTGAGCTTACGTTAAAAGAAGATGAGGCAATAGGCCTGACAACACTCACCGGGTTGGTCCGAGTAATGCTGCTCCGGAGGGAGCCATAGTAATAGTTGAAAGATTTGATGTGGAATATGAGTACTTAGATCCCGATCCAACTCGGAACAGAGTGGGTGCTATAGAGGAATGTTCTAGGTCGGTCTCCGGGCTCATCAATTTTTTTGAGTCGCTTACACTTTTCGGAGGGGACACTATGACAGCTCCTACTGCTTCTTCAAGGAAGAGGCATGTTCTTACTTTGGCCTCCCAGCTAGAAGGAGGTATGACGTCTTATCAGTCACCCAACTCTTTTCCCTTCATTGTGTTTGATGAAGATGATTTAAGAAACATTGCTGGCCCCCATGAGGATGCTGTTGTCATAGGAGCATCTATAGGGGGCAATGACATAAGACGAATCTTGGTGGATACTGGAAGCTCAGCCAATATCCTTTTCCTAAATACGTACAAGAAAATGAGAAACCCTGCTGTAATTCAAAATTCGGACAGGTCAATCGTGGGCTTCACAGGCAGCTCAGCCGATGTGATCGGAGAGTTTGAAGAAGAGGTGTTATTGGGCAAGGGCCCTTTCAAGAAAATGGTCAGAATACTCTTTATTGTGGTGGATTGTCCCACTTGCTATAATGCTATTCTAGGGAGGTCTTGGCTCTCTAGGATGCATGCAGTGGCTTCAACAGTCCATCAGTGTTTGAAGTATGCTGTTCAGGGGCAGGTTGGAGTTGTCCGGAGCAGCCAAAAGATTGCAAGAGAATGTTATGCCACTGCCTTGGCTCCTCGAACGCTGGGGGCAGTCCGCATCGATGAACAATAGCAGTTTGAGGGCCTTTCTGGGGGTGAGGGTGAAATTGATGACCCCAGACAGACCCCTGGAGTATTGATACCAGTCGAAGAGGTTGAAACGCACTGTTTGGAAGAGGGTAAGAGTGTCAAGATAGGGTCCAAAATGCCACCAATGTTGAAAAAAGAAATGTTGAAATTTTTGAAAGACCATCAGCACGTTTTTGCTTGGTGCAATGCTGATGTTACTGGAGTTCCATCAGATGTGATATCCCATCACCTATCTGTCCGGAGAGATGTAGCACCAGTGGTTCAAAAAATAAGAGCTTTTTCCAAAGAAAAGGCTGATGTCATTGTACAAGAGGTTGACAGACTCACAAAGATGGGGCACATTAAGGAATCTCAATACCCTTTGTGGACTGCCAATCCTGTCCTGGTAAAAAAGAAGAATGGCAAGTGGCGCATGTGCATTGACTTCACAGACCTCAATAGAGCTTGCCCAAAAGACTTGTATCCGGTCCCCCGGATAGATCAGTTAGTAGACTCTACCTCTGGGAACAAGCTGCTTTCCTTTATGGATGCCTTCTCCGGGTACAATCAGATTCAAGTAGATCCAAAAGATCAAGAGCATACTACGTTTGTCACTGACAGGGGTCTACATTGCTACAAGGTGATGCCATTTGGTTTGAAAAATGCTAGAGCTACTTATCAAAGGTTAGTCAACAAGGCATTTGCTGATCAAATTGGAAGAAATATGGAGGTTTACATTGACGATATGATGGTGAAAAGTGTGGATGAGCAGCTACACTTGTCCGACCTCCAAGAAACTTTTGCCAACTTGGTGAAAGTGAATTTAAAATTAAACCCTGAAAAGTGTGTTTTCGGAGTGCAGTCCGGGAAGTTTCTAGGCTATATCATAAGTGAGCATGGAATACAGCCCGATCCGGACCAGCTGAATGCTCTTTTCCAGATGGAACCTCCTCGAAACATCAGAGAAGTACAACGGTTAACGGGGAGATTAACAGCCTTAAACAGATTTATTTCCAGGTCTTCGGACCGGTGTGCTCCTTTCTTTCAAACTTTGAAAGGTGCAAAGGGATTCGAGTGGACCCCACAGTGTGATGAGGCTTTCAATAAAATCAAGAAACACTTGTCCTCCCCCAAGACTTTGTTCAAACCAGTTGATGGGGAGACTCTCTTCGTATATTTGGCAGTTTCAAGTTATGCCATCAGTGTTGTGCTGGTAAGAGAGGTCGATAGACATCCCCACCCAGTGTACTACATCAGCAAGAGCTTAATAGATGCTGAGAGACGTTACTTGAAACTTGAAAAATTGGCATTAGCCCTGGTAATAGCTGCAAGGAAGATGAGGCCTTATTTCCAGGCTCACCCTATTATCGTCCGGACCTCTTTTCCCTTAAAGAATGTCCTTCAAAAAGCAGACATTTCAAGCAGAATGACTAAGTGGTCGGTAGAGTCGGGGGACTTCGACATAGACTTTGCTCCCCGGACAGCAATGAAAGCCCAAGCTGTAGCTGATTTTCTGGTTGAATTCCACTCCGATAGGGATTCAGAGCAAGCTACTGATACAAAAGATAAGAAAATGTGGATCGTTCGAACAGATGGTGGATCTAGCACTATGGGATGTGGTGCGGGAATATGTTTAACTTCCCCATACGGAGACAATATGTACCAGGCTATTTGTTTTGCTTTCAGGGCATCTAATAACGAGTCTGAATATGAAGCAGCTATAGCTGGGTTAAAATTAGCCTACATTTGTGGGGCTAAGAGGGTCAAGCTGCTAAGTGACTCCCAATTGCTTATCCACCATGCCTTAGGCCAATCTGAGGCTAGAAATGAGCAGTTTGCGAAGTATTTACTCCTCCTCAAGAATGAAGCACTGAAATTTAAAGCTGTTGTCTATGAGCACATTCCACGGGCAGAAAATGAGCTAGCAGACTCATTGGCAACCATAGCATATACGGAGTCATACCCATGGATCCATGTGCTTGAAAGCCCTTCTATTCAACTTAGTAAAGGTGTAGAAGAGGAAATTTTTGAAATACAAGTGAAACAACCTCAAGACTGGAGATCTCCTCTCGTACAATATTTGTCCGATGGTATTATGCCTTTAGATAAGTCACAAGCCAGAACATTGAAACACAAGGCTCGTGGTTTCATTATATTGAGAGAAGTGTTGTACAAAAAAATCCTATAGTAAACCTCTCCTGCGTTGTTTGGGGGATGATGAGTCACAAGTGGTCCTCTCCGAATTACATGATGGTGAGGGATCAGCCTATTGTGGATTTAGAGCTCTAACAAGAAGAGTATTACTCTCCGGATACTATTGGCCATCAATCATGAAAGATGTTAAGGAGTTGGTGAGGAGGTGTGACCCATGCTAGAGGTACAGCAATGAAATTCATGTACCAGTCATTCCTCTAGAATCCATTTCTGAGCCCATTCCCTTCGCTCGATGGGGGTTGGATCTAGTAGGGCCTCTCCCCGTGGCGTCCAGAGGGCGCAAAACTATAATTGTGGCCATAGACTACTTCTCGAAGTGGATAGAAGCAGCCCCCCTGGCAGGGACAACATCACAAGCTGTCATAAAATTCATTATGTCCAACATATGTTGGAGATTTGGTGTCCCACAGAAAATAACAACAAACAACGGGCCACAGTTCGACAATAGAGAAATGGAGAGCTTATGTGCCTCAAGGGGTATACAACATTGTTTTTCTTCACCTTTCCACCCACAAGCAAATGGGCAAGTCGAAGTGGCTAATAGAATTATACTCTCCGGGTTAAAAAAGAATTTGGAAGGGGCTGCTGGGAAATGGCCTAGTTATTTGCAAGAAGTCTTGTGGGCCTACCGGACAACACCTGGGACTGCAACATAAGAGTCACCCTTTGCCTTGGTCTATGGGATGGATGCAGTAGCCCCCATAGAGAAGACACTCCGTTCCTTTCGTGTTCACTACTTCTCCGAACACGCTAATGAGATGGCAATCAGAAATCAACTTGATTTGATAGAAGAAAGACGGGTTAAGGCTCACCTTAGAGTTGCACACTATCAGGGCTTGATGAGGAGCAGGTTTGCATCCAAAGTTAAAAGAAGAGATTTCCAACCAGGGGATAAAGTATTAAGGAAGGTCTTCTTACACACTAAGGAAAAGCTCTTCGGAAAGCTGGCCCCAACCTGGGAGGGTCCGTATATAGTGGTTGAAAGAATCAAGCCTGGAACTTATTGGTTGGAAGACAAAGATGGAAGAGTTCTAACTCATCCTTGGAACATTGAGCATCTCCGGATGTACTTGGAATAGCACTTATGTAAATATTTACTTGTTTAAACATCCATGTAAATATTTGGGGGCATACTCTTTCCTCCCCGGTGGCGCAGAGTGGTTTTAATGAGGTGTCCGGGTTGTTAAATAAAATTCGATGCCTTCTTCAAAATTTTCTAAGTATTTTTAAAAAGTCCAATCCCTTATCATACTATCTGGACTGAAATATCTAAAGGCTATTTAAACTCTAGCCGGAGAATTTAAACACTCTCACAATGCAATATCTAAAAGCTACTTAAACTCTGGCTATCAAAATTAAAATGAACAATGAAAAAAGGTGATGGTTGCACAAAACAGAGATATTCATTAAATAAAACAACTTAAAATTGCCTTGGCCCTCCAAGGACTTTCAATAGTCAAGGTACAACACAAAAAACCTGTCCGGTCGGGTACCGGACACCATTACAAAAAGAGTGTCTTGGCCTTCCAAGGACTTTGGTTTGAATAAAAAATAAACAGAGTAAATTGTGGGTTAAGGTTGATCCTTTGAAGATGGCTCACCCTCATTTGTCTTCTTGCCCTCGAAGTCGCTTTTCCCTTCTACCACTTTCTTGCCTTTGGGATCATCATTCTTATCATCTGGGCTCTCCCCAGTATGTTCCTCATCATCCGAGGAGCCACTAGAGTAGCCATACCTGTCACCTTCGGCCATGGTATGGTATGGGAGGTTTTCGGGCTCAACATAAAGCCATAACTCCCCTAGGTTCCTCTGCGGAAACTTTTCATGGAAAAGCAGGACCGTGTCAGACCTCACCTTTTCAAGCAGCAGCTCTTCGCTCTTGAGCATCTGGTTGGCATAATTATTAATCCTGGCTTGGATCTTAGCATCCTGCTCTTGTAACAAGGCGGTTTTCTCCTCAGCAGCCTTGGTTACTGCATTCTCAAGAGCAATCTTGTTAGTGGTCAAGTTGGTGATAATCTTCTCCTTTGCCATGGTCTCTCCCTTTGAGACACTAAGGTCTTTCTCCACACCAGACAGCTTCTCCTGGAGATCTTTAATGGTTTCCTCTAAAGTGGCAACCTTTGTGGTGCTTTCCTCTTGACTCTTTTTCAGCTTCTCATTTGCCTCCTTTAGCATGTCAGCATTGACTGTAGCAGTACGGAGGTCTTCGGACAGCTTTTCCTTCTCAGACTTGAGATCTTTGATGATGTCTGCTTGACCCCGGACTTGTCTTGCTCGGAGGAATGTAAGGCCCTGCGAATTCATCTCTAGGGAGGCTAAGGAAGTATTCACCAAGTCCACCTAGACCGGTGATGTCCACTTCATCCAGGTTGAGATCTACCCCTTCCACCTCATCAGTATGAAAGTCCCTTGGGATCTCTTCGGCCAGCGTTGGGTCAGAAGGGTCAGTTGGGAATGAAGGCTCCGGATCCCGGAGAGCGAGCTCATCTCCCTGCGAAGCCTTTTTCTTTTTGGCTTCCCAGTCTGCGTCTCCACCTTGTTGTTTGCGAGTCCTCTTGGGAGCCCTTGGAGGTCTTGGAGGGTCTGCTTCCTGTCTTTCGGTCTCTTGCTCCACCACTTGCAAGAGAGCAGCATCAATTTGGCTCTGGGCCGGCCCCTCCGTGGCAGTTGGGGCATCCTTCTCAGCATCGCTCGCCACCTTTTTGCCTCTTTTCCTACCTTTCATTTTGCTCGGGGCTTTGGCCCGGCCCGGTAGGAAGAGCGTCCCGTCTGGTTCATGGGATCTTTTAAGCACAGTATCCCCAGAAGGTTGGGTGGTAAGCTCCTCCCAAGTCAGGTCTCTCCGACCTGTGGTGTTCCACAGGTGAGACCTTGCCAAGTTCCCACTGGTGAAGGTACTGTGGAATCGGTTCCCCCAGTTCTCTGCGGCTCAGGCATTGATTTTGCCACAAGTGACCTGTCCGGCCTTCAAGTAGTCCCCCAACTCCTTAGGCAGTTCTGTTAAAGCAAAAAAAAAGACCAGTTAAATTAAACCAACTTAAAAAAGGAAGAAATGGACAAAGATTCGAAGTGTGAAACTTACGGTCACTCCTCCATCTGCTTCTGAGGAGGCTTGGGTTCTCTCCGGCCTTGATCTTCTTGCCGTTTTCCCAAGCGCCACTGACAAATAAAAATTGGCTCCTCCACTTTCTCTCCGACTCCAACAGATCGTTGACAGCCTTGAAGTTGTCCCCCATATTAAAGTGATAAAAGGGGAACTGGTGATGTTTGCAAAGGTTGTCCACTGCTGCGAACTCTTCCATATGGAGAGGGATCCCGGACAGCCTAGATGCCATGATGCATGACATCAGTGTATACCAGCTGTTGGGGCTCAGCTGGCTCGGGCAGAGCTTAACCAGGTGGAAATATATGACGATCTCCGGGTCCAATGGGAACCTGAGTCCCCAATTAAATAGCTCTGTAAAAAAGACTATTTCGTTCCGCTTACAGTCCATAGGGGTCTCCGGATCTGTGGGGATCCTTATCTTTACGTTTTCTGGGATCCCCCATTTTGTGCGCATTCGACCCAGTTCACCAGTATGGATGAATGCATACTTGGTCTTCTGTAAGGCCAAGAGGTATTTGAGCTCAACTCTATGAAAACACGGCCCCACCTTCTCTTCAAGGCACTCCGGCAGGTCCGGATGCCTCAAGAACAGTTTTTCCTTGCCTTTTTTGGCAGCAGCATTATCAGTCTGGCCGGAGGACTCAGACTCAAAGGGGACTTCTTCAGCAGTTCTTTCCTCCACGATTGTTGGGGGAATATCTGTGGTAGTGGTCCGGGGAGGATTAAAACTTGGCTCAGCCTGGCTTCTGGACTGCTGGCCTTCTGTGTTTCTCAGACTTCTACTCTCAGGCTGGGTCTCTGAGGCAGAAGTCTCTCTTGGAAGTACCGGGCTACTGGCCTCCGGATCAGATGGCCTTTCCCGGGGAGCTCTGATGGGCACTCTAGACCCAGAACTACTGTTTTTTTCCCACGATTTGGAGGGAGTATTTTTGGAGGATAGCCCTTTAACTAGCCGGCTTGACCTCTTAACTATCAGCTTCTCCGGAGAATGTTCTGTATCAGACCCCATAGCAATAAAAGAAGAAGTTTTCCTAACACTTGTGACTGTAACTCCTGGCTCAACAGCAGGTACTGACTCCTGAACTGAGGAACCATAAACTATAGGCGAGAGGGTGGATTGAAATAACTTTTTGGGCTTAGTACCTTTAGAGGAGGACGATCTTTGATCCGACTCTGTAACGGAGGCGACTGGTCTGTCAATGGGTGATGAAGGTAGCCCTGCTGTTATTCGTTTCTCCTTCTCAACTTTTTGTGCTCTTTCCAACTCTGAAAGATTGAGCCAGCCGCCTTTGATCAATGCTGTCCTTATTGTAAACATAAACTACCAAGGAAACCTTTGCTTTAGAGAGAGAAAGCTCTGAGTAAATTTGCAGAGTAAATGTGAAAGAGATAGTGAGAACAGAAGAAAGTAAGTTTCAATTTATAGTAGATTTGAAAAGAGGATTTGATTCCTAGGAGAATTCGAAAAGTTTGGCAATGATTAAAAGACGGCGCTGATGTCACCATTTGTAATTAAAGATGTTGCTTTTCGAAGAAGGTGGTGCGAAATTCAAGGTGAAAAATGGCTGGAGTGACCAATCTGAGAGCGACACGTGTCCCACGAACTCTCACAAAAACCGTTTTGAATTCGTAAAGCTTTATCTGTCCGGGTAAACTCATAAACCTGTCCGGATTAAAAACTACTTCTAGCATCGGACTGTTTTTCAGGTCTCTGACAAGAATACTTGTTCAAACACCTAAAAAAGGGGCTCCTGATGAGTCCGAATTCAGCATGCTCCCCGGACAAGGACAGATCGGTCCAAAGCCTCCGGACCGGACAGATCGGACAGATCATATGGACCGGACAGATCACTTCGAACACTATGACCATAGGACTGTTCGAACTATGACAAAAGTATTAAAAAAACCTAAACACTTCTTGACTAAGCTACTTGCTCTCCTACTTAGAGCTCATGGGTCTTTGAATATGACCCGGGTCCATTAAACATGACCCGAAAGCCCATAAGGGCCCAAACATCATACTATTAATACCCAACCACCTGCATTAACTATGGGGAATGAGAATTAACTGCTACCAAGCTGCTTAATTATCTCTCTACTCCCTACTCTAAACCACTTAACACCCACACACCACCGTTCAACACCCATACACCACCTTAAAACACCAATTAAAATTATCAGTCTACCCCCAGGTGATTATTATCATCACCAATCAAAACATGGTGTATTTATGGGATTCAAATATTTGTGTAATGGTATATTTATGTTAAATAATTAATGTTTTGTTCCAAAATGATTTTATTCATATGACTTCTACTAGTATGTGTAGAAATTTGAATAAAACAGAATTAGGGCATGCTAGATTAGGACATGTTCAGTATGGAAGAATAAAAACATGTAAAAAATTAGTCTTATTCCTCATGTTGATGCAAATAATAAAAAATGTAAAACTTGCATGTTAACTAAGATAACGAGAAAACTTTATCAATAATATTAACCGAGTTTTTAAAATATTGGAACTAGTCGATAGTGATTTATGTGATTTCCATGCTATACCTTCATTAGGAAATAAAAAAATATGTTATTACTTTTATTAATGATGCATCCAAATATTTCTACATTTATTTGTTGCATGCTAAAAATGAAGCTCTTGATAAGTTTAAAATAAATAAGAAAGAAGTAAAGTTACATAAGAATGATTTGATTAAAAATCTATGTACGAATAGAGGAGGTGAATATTGTGATCCTATATATTTTCTGTCTACTGGTATAATTCATCAAACCACTACTCCTTATACACTACAACAAATGGTATAGCTACGACAAAGAATATGAATTTGATAGAAATGGTTAATTTAATGTTCTCATATTCGGGTATTAGTAAATGATTATGGGGTAAGGCTATGTTATATGCATGTTATTTATTGAATCGTATTCCTACTAACAAGAATAAGATGACCCTGTATGAGCTTTGATTTAAGAAGCCTCCACAACTGAATTATTTGGATGTCTGGGGTTGTAGAGCAGTTGTAAAGCTCACTGAACCCAAAAGGAAATATTTGGGTGAAAGAGGTATAGATTGTATCTTCATTGGATATGTTGAGCATTCCGTTACGTATAGGTTCTATGTGATAGAATCTAATGAATATATATCGGTGAACATGGTTATCGAGTAAAGAGATGAAATATTTGATGAAGAGAGATTTACCTATATACCTAGACCTAGAGATATGATTCAAAACTCTTTTAATAGAAAATCAATTCAAACTAAAAATATATCAAGTCGTCATGTTTGTGTACCTAAACCTTCTGAACCAAAGAGAAGTATTAGAGCTAGCAAAGCTAAGTCGTTCGGATCTGATTTTCAAATTTATTTAGTTGAAGTGTCAAGAGATAAGATTTACTATCAATATCAATATTGTCTTATTATTGAAGATGATTCAATGACTTTTAGTGATGTTATCCAAGATAAGATAGAGTCTATCAAGCATGATAATTCATGGGAGTTGGCTGATTTACCTCTGGGTTGCAAATCATTGGGAAATAGATGGATATTTAAACGAAAAATGAAAGTAGATGGTACTATTGAAAGGGATAAAGCTAGATAGGTTATTCAGGGTTTTAGACAAAAAAAATTGACTTCTTTGATACTTAAGCTCCAGTTGGAAGGATTTCCACTATTAGATTGTTGAGAACTTGCATCTGTATACAATATTTTAATTCATCAAATGGATGCATTCTTGAATGATGATTTGGATGAGGAGATTTATATGAATCAACCAGAACGGTTTGTCATGCCAGGTTGTGAAAACAAGGTATGCAAGTTAAAAAAATATTTATATGGTTTGAAACAAGCACCAAAATATTGGCATAATTTTTTTGATAATATAATATTTTCTAATTGCTTTATTCTTAATCAAGTAGACAAGTGTGTATATAGCGAATTTTATAATGCTAGTAAAGGAGTTATGATTAGTCTATATGTTGATGATATGTTGATTTTCGGTACTAACCAAAATCAGGTTGATAAAATGAAGAAATTCTTATAATCTAATTTTGAGATGAAGGATTTGAGGGAAGCTAAAATGATTTTTAGTATAAGAATCAAGCGAAAGAACAATAGTATATCGATTTCTCAATCTCATTATATTGAGAAAATATTGAATAAATTTAATTTTAAAGATTGTTCTCTGGTAAGCTCACCTATAGATCCTAATATTAAGCTTCTACCTAATAAAAGGGATGCTATATCTCAACTTGAATACTCAAGAGTCATCGGTTGTCTTATGTATGCCATGACTAGCACTAGGCCGGATATTGCCTTTGTTGTTGGAAATCTTAGTATGTATACTAGCAATCCTAGTTCACATTATTGGTCATCTTTAAATCGAGTATTCAAGTATTTGAAAGGAACCATGAATTCTGGTTTAACTTATACATGAGTTCCTTCTATATTGAAGGATATTCAGATGCGAGTTATATTTTAGATATGGAAGACCATTCTTCCACAAGTGGATGGGTATTTCTACTTTGGGGATGTGCTTTCTCTTGGGCATCTAAGTAACAAACTTGTATTACCGATTCAACAATAGAATTAGAGTTTCTGGCATTAGTAGCAGCAAGTAAAGAAACTAAATGGCTAAGAAATTTAATGTATGAAATTTTGTTGTGGCCCAAACCGATATCACTTATATCTATCAGATGTGATAGTGAAACTGTCTTGGCTAATATCTATAGAAAAGTTTACAAAGGCAGGTCTAGACACTTAGGTGTTCGACATAATATGATTCGTGATCGCATCATGCATGATGTTATATCAGTGGAGTTAGTGAGAGCTGAATATAATTCCGATCATTTTATCAAAGGGTTAAGTAAAGATCTTGTAAACAAATATGCTATTGAGATAAGATTAAAGTCCATCTGAAATCTCTCATGTTGAGATACCCAATTCTCATCTAATATGACATTAGATGTTGAATTCAATATGGAACGCTTAACTTCTAGAGATTGGAACACATTTGTAGTATCATCCCAAGGTATGTGTTCAGACCTACAAGTTGTGCCGGTTAACGATTATATTCGTAGTAGTTCTTTTAAAAATTGCATATGCATGTGCAAAAGGAAAGGACTACCTGTTTGAGCATGAGTTTTACCTGCTTCAAGAAGCTAGGACTTGGTTTTGATATGCTTAAGAAGGATAAGGACATAAGGCTAATAAAAGATAGTGTCAAGTAAGAACAAGTGAGAATATAAATTTATGTGTATATTATCTTCATGTATTCATTATGAATAGTAAAGGTTCAATCCTTAATGATACCTTGATATTCGAATAATTGGATTGTGTAATACACTAATGTGAAATTCAATCATTACGATATTTCATTTATGCATAAATTTATTAATTGTTGTGATTGTGTATAGTTGATAATGAATTACACTAAAATAGAGGAAGATTATTAGATATTTTAGTGTAATTAAAACGACTAATCGACCAATTTAATCGTGATAAATTATCGAATAAGTCGTAGAGTGCGGAGTGCACGCTTTTTAGATTATATCATGATTAACAGGGTCAAGTGATGGAGTCCTTTGTGGGATCCAAGAGGCGGATCCTCTGGAAAGGTTTCAATCCAATTTTGGTTGAATCAGCTATTATTGCAAGTCAACCTAATTTAAAATTTGGAAATTTGAACGTTTATTCAAATTTGAAATTTCACTCGTTTTTAATTCAAAATTTAATTCTCGTTATATGACCTTAACTACCCCAACTACCCTAACTGTCAAACCGTATTCATTGGTAAAAATACATAAATATTAAGTTTTGTTGGAAAACAAAGATCACACATAATATTTTATACTCTATGTACAAAAAGAAATATTTTATTTTATTCAGTTAGAATTTTTGTGAATCCCAAAAATAGTTTCAATTAGAATTTTTTACAAGACTTCACAGAATTATCCGAAAATCAAATACGGTATCTTACAAAATTTGTATTCTAAAATATTTTTAGATTTTCAAGCTTTTTTCAAAATATATAAATTTGTTTAGGATGGTACGATTTTAATTCATTTTTTATATATTTTATTTGTATCTTGTTAAGATATGAATAATAAATTGTGATGAGAGGAAGGGAAGCCTATGTTCTTAACCTCCAAGAAGGGAGAGAAATTTTCTTGATTTTCTGGTAATCAATTGAAGCAGATAGAGTTTGATAGATTAATCAAAATTGAGGTCTGTTTTATTATGGAAGAGTGAGATTTTTGTCTCCAAGTTCATCCAAATCGTCTTAAAACATGGAATTACAGTTGAACTCTTTCCCAAGAAATATAGAGTTCCCTGCTCTAATTTCCAGAAAAACAGAGACTCAACCTCTGAAGAATGCTCTTTGTAATGATTATATTCCTTTGATCTGCAATGAAATAACAAATGTTAGAGATAACCCAACTTTTGAAGAATAAAAAAAGAACAATCAATAAGAAATGAATCAAGATAATCAATATAAAACTACTTTTGTTGATTTGTTCAAAAGGAAGCAAGACATAAAGATTCAAGATGATCCAGTAATTACGAGAACAGAAAATCAAATTGGTATAAGGTTTGATTAAAAAGATAAAGAAAAACTAAAATAAACTACTAAGAAAACTCTCATATGGAAATTTTCTACTCGAAAACCATATATTGAAGTAATTAGAAGATTCCTGGACAATTTTAATTTTCCAAGTGGTTATAACCTCACTCACTTGGATTATATGCATATTTTAATTGAATTCAACAATAAATATGATATCAGAAGACTATGGAAGAGAAATGTGTGGAATGTTGGATCAAGAACTATGAGGTTGTTTAAATGGATGCCTCAGTTTAATCCAGAGGTGGAATGTGCGATAACTCATGTATGGGCCATACTTCCTAACATGCCTGAATATATGTATAAGGAAGAAACTATACAGTTTATAGGAAAAGCTATTGGAACACTGTTATCCATATGGGTACCTGAGAAGAATAAGGTAAGATATAACTGTTGTAAAATGTGGGTTGAAAAGGATTGAATAGAAGAACTCCCGAACAGATGGATGTCTCCAAGAAACCAATCAACAAAATATGGATCAGTTTTGGAGATCAAGATGGTTATTGGCAAGAAGTGAGATACAATGGTCTACGAACTTATTGCAATACTTGTTTTCACCTGGGACATGACTCAGAAGACTACGAAAAAACATCCAAAAAATCAAGACTTGAAGAATTGAGTGAATCTATAAGCTATTGAACCAAACACACGGGAAACTATAATGAGTAACTCTCCAAAAGCTATTAAAATCAAGTCAATGGTAGTTAAAGCTAAATATGTTGAACTACTTCAAACAAAAACATAATCCAAGATTCAAGCAAGATAACAAGAAGAGTTGAAGAGGTCAGTGTTCTAATGTTAAGAAAAAGAAAGACAATAATATTAATATGGAATTTTGTAACAGCAATAATAGTCTAACAACATGTGAAGAGGCTTTAGGATCAAAGCAAAATAGTGAAGTGAAAAGTGCTTTAGATAATTGAAGCTCTTCAAACTATTGAAAATGAAGCTCTTTTTGGATCAATCAGAGAATCTGAAACATACCAACAATCTAGTCAATCTCCTGTGAAAGACAGAATTGGAAGCATCCCTAGCTTACCAAAACTAAATTTAATTGAAGCAAGAAGAGACAGAAAAAATGGTGGACAAGAAAACGGTCAAAAGAACCAAAAGTTGGAAGGCCAAAGGTTCATTCTCTATATAAAAAAATATTGCAGCTGAAAGGGTCTTCTAAACCCATTCAATCACATTCCAAATGACCATAAATATTTTAAACTTGAGTGTGAAAAGGATCGAGAGCAATATGACTCTCACCAGATTAAAGTCTCTCGAGAAATCTGAATGGATTTCATTCATGGCACTGCAATAACCATTAATTTCTAACTCAAAAATGCCTGAGATTGCTAGGAAGTTGAGGTTTGAAGGCTTTACTGGCAATAAAAACAATAAGATTTGGGTTCTGTAAAATACTGATTATGAAGTGGAAATATTGCTGGATGATGAAAAATTATTGCATTAAAAGGTTAAGCATCATCAAGTTTCTAAAAGCTTTAGAGTCTCAGTTGTGTATGGTAAAAACAGAAGAGATCAAATAGCTTACTTATGGGATAAAATAAGATTTTTGATAAAGACACGAAAGAATGAATTATGTTGGAGGATTTCAATACCATATTGAATTCTGATGAGCAGCTAGCTTTCTCCTCAAATTGTATAAGAAACATGAAGATTTTAACAATATAATGCTTGAATGTCATTTAAATGATGCATGATACACAAGTTCAAAATATACGTGGACAAATGGAAGGAAGTGGAGGAGGCTTGATAGAGTGTTGTATAATAATGCTTGGTCAAATTACTTTGAAAACACTGCAATCAAACACCTCTCCACCACTTGCTCTGACCACTCACCAATCATTATCTCTCTATATGATAATTAGAGAAAGATGAAGCCTGCTTTTAGATTCTTGAACATGTGGACAAGACATCAAGGATTCATGGATATAGTCAACAAAAGTTAGATAGAAGACGTTCAAGGAAATGCTATTTTCAGATTTTGGGGGAAGCTTAAAAGATTGAAGGCTAAATTGAAAAATTGGAACAAGAACACCTTTGGAAACGTATTCAACTATATAAGGTAGATAAAGGAATAAATTATTTACATAGAAGCTAATTATCAAACCTCAAATTCAACTGAAGACAAGCTTATATTGGATAAAGATAAAAATGCCCATGTTGAGCTCCTAGCAAGAGAAGAAAGCTATTAGAGTCAGAAATCATACTCTAACTAAATAAAGGATGGAGACAAGAATACTGATGCTTGCCATAATTTTATGGAAAAAAAAAAGAGAAATTGTATTCATGGAATCTGGGATGGATCTAACTGGATTGAGGACAAGAAGATGATAGGTGACGTTGTTGAGAAGTATTTCAAAAGTATAATTATTGAAGAGATTATCTCAATTGAAGATGGAGACTTCTTTGATTTGATACCTAATATGGTCTCAGATGAAGATAACAAGATTCTAATGGCTATTCCTAACAATAAAAAAATTAAAAATGCAACTAACTCTTTAAATCGTAACGGTGTTGCAAAAACAGGTTGGTTTTAATGGATTCTTTTTCAAGAATTTGCTGGAATATTATCAATGGGGATCTCTGTAAATTTATTAAGGAGATATTCAAAGGCAATATCATTCATACTGGAGTACATGTCACTTCTATTTTCCTAATCCCCAAGACTGATTCACCTAAAAGCTGGAAGGAATACACACATATAAGCCTTACATCTATATTTAGTAGGATTGTTTCTAAGGTGATCAATCAAAGACTTGCAACAATTCTATCTAACATAATATCTGATGAACAAGCTGCATTCACCAAGAAGAGAAGTTTGCATAATAATATATTAATCACTAAGGAGCTTTACTATGATTTAAACTACAAGACCACGGGAGGAAATCTGATGGTGAAAGTAGATATATCAAAATATTTTGATAATCTTACTCACATGGTTAACGGATAGCTTAAAGGCTACTTTAAGTCAACTAAAGGCTTAAGGCAAGAAGATCCTTTATCTCCAAGCCTTTTTATTATAGCAGAGTATTTGATTAGAGGGCTAAAGAATCTTACGACACAAAACACTGCTACTAGATACAAGAATAGAGGATGGAGCATACCTTGCTTAGCCTTTGCAGACGACTTAATTGTTTTCTGTAATGGCTCAACATCTTCAATTAACAAGATCCATAAGTTTATGGTACACTACAAAGAAAGATCAGGGCAGGAAATCAACAGAGATAAGTCCAAGTTTTATACATCCGCTAGAATGACCAAAGCTAGAATCAGTAGCCTTGAACATGTTTTGAGGTTTAAACATATCAGCCTTCCAATGAAGTACTCGGGATTGACTATCATTACAAATAATATGCTAATTATGAAGGATTGGTGAGTCAAATCAGAGCAAATATTATAGAGTGGGACATCATTTTTCTTTCTTTTGGAGGTAGACTTGTCTTCGTGCGGAATGTTTTGAACACAATACCTATCTACACTATGAAATCATCTTTAATTCCAAAGTTTACAATTCAAATAATAATAATATCTTATTGTAATAAGTTTTTATGGGGTTCAAAGGAAAGTTATAGAGCAATCTCCTGGTTATCGTGGATAAGAATATGCAGACTACATGAGGAGAGGGGGATCGAACCTAAGAATATTTGAGGATATTCAAGAGGAATTTTCCTACAAGCTATGGTTCAACTTCAGAGATCAAAAATCTATTTGGTCTCATCTGATGAAGTTTATATATAGCTGAAATTTTCATCCATGAACAACAGCAAATCTGTCAAAATTAGTGCACTCTATAAACCAAGATTACAAAAAGCAGACAGACTAAGGAACCGCAAAGGACCCGCAAAGAAGCAGACAGCTCCAAATCGATTCTCAACTATTAAATGACTTAGTAAAGTAGTGGGAGTTATATTAGGAAGTCTGAAAGTCTCAAATTACTAAGAGACGTTTGAATCATATTTTCTATAAGTACTGAACCTTTTTGTTTCACTCTTCAAATAATAAAATCAACTTTTGTTTGTGCAAATTGTTTAAGTTCTTGTCTGTTCATTTTGTTTCATGGTATCAGAGCAAGGTCTCTGCATATCAAGTGTTTGATTTTATTACCTAGAGAAATCATGTCAAGTGTTATTACTTTTAAATCAATATGAATGGAAGTAATTCAGCTTGTCCTATGTTTACAGAGAAGCTTGTTGGAACCAATTACCAATATTGGCGGTTGTGTATAGATGCCTTCCTTCAAGGACAAGATTTATGAGATCTTGTTTCCGATACCGAGATAATTCCTAGTGATACTCCATAAAACGCTGACTTAAGGAGGAAATGGAAAGTAAGGTGCGGAAAGGCTTTAATCCCGTTGAGAACTTTGATCGGTAAAAACTTTATTGATCATGTTCGTGCATTGGATTCTCCAAAGGATATCTGGGATACTCTTGATAGGTTATTTACCTAGAATAATACTATGCGGCTTCAATAACTTGAGAATGAGCTTGCTTCGTTAACCCAAATTAATATGTCGATCTCTGATTACTTTCTTAAGGTTAAGAATGTATGTTCGGAAATTTCAGGTTTGAATAGTGATGAACCTATCAGTGATGCAAGGCTAAGGCGTTATTTGATTTGTGGATTACGATATGACTTCATGTTGTTTGTATCATCAATATGAGGACGGGTTAACTAACCATCAATTGTTGAGTTAGAGAACCTACTCTCTAACCAAGAAGCATTGGTTAAACAAAAGCGAGGTAAGTATTTTGCTGATGTTGAAGATACACTGTTTACTAAAGACATGTCAAGGTGTAAAAACACACAAGTCATTTTCAAAATGAAGGTAAGCAGATAAGGATTGCCGGGAGTCTCTAAACTGGCATGTTTTAAATGTGGAAGGACTGGACACATGAAATCTGATTGTCGTGCAAAGCTTATTTGCAAGAAGTGTGGAAAACCAGGCTACATTAAACCAAACTGTTATCAGATGCAAATGTTGCATATGATGCTGAAGCTAACAATGAGAGATAGTGGGAAAGTTGTTTCTCGATTGAGGTTGTTAATCAACCGTACACCATAGCTTCGGTTATTAATCAACCAGTTCCCCTTGGTGCGTCAATTGTCCGCGGTGCACCGATTCCTTGACTCGGTCCTTGTCTACCTGCATGCCTCACACCGAAGAAGGTATAAAATGGTTCAGTTGTGTTTTCTGGTGGTAATAATAAGGTAGATAAGTCATAAAGTGGTATCGTGACTGAAAATGGTCCCCGTGAGAGCAAAAACAAATCGTCTAAGGTTATGTTGAATGTTTTACAAGGCTTTTCTAAAAGCGGTATTAGTACGGCAACATGCCATGATGGTCAAGTTGAAGCAGGTTTATCTGAGTCGAATGCGGTATCGGTTCATAAGCAGTTAGTAGAGATGGTTATTCAAATCAAGTGGAGAAAATTGAAGCTTGTTTATGGGCATCATATAAGGCTTAGTCAGATTCCTGTTAGCTGTAACTTTAAGGTTTTGAGAGAGATTGTGAGTATAAAATTTTCATCGTTAAAGTTGGTTTTGATCAAGTATAAGGATAACAATAGAGAATTGGTGAAAATAACGTGTACTGACGAGCTCAGATTGGCAGAGCTGCCTGTCGATAGTAGACTTGAATCAAATGCAGCTGAGTCGGTTGCAATGTTGAGGTTCCATGTCGTTAAGGTTGATCCTAGACAAGAACCTCCCTTGGTGGAGGAAAAAGAGAAGAAGCCTCCTGAGATTCTAGAAATTAAAATGGATGAAAGTGGATCATCTTCTCTCGGTGGTTCTGTTTTGGAATCTGAGATTATAAATTTCAATAAACTGGACAAAAATGTTAAAAAAGAATTAGAAGAACCAAATGGTAAGGAAAATGAAAATCACAATTGGTTGTTCGCTTTTGCACAACTTTTCCGTACTCAAATGGCAGATTTTCTTCAGTCGCAAAGCAAAATGATGGTCATGGCTGCTATTGCGATTGTGGCTTTAGCCCTTTATGTTTGTTTGAGTTGGTTGTTTATTTTGAAACTCGGGTGGGGTCTAGTGTGTGCATTCGTGGTGTTGAAATGTTTGTGGTGGTTCATTAATGTGGCTCAGATCGTCTATATACTGAGCATAACTTGTGCAGTAGCTTGGTCCGGGTTTTCGGGCAGGCGTTTATTAATCTGTGGGGGTTTGTTAAATTGTCCCATTGCTTCAGTTGTCATTCTCAACTTGGAAATATGGTTTTTCACAATATTGATATTGTTTACTGGATATTCAGAGGATGTATAAGTTTATGTTGCAACTCCCTCTATATGCATGAACATAATGAGTTGGATTGCCCATATTGTTATTGGAACAAATGCAGCTGTCAGTGTTCGAGTCTTAAATGAGCTAGACACACGACATCCAAGAACGGTGAAATTTTCTTTAATGGTGTCGGTTATATCATCGACATTTACTGGACTTCTGTTTTTAATGGTTCTTGTTGTATACAAAGATGTATACCCAACATTGTTCTCAGACAATAAAAGAGTTCAATATTTAGTTAGAGAGTTAACATCGTTGACATGTCTATGTATGGTCATTAGAAATCTTCAACCGGTTCTATCAGGATTTGTTGTTGGAGCTGGATGGCAGGCTACTGTAGCCTATGTGAATATTGCGTGTTATTACGGCCTAAGAATTTCTGTTTTCTCAAAATTGTTTCATGCTCTTCCCAAATCAAAGTTCGAAGAGTTCAAAGGAGCTACCAGTCTAGCTGATCGAAAGAATGCACTAATGGGGAGTGTCAAAATTAGTGCACTCTTTAATCCAAGATTACAAGAAGAAGACAAATTAAGGACCCGCAAAGAAGCAGACAGCTCCAGATCAATTCTCAACTATTAAAGGACTTAGTGAAGTAGTGAGAGTTATATTAGGAAGTCTGAAAGTCTCAAATTACTAAGAGATGTTTGAATCATATTTTCTATAAGTACTGAACCTTTGTGTTTCACTCTTCAAGTAATAAAATCAACTCTTGTGTGTTTATTGTTTCAGTTCCTGTATATGTTCAATTTGTTTCATTGTATCAGAGCAAGGTCTCTGCATATCAAGTGTTATAATTTTATTACCCAGAGAAATCCCGATTGTTATTACTTTTAAATCAATATGAATAGAAGTAATTCAGCTTCTCCTATGTCTACAGAGAAGCTTGTTAGAACCAATTACCAATAGACAAAATGTTAAAGATCATAGACAAGGCAGAAAGGATGATATATTGGCAGCTTGGAGAAGGAAACATGGAATTCTGGATAGAGAGATGGTGTACTAGAAGACCTTTCATCATTCTTGATTCAGAAGTGGATAGAACTTGGTACATTCCTAAACAAGTTAAAACATATTGGGAAAATAAAGGCTGGAATCTTGACATCTTGAGAAATTTCTTTTCATCTACAACAATTGAGAACATATGCAAAAGCAAGTTGAATAACAGTAAGGATCAGATAAAATGGGCTTTTTCAAAGTCAGGGGATTACTTTACAAAAGATGCTTGGGAGAACATAAGAATTAATTTTAACAAATCTAACATGTTCAAACAGATTTGGAACACTATCAATCTTAAAAAGTGTTCCTTCTTAACTTGGAGGGTAATTTAGAACTGGTTGTTTATTGATCCTAATATGCAGAAAAAGGGTTTTCATCTAGCATCAAAATGTGAGCAATGTGAAAATTCTGAATCAATAGCTCATGTTTTCATTCAATGTACTAAGGTTTGGGAAACATGGTCCTACTTTGCTGTTATTTTCAGAGTCTCCATCAGCAAAAAATATGTCCTATCCACACATGCTATGAACTTGGTTTTGGTTTACTTCAAAGGATAATCACATAAGGATAATACTTCCAGTTATTATAGCTTGGGTGATTTGGTATACTAGAAACAAGAAAAAGAATGAAGGTAACACTATTACATCTAAGGCTATGATTGACTATGTAATAACAATTCTAGAAACTCTTGATCAAGGCCATCTTCTAAAAAGAAAGCACTGGGGTAAGGATATAAGCAATGCTATGAAAGTAGGTTGTGTTCATCACCTGAGCAAGCCTAGAATAGCTTTGTCTCTCAAGGGGAACCTTCCTAAGAAAACAACATACAAGCTTAACATAGACGAGGCCATCAGTTTTAAGGGTGAAGCTAGCGGTGGAGGAATCATCAGGGATCAAAATGATGAAATGATTACTGCATTTGGTAGAACATACGGGCACCAAACTCTATTAGTGGCTGAATGTAGAGCTTTGCTAGATGGGCTCACATTGTGTCAAAACAAAGACATTACTTCGCTGGAAATTGAAACAGATTCGAGGATTCTAACTGAAATAATAGTTAAAGGCAATGCTCTCTAGTATCTTGAACCCCTTGTAAGATAATTCAGAAGGTTACTCACATCCAGAATGATTCTAACACACATATACCGTGAGCAAAATGTCGTTGCTGACTGGTTAGCAAAGCATTCGCTGGAAACTGGTATGGTTCTAGACTACAGCCTGGATACTTGTCCTAACGAGTTAAGGGCGATTGTGTTCCTTGAAAGTCTAGGGACCGGTTACATAATATTTGAGAACTTTGAATAAGGTGGAACATGTACCTGATTGAATGGTCAATGTTGCATCAAAATCTCCTAGTGTTGTCGATGAATTTCAAAAGAAGCCGAGGTCGGAAGCTCGAAAATCAACTAAGATGAAATTATTATGAATCTTCGAATTTTGAATGTTCTTTAAAGAGAAATGAATAATGGTAGATGGTTTATAATCTTGGCTCAGAATTGAACTTTGTTGGAAGTAACGTTTGGAAGCATGAAGGATTCGGCTTAGGTGAAAAAGAAAAGGCCAAATCTTGCTTCCAGTGTAAAAAAATGAACCTATTGATCCTTGTAAATATCAAAGTTAGAAATAAAAGTATCACAGTTTTGGAAAAAAAATTATATCTTGTTAAAAATTTATCCTATCATAAAAATCATATTCCTACGTTTAAAATTTCGAACCAAATTTACCTCAAATTTAAAAAACTAAATTAAACATTATATTACAATTTAATATTATTTTATCATATCAAATTTTAATATAGAAAAACCGATACAACGCAAATTATCACAACCATTTGAATAAAAAACCTAAAAACTCCCATCAAATACAGCAAGAATAATACATCACAAGGCGAACAAATGTAAAAAGGAAAAAGATTGATGTTATCCATTTGAGATATTTGTCACGTTTGACTACATTAATAAGGGGTGCCGACAATTGTCGTGGATAGGATCTCTCTCAAGATTGTGGCTCAAATTTGTGTCGGGCTTTAAAGATATCGTCGTCTATGTGTAGATCAAACTTGTATATCATGGGGCCAAATTTTATACTCATTCATGTATCTGATAAAACTATGGTTGCTTTTATTCAATTATTTTACTTTTGGTCTAAATATATACGAGTTGGGTCTCGATTTCCATAATCCATAAATAATTACATGGTAAACTATAATTATTAAGACTACTTTAAAAGAAAATATAGCATACTCACTGTTTAGCTTAGGTTTAAAATAATATGTATACGTTCTCTATGTAGTAGTGATAATTACAAAATAAGATTGCATGGTACAAATTTTAAAATTTGCATGCTACAAATTTGGAAATAGGTGATCAGTTTTTTCCCTGCTCAACTAATTTTTGTTTTGCATTTCATATTATTTTGATAAACTAGAAATTTAAAGGATCTCAACTTATAATCTCGAGAGCACACTGAATTTTCAATTGGAATCTGCTTTTTTTATATTATTAATTTGTTTAGATCAATCTTATTTGTAATTTTATATAAATTTATATTTAAAATAAAATCAATAATATCATGTAAAACAAAACCAAAAACATTAAAATATTATGTAAATCTAAACTAATGCAAATTCGTTTTTGTTTCGATATTAATTTTTATGAGATTTTTTTTATCATTCTAAAATCTCTTTTTCATAAAAAGTAATTTTATAATTGATGATAATATTCTTTTTAAATTCATAAGGTTAAATAAAAGATAAAAATAATGTTACCTCGTGGATCCAATATTTTTTTTATTTACTTCTAAATAATAATAACCACCGAAATTATATTAATTTTTTTAATGTCAACTCTTTTTTATACTTTTTAAATCTTGTTTTGTATGTTATTACTAGAAAAAATCTAAACATCAATACTAGTTTTAGTTTTGATTTTTACGGATTATATTATGGTTGGTCTATAGACTAGATGGATCCCCCATAGTCCTCATATGACAAATAGAGTAATAAATCAACTACTATATCAAAATCGATAGGAATTAATCACAAATTTAAATGATAATAATTACGGTAATAAATTATTTAATCAAATTCTGGTATTTATATAATAACATGGTAAAAAATCTATCGATAAATCACTATATATATATATATATAAAAGGATCGATAAAAAGTTTTCATATTTGTGTATACATTTCATAAGATTTATATTGACGATAAAAAATACATACATAATAAACTTATTTTATGGGAATTAATTGCGTCTTTCAAAGATTATATGAAAACGTGAACGACTCAGAAGTCCGGTGGATAATTGTAAATGAGAGTACAATGTGAATCTCCTACAATAATATATTAATGAATGTTGATTTGCTAGATTTGGTGTAAGAATATATGTTGCTAAATTAACGTTATTCTAGTTCAAAAGCGCATGAAAAACAAAGACCATGAGATAGTTATGGAAATCTAGATGTTTGTATGAGCTCAACCTTTGTATGATCTCAAACTCAGAAGAATGTTTGATAAAATTCGTACTCGAGATATTTTAAGATCTACATAAGTAAAAAGAATTATCAATGTAATATATGCAATTTTGATCATGATATGAGGTCATTTTAAGTTTGATGACATTAAAATTCTCAATTAATGATTGGTTATTGTTAATATCTATTCCAATTATATGAATTCGATGATGTTTTGTAAACCTTATCTAATGATATTTGTTTTTGTATGAATATTCTCAATTTAGAATGTCTCATCACATGTTGTTTTAGAGTATTTTAGCATGTTGTAATATGTCTAATTTATATAGTCCGTCTACAGTATGTTGGACTTACAGATAGTAATATAATAAGTACCGTAGAAGTTTATTGTGTGAATATCAGATGAATCTATGTGTATCTTGAGGGATGACCTATCAAATTGACATTTTAGTTATTGGGATTTAAAAAGCTCCATAAATATGGTCCCTTATAGGGGCAAGTACATCATGATTATAACAATTTATAACTAATTAAATGGATAATTTAAACATAAGAGAGCTAGTAGGTTGTATGCATAACCATTCTTTAGTAGATCCCATGGACTACTAATTAGTTTAGGATATTCAAAAACCCTAAATATAAATAAGTACTTAACCCCTAAGTTCATTACAAATTATTGTTTTTTTTTAAACAAATCTCTCTCTCTCTCTCTATCTATCTCTCTCTCTCCCTCTCTCTCTCCCTCTCCCTCCCTCTCTCTCTCTAAAAAAAATTTAATCCATACTTTTATATGCTTATCTTTCATTCACTAATGTTGTCTTCATCATTTAAAGATAGTGATCATAGCAAATTGTAAATTATTGAAATATAGTAACTTGTTCTTTAACAATAGAGTTTGAAGATATGAAAATAATTATATTTTATCTCCATCGATATCATACCTGTCTTTAAAATTAAATGATTAACTCTTCAGTACTTTTAGGGTTTCTAACTCTATAACCATTTTATTTAAAATTTACGAGAGCTAACTAATTCATCCATGATCTGGAGTCAAGTATACATCGCCATGCAGGTTCATAAAACCAATTTTATAAATTGATTGAGTTTGGGAGAAGAACTCAAATTTTTATGGTTATGAAACCTTCAAGCACATTAGGTTATAGAGAATTTATTGTGCATGTTTAGGACCTGATTGATGCAATCGATAGCATATAATTGGTTAATTAATATGCATGATTAAATATTCAAGCCTGCAATTTGAAAATAATCCATAATTCAGAATAAAAGCATGATTTTTTATTTTGGGTTTGCATAACGAGTATGCATGGATGTCTAACTTTGCAAGCTCATAAATTTACTCTCGATTGTCCAAATCCCTAATAATTCAGTTTTGATTTTAAATAACTTGGTCATTCAGTCATAAAATTTAAGCATATGTAATGTGTATGTTTGATGTTTTAAACCTCTTTTAGATAAAATGTTGTTTCTTGTATGTGAGTTTTCTGGCCATAACCCTTTTCATATCCGCTTGTAAACCTCGCGGAAAATTAATTTAGTTCTTAAGTAATTTTTATTTTGCTTGTATGTTACTTATGTTGGTATGTTACGTTTGTTCAGAACTAGTACGTATATGATAACATATTTAGATTTGTTGTCGTGTTGCAGTCATAAGTATTTAGGAATATATAGTTATGTAGCCTTATATACATACATATTGGAAGCATCTAGTAATGAGAATGTATGGCATTGAAGATGTAAATAATTACATATTGTCATTGTTGTGAATGTGTCGAATAGTGCCTTGACATGTACTGTGTCCGGCAGGACAGTTTTGTGTTGGATAGTGATATTGTCCAATTACTTCGAATAGTGCCTTGACAGTGTACTGTGTCCGGCAGGACAGTTTTGTGTTGGATAGTGATATTGTCCAATTACTTCGAATAGTCTTGTGGTATGAGCCCATTAGGCCCATAGTCTAGTAAGTCTATTAATTCCCTATAAATAGATTACTAGGGCGACACAAAACACAATCTGAAATTTGTAACCTTTTCTATCATAGTGAAACTCTTTTCTCTGGCGGCGCCCGTGGACGTAGACAATTGTCGAACCACGTTAAATCTTGTGTTTCATTTAAATCTTTCATTCGCATATATTCTGTGCTTGAGCCATTTTGTGATAATTGTATAGTATTTTATAACAAAATTGGTATCAGAGCCACGTGGTGAAATTAGGGCTTTTGCAATTAGGGTTTCACAATGGCGTCTACAGCAACAAAATACATGATTGAAAAATTTGATGGGGGATCCAGCTATGCGTTGTGGAAGATTAAACTGAAATCTTCATTGGTACTGCAAGGGCTGTGGAAGGCTATAGAGAATAAGTTACCAGAAGAGATTAAAGAAGAGGAGAAACAAGATCTTCAAGAAAAGGCTTTGTGCTGGATTTTAATGAGTGTGAAAGACAATGTGCTTTGCGAGATTAGTGGTGAGAAGACTGCTGCCTGCGCATGGAGAAAGCTAGGAGATCTTTACTGAGAGAAATCAGTAATAAACCGATTATATTTGAAGAAACGTTTGTATGATTTCAGATTGAAAGAAGGTATGTCCATAACAAAGCACCTAGATAATTTTAAATCAATTATAATGGACTTGGAGAAAATAAATATCAATATTGAGGATGAGGATCAAGCTTTGTTTGTATTGAGATCATTACCAGCTCCCTATGAAAACTTCGTAGATACCATTATGTATGGTAAGGACAGTTATCGCTAGCAGATGTCAAAGGGGCACTGAAATCAAAAGAGATGAGATAGTTGCAGCCAGACAATCAAGCTGAAGGGGAAGGTCTTATGACTAGGGGAAGATCTAAAAGCAAAGCGAGTTCTTTAAGAAGGAAGAACTTGAGGTCCAAGTCAAGGGTGAAGAACTCAAACTGTTATGAATGCGGTGAGCAGGGTCATTATAGGAGAGATTGTCCGAAACTGAATGGTAAGAAGGGAAATCAAAAGGAAAATGCAACAAACATTGTTGAAGGTGTGAACGATTCCGACGATAGTGAAAACAGTGGTAAAGGAGATGTATTGTCCGTGAGTTCAGACTTTGGGCAAAACTCTTGGGTACTTGATACTGGCGCTACATATCACATGTGTCAGTTCAAGCAGTGGTTTGATACGTACAAGCCAATGCAGGGAACTGTCTATTTAGGGAACAATCATTCGTTGACTGTTGGTGGTATTGGTAACGTCGGAATCAGAATGTTTGACGGGGTTGTTAGAATCTTGACGTGCTGGCATGTTCGTGGGTTAAAAAGAAACCTGATTTCTCTTGGGACTCTAGACTCTCGGGGTTACAAGTACCATGCAGAAAATGGTGTAATCAAAGTGACAAAAGGCTCAATGGTATGAATGAAAGGTAGTTTGCATAAGGGTCTTTACATTCTCCAGGGGAGTGTTGTTATGGGCGATGATGCAGTAGCATCATCAGGGAGTAATAGCCAAAGTAAGCAGGATCAAAATAAGTTGTGGCATTGGCGTCTTGGTCACATGAGTGATAGAGGATTAGCTGTTTTGGGAAAGAGAGATTTGTTGAAAGGGTATAAAGCAGAATCATTGGGATTTTGTGAGCACTGCGTGTTTGGTAAACAAACTAGAGTCAAATTCAGCAAATCGGCTGTAAGAAAGACTAAAGGCACAGTGGACTACATTCACTCAGATCTTTGGGGTCCAAACAGAATTCCATCCAAGAGCGGAGCCAGATACTACATGAGTTTGATTGATGATTATTCAAGGATGGTGTGGGTTTACTTTCTGAAAACGAAAGATGAGGCATATTCAACCTTTGTCAAATGGAAGACGATGATTGAGAAGCAAACATGAAGAAAAATCAAACGTCTTAGGACATATAATGGGTTAGAATATTGCAGTCGTGAGTTCAACGAGTTCTGCGAAGCTGAGGGAATAGTGCACCATTGCACTTGTTCTAGAACACCACAACAGAATGGAGTCGCAGAAAGAATGAACAGAACGCTTTGTGACAAGGCATGAAGTATACTCTCACATTCCGGTGTGGGAAAGGATTTTTGGGCTGAAGCTATCAATACAGCATGTTACTTGGTGAATCGGTCTCCATCAACGGCTATTGATTGTAAAACTCCTTTTGAGATTTGGTCTGGATCGTCAGCTGATTATGAACATTTGAGGGTGTTTGCTTGTCCTGCGTATGCTCATGTGAGAGATGGTAAGCTTGAGCCGAAGGCAAAGAGATGCATATTTCTAGGATATGCTACTGGAGTGAAGGGATATAGGTTATGGAGTACCTCTCCAAAGTCTCCAGGTTTTCTCATCAGTAGGGACGTTACTTTTAATGAGTTTGCTTCGATAGACAGTCAGAAGGAAGTAGGAGAAATGGTCGAATCAGGATCGGTTGTGAGTGAACAGGTGGAGCTTGAAGTAGAATCAGTTCCTAGCAGGTCCAATAATTCAAGTGGTTCTGAGGTGGATCCAGAATAAGGAGGTGAAGCGTCAGCATCAGATGATAGTGATGATGATGCGCCTAAACCAGAACAACAACCTTATAGCATAGCATTGGGCAGAGAAATAAGAGATATTAGACTTCCAAAAAGGTATGTGAATCTAGTTGCATATGCTCTGTCAGTTGCAGAAGAAGTTGAGATGCAGGAACCTAGTAGCTACAAAGAAGCTATAGAAAGTTCAGAGGCAGATCGATGGATTGGTGCTATGGGAGAAGAGATTGAATCTCTTCATAAGAATCAAACATGGAATCTTGTTGACTTGCCTAAAGGACAGAAGATAATAGGCAGTAAATGGGTGTTCAAGAAAAAAGAAGGTAATCCAGGGGTTGAGGCATCTCGATTCAAATCAAGACTGGTCGCTAAGGGTTTTACTCAAAGGGAAGGAATCGACTTCAATGAAGTGTTTTCTCCAGTGGTGAAGCATAGTTCGATTCAAGTTTTGTTAGCCATAGTAGTTTTGCAAGATTTAGAGCTTGAGCAGTTGGATGTGAAGACTGTGTTTCAACATGGTGAATTGGAGGAGCAAATCTACATGAGACAACCAGAGGGATTTATCGAACCTAATATGGAGGACAAAGTTTGTCTGCTGAAAAAGTCACTGTATGGTTTGAAATAGTCACCTAGGCAATGGTACAAACGTTTTGATACATTCATGGTGTCAAAAGGGTTCACGGGGAGTCCATATGATAGTTGTGTGTATCATCAAAAGATGTCAGATGATTCTTATGTTTACTTGTTGTTGTATGTGGATGATATGCTTATTGCTGCTTGTAGTATGTCACACATTGTGCAGTTAAAGAAGCAGCTTAGTGCCGAGTTTGAGATGAAGGATCTGGGTAGAGCAAAGAAAATTCTTGGTATGGAGATTATCAGGAACATAAATTTAGGAACATTACACTTGTCTCAACGAAGTTATATTGAGAAAGTGTTAAAACGATTCAACATGTTTGATGCTAAAGCAGTTAACATTCCTTTTGCTACTCATTTCAAGTTGTCTGCAGTAGAAGCGGCCAAGGACGATGCTGAGTTGGAACAAATGTCGAAGGTTCCATATGCAAGTGCAGTTGGTAGTATCATATATGCTATGGTATGCACATGTCCTGATATTTCACATGCGGTTAGTGTAGTTAGCAGGTACATGGGATGTCCTGGGAAAGAACACTGGCAGGAAGTGAAATAGATACTTCGGTATCTGAAGAATACTGTGAACATTGGCTTAACTTTTAACAAAACCGATATTGGTGAATCGCTGAATGATGTTGCAGGATCATTGGTTGGTTTTGTTGATTCTGATTTTGCAGGTGATATGGATAAAAGAAGATCTCTGACAGGGTATGCATTTACTCTAGCTGGGAGTGCGATCAGTTGGAAAGCACAGTTGCAAGCTACTGTAGCTTTGTCTACAACAGAGGCAGAGTACATGGCGGTAACAGAAGCAGTTAAAGAGGCAATATGGTTGCAAGGTTTGGTGGAAGATTTGGGCTTGGATAGGACTACTACAAAAGTGTTTTGTGATAGTCAAAGCGCCACACACCTTACAGGGAACCAGATGTACCATGAGCGTACAAAGCACATAGATGTCAGGTATCATTTTATTCGTGATATAATATCAAAGGGAATTGTTGATGTGAAGAAAGTGTCTACACACGATAATCCAGCAGATATAATGACCAAGGCAGTATCAGTTCGAAAGTTTAGGGAATGCCTAAACTGGATCGGTGTTCGCAGTATAGAGTGAATGCCTTAAGGGCATTTGGTGAGTCAGAAGAAGAGAAGATTTTTCGTTGATAGTGAAGAAAGGATATTCGCCTCAAGGGGAAGATTTGTTGTGAATGAGTCAAATAGTGCCTTGACTGTGTACTGTGTCCGGCAGGACAGTTTTGTGTTGGATAGTGATATTGTCCAATTACTTCGAATAGTGCCTTGACAGTGTACTGTGTCCGGCATGACAGTTTTGTGTTGGATAGTGATATTTTCCAATTACTTCGAATAGTCTTGTGGTACGAGCCCATTAGGCCCATAGTCTAGTAAGTCTATTAATTCCGTATAAATAGATTACTAGGGCGACACAAAACACAATCTGAAATCTGTAACCTTTTCTATCATAGTGAAACTCTTTTCTCTGGCGGCGCCCGTGGACGTAGACAATTGTCGAACCACGTTAAATCCTGTGTTTCATTTAAATCTTTCATTCGCATATATTCTGTGCTTGAGCCATTTTGTGATAATTTCATAGTATTTTATAACAGTCATTGACACTTAGCCTCCGAGATATACGGGGTGATGTCCTGCATGCGTAGAGATTGGTTGTGTAGGTTTAGAACTTGAATGATATTTATCTCCCTTCATAGATATGAGCTTTTAAAAATATATTTCACATCATATAGGTTACTTCAGATGTTTATAATATAATGAAATGCAGCGCATATCAATCTATTCAGTTAGATCAACACTTCAGTCCCGTTTGTATGCCTTACAAAGTGAACAATTAATATGATCATTCCGTGGAACCATATTCGCGGACTTGTTATCTCACTTGTGTGGGCTATATTGAGATCAGGCATAAAAGAAAGATTCTTAGGAGCTCATAGCTAAAGATCAGTTGTTGTAAGTGTAGGTCGGCTCATACGGAAGACTATCTCACATTTTCACAAATGGTGAGAAACGCTACATTATGTAGTTGTTGCATTCACATGCACTATACTCATGCATAACTGATTTTTAGTGTTGAATGGTTCATTGAGTATGCCATAAAATAGTCAGGTGCGGGCCCTACGAAAGGCTTGATTATTCTTAGACATGATCTTGAACGAATATTATTTTCCTTAAAGTGATGTCTCCAAGAGTGATATATAGCACAGTGGTGCCTACATATCTGTTAAGGATTACGAAAATTCAATTCATCTAAATGTCTATTAGAATTTTTAAAAATTATTAATTCAACCTCTTTAATTTAATGATGTGATTAAAATGAAGTGTTGTATGTTTAAATTGCAGTTACACCTTTAAAATAATCATATTCCATACGATTAGTAGATTGGAATCATAATATGTTTGTTCATTAAGATTACATGATATCTATTAGAGTATTGTAATAGACTACTCTTTCTTTTACTCTATAATTTAAGATATATATAAAGACTACATTAAAAGAAGTTGAAATCCAATGATAAAAAAGAAAATCAAGGTATATTTTTTGAAGAGATAATTAAGACATGTGTAAATTTCATTATCAAAATTCAAAATTTTAGTTTTCGAGTGCTTTAGTTTTTTCATATTTATCTAAGTTCGTGAAATATGAAAATAATACATATTTAACGTTAAACACGACATTTCATATAAGGGAAATAGTAAGATTTATGAGAAAATAATTTACAAGTCTATTTACAGGGTCAAGTTTCAAATTTAATTTTCTATTGACTTTTTTATAAGATCGTCAATATTAACTATACATTTCATACTTTTCCAATTTCAATCTAGTTATAATGTTACCGTCTATATTAAGGATTAAGATTGGTTTTACAATGATGTTTTACATATATATGTGGCATACACTGGAATAAAATGAAATGATAGGGAAAATACGTACATCCTCACCCTAGGTGGAAGTCATTGACAAGTTCAAATTAGCCTCAAATATAGGTAACATAATTTATTTTGTTATATCTGACCTTGATAGTTGCTACTGAATAGAGGTATAGTTATTTAGTAAACAACATCATGATTTATTTTTTATAAATTGTACAATAGTTC